>CM048845.1:31982500-32582500 GCA_026545225.1 Cornus controversa | reverse complement strand
AACATAGCCAAAACATCGGTTCCCATCAAAAGGCATTAGGATGTGGTGAAAGTCAATTCTATCAAAGCAAAAGTTCAAACTTATACCACATTTACCTCTCTGGGGGCAAGGAAGAATGTTCTTACAACTTAAAAGTTCAAACTGTCTCACAAAAATCATTATCAAAAGGCACCTTTGATCGCTCTTCAAATGCTTTCTTAGAGGGTTATTCAGTAAAAAGTCCAAGCTTAAGGATTGTCCATCCAAGGCTACAAACCTTTTCTGGATCTGCCATCATGCAAGTCATGATGACCAACACTACCTCGTATAAAAATCAATTGGCGAGTATGACTCGTCCGATTGAGAGACTATAGAAAACTATAAAGGAATAAGATCTTAAAATTGCCTCGTTGACAGAAAGGTTAGAATCGAATGACATTATTGAGTCAAGCAAAGCCCAAGTTCTTGCTTTCGATTCCACACCAGAGATCACTCTAGTTGATCGGCGTTGAATGTTTCGCATTCTAGCCTCTTAACTTATGTATTTTATTCTCTTAGTGATAGATTATTTTGTGATTTTACTTCGTTTTAGTGTTTTCTGTATTTTCAGGGCCTTAATGATTATTTCAGTTAAAACCATGATTTTGGGCTTTTAAGAAGACATCCAAGATGGTTAGATGAAGCCTACATCAAGGAGATTCATTCAACCATTTATTTCAACTCAAATCAGCCCATGGAAGAGGTCCAAGAGAATTACAGCTGCTTAAGAATGTTTCGGGCCTGAAGCCCAGATCTGCGCATAATACAGTCTTAATCCTGTTTTGGAAAATGGATCAGAAGTATTATTTTTGAGCCTCAAATCGACTTAATTTCTATTTCAATTTAACGAAATTCGATTCTGCACACATTTGTATTTCACAAAAATTTCGTGAATCAGACTTCTAGTGAGTCAAAAGTTGGGCTGAACGTTAGTAGAAAAAACCCACTTGATTAGTGATGCGGGAAAACCTAATTAATTCCTAATTGGATTATGACTTTGGTATATTCTCTTCGCTATTAATAGTGACGAATTAGGGTTGTATTGGGAGGCTTGGCAGCAACTTTGAAGAGCTTTTGGAGTGAAGAATCATTGGAGAACAAGGCGTATCATGAGCGGCTAGTTCAGCCACCAGGGTTTTGATGTAACCCTAACTAAACATCACTGGTTTGATTGTTCTAATTATTGGGGATTTTTGTATTCATTCATAAATTGTGTAATTTAGAGGATTCTTATTATAGAATTGAGCAATAAAAGTCTTATAAATTCAGTTTCAATGATTTCTTATCTTGTCTTAGATATTTGATTGTTGTTATTGAACTCGTCCCTCTTATTTTCTACGATCATGAGAGTGATTATTACACAATGGTTTTCACTAAATATATCATTAAAAACTTTAATGGATTATGCCTAGAGAAGATGAACCATACTGCACCTTAGATTAGAGTAGTTAGGCAGATGGCCCATGCCAATCGAAGATAGTCCATGACTTAGCCTTAATCATATGTTATCTTCTTAATGGATGGAGGTGAGCTTATAGCCACCGACACCACTTATGCATGTTATGATGCCCCACAGTTAGTACAATTGACCATTGATTGTGAAGTTAGTGGTGAAATCAATTACCCTAGACTTATCTTATATTCTCTACACTCCTTAGTTTTTATTGCTTTTGTTCAATTGCTTCATTAGTTAATTTAGTTATAAAAATTAGAATTCTTTTCTCTTAAATTTAATTAGAATTAATTCCTTATATTCAACTCAGTCAGACCACAGTCCCTAAGGTTCGACACCCCTTTCGATAGCCCTATTTTGCAAGGAATTCGTTCTATTGCGAAGTGTGGTAATTTTTAATTGATACACTTATTGAGTCATACTCACACACAAATCACAGCCTTTATTTTTGAGATAGGGGTTCTTCTTCTCTTCTATTTGTCGATTCTAGGGTTTCGGGTGAAGATGTGAAGTATAGGGTGTGTTTTGCATATATATAAGAGTTGTGAGAGGGGTGGGATTTACTATTTTCTCCTTCTCTTGAGTCTCTTCCATGCAAATTTGATGTGGCTTGTGTTGTGTAAAGCATGAAGAACTAGTATATATAAATGTGTGAAGTTAAGAGCATGAATACCTAATGTGTGTAGATGTGAAATTATGTGAAATGATGAATATGTATGTGGTTATATGTTGAGGTGCCAATGTAAAATGCAAGCTAGTTGTGTGTAACAAGTGTATGCATTGAGTAGAGCATGAGTAAAGTATGCTAATTTTGGGATTGTAGGCATATGTAACATAATATGCATGTTTTGCATATGTATGTGATATATGTAGTATGAGGTCATGAGAGGCATGCTAGACATTTATTTAGCATTGATGAGCATGAATGAAGCATGAAAATAACATTCTATGTATATAAGTACCCATGCTTGTATCTTGTGTTGAATGAACGTGGAGTTGTTAACGTGGCATGTAGTGTATCAACTTGCATTCCATGTAACTCAGTGTCGAGTCAATACTTAGGAGGGTTGGGGTATTTCTACTGAGCCGCAGTGGTGCTCACCCCGCTCCCCCAAACATTTTTACAGGTAAGAAAATTGTGAACGGATGAAAAAGGACTTTCTTGGTCACTTGGAGCTCATTGAAGCATTTTGGTGTATTTTGAGGTTTTGAGGGTGAAATACATATTTGGCTATCCATGCCAGCATGTGGTGGCATGTGGATTATGTTGAGTTATAGTTACATTCGCATTATATGTAACTTATATGTTCATTTGGACCTTGTATGTATAACAAATGATGTTAGTATATGGATAACTGTATGAGGATGGTGAGATCATAATGATCCAAATGTGTGATTTGGAGTTTGTGTGTGATGATATATCATGTATAGATGATCGTAATGTTGAGGGAATGGTCCTAGGTGGTTAGAATGAGCTTTGGATCCAAAATGGACAAAATGTGAGGTTGCAAAAAATTCTGCAAAGTGCAATTTCGATTGTGCGAAATGGCAATTTCGCATAATCGAAATTTCCTGTTGTGCCCAAACTTCAAACGGGCATAACTCTTTTGTTTTAGATCGGAATTGAGTGTGATTTTTTTTGAAATTGTATATTTTTGGATTCTTTATCTAATGGTGTGGGATTCAGTATCAGATTCCAATTGTGCAGGGAGTTGAATCCTGAAATTGTATAAACTATGAGAATAATAGGTTCATTGCTTGACTCGAAGAGGAACTAATGATGCTATAGCATTCCATTGATGATTTGAGCTGTGTGTCCCATGAAATGACATCGATTAATGATTTAAATGTTGTATGGATGACTCCAGAGGATTAGAGTGAGAGTTAGGAATCAAAAAGACCAAGTTGTGAGATAGCATAAATTCTCTATAGAGAGAATTTTGATCGTGCGAAATGACCATTTCTCATAATCGAAGTTTTCGATTGTGCAAAATGGAACTTTCGCACAATCGAGAAAATGTAGGCTTTTTAGGATGAAAAGTCCAGAGAGGGTTGATATTTCGATACCACTTCAAAAGTATCTCGATTGTGCGAAGCACTTCGATCGTGCGAAAGTCAGGTTTCGCACAATTGAAGTTTCGATTGTGCGAAATACACTTTTTGATTATGCGAAAATATGATCTAGCAACCAATGTTGTGCAAGTGTGGCCATGTGTGGGGCCTTAGCTAGGGTTGATGTTGGGGCATGCGTAAACATACGTGTGTAGGTATTTAAGCTTCCGCAAGTGTAAGGTGTTGATGTGAGGTGTTGGTGATGTGGAAACAACATTCACCCTCGGTTCCTGGGGAACAGAAATTGGGGCGTGACAACTTGGTATTAGAGTGTAATACCACAGTAAGATTTGAAAGATGAGATGATGATGTGATAATCCAGTCACCCTTGATTTCTGGAGAACAGGAATTGGTGCGTGACAACATGGTATCAGAGCTTAACCGAGTTTGAATACCTAGGGACGACGGGTAAGGGTCAGATCATGTGTAGATTTGAAAGGATTAGATTAGAGCTCTAGGTTGGTATACCTAGGGATGACGGGGAAAGGTTGAACCACGTTTAGATGTTGAAAGGATTTGAGGATAGGAACCTTAGGTTCAAAAACCTAAAGATGAAAGGTGAAGTCCTATCATGTGTTAGACTGGAATTGTGTGTTGACCAATGACTTGTTTGAGTACCTTGGGTAAAGGAGTGAGAATTTGAATGTGTGTTTATTTGAGGTCATGGATGTTGACTTGAGGTTTGTATTAGATATCCAACTTTTGTATTGACATATGAAATTTGATTTTATGCTTACATGTTTAGAATGAGCATACGGTCTTGGATGATTTGGCTTTGGATTTAAGTTTCTTTTTGTTGTCTATATAGCAAGATGCCACCACAGTGAATTCGTAAAAGGGCAGATGCAATACCTATGAGTGGAGAGCAAGTTATGCATGATATGGTTGCAAACATACGGTGAATTGCTTGGAAAACACAAGAGGAGACCCAGACTCGACTTAGAGCAGCTCCTAGTAGGATGATGTTGACATTAGGGCACGTTAGCAAGCATAATCCGCCATCGTACATAGGAGGGTCTGACCCTATGGTGGCTGAGAATTGGACAAATGAGATGGTTGAACTCCTTACCGCACTTGAGGTAGAGGAGAACTTGAAGGTGAAAATGGCCACCCACTATCTTAAGGGTGAGGCCAAGCGTTGGTGGAAGTCCATTGGGAACCGCCATGATATTGAGGTAATGGACTGGAATACATTTGAAGCATTATTCTTTGAGAAATACTTCTTGGTAATGGTGAAGGACAATATGAGGAGAGATTTCTTCAACTTGAGTTAAGAAACAATGACAGTAATGGAGTATGAGACCAGATTTACCTATTTGGCTCGATTTGCAAAAGTGATGATTCCAACGGAAGAGCTGAAGGTCAAATAGTTCATAAGAGGTCTTCAACCCTATTTGCGAGATAGAGTTGGAATTCTTAGATTGATAAACTATGTTGTAGTGGTGGAAAGAGCACTAATAGCAAAAGAGCTTGGTAATAACAATTAGAGGATGTAAGATGAGGAGAGGCATGATTTTCCGAAGAGTCAGCCAAAGAAGAAACAGAAAATTGGTCCTTATTGATCTTAGGGATCAGTGGGACAACAGATAACACATTCAGTGCCTACGACTTCCATGTCTGTATGGTCAATCAGGTTAAGGAGAGTGTGTCATCATTGTCAGCAGCCGGGTCACTATAGGTCTGAGTGTCCCAGCATACATTTGGCACTAGCAGATGGACAAATTTGTTACTTCTGTCATCAGACTGGTCATAGAAAAGTGAATTTCATCAAGGATAGGGTGTACGGAGTGGGACGAGGTCTCTCAATCGAACCAACCAATTTTTGGCAGGTTAACTCAACTCAGTTGCAATGCCGCCGCCCTCGCCAATGTAATCTGCTTTGGCTTTGCGAGCGAGTATGAGGAGCCTTTCTAGTGGTTCAAGACAACAGTCTAAGTATTAAAGGACTCGTCCATAGTGATTTAGGTATACTCGTGATCTCTAACTTATGAGTTATAACAATGATTTATGCAAGTATATTAAGTTGCGTATCATGAGTATGTGTTGGTATACTAAGGGAACTGGGTCGTGCCTTCATGATTTCTTAGGTAGAGGAGGTACCAAAACCATGCGTGGTCGTAGGTATTTTCCTAGTTGTAGCCCGAGGGCTAAAATATTGGGTTATTTAGATGCATCAAATGTTATATCATTCATAATATGTGTTTATTTGATTTAACATGTTATGTGCTATGTGCTATGTAGAATATGTTATTCATGTGACTGAGCATTATATTTTAGTGTTTCATTATGCGTCACGTAGTTAGTAGTGACATCTAGTCACTACTTATAAGTCTCAAATTTTGAGGATTTTGGTAAACCTAGGTAGAGGTTTGAAAGTTGAGTAGATTGTGATGTTGAGATGGACATATGATGATAGACTTCAAGATTGTGAGATCACTAGGATGTAAGATCCTAGATTTGGAATTGGATTTCATTGGGTAATAGCCTATAAAATGGGACAGAACTATGTGATTTATTTTAGTAAATGCTTCAGAAGATTATGAAAGTGAACCGTACATGAGGTTCGATAATTAGGCATGTTATTATCGCCTAGGGATTATAGTTTTGGAGATTTGATGAGACATGAAAGAGATTTGAACTTGAGTGAACTAATGATAGTTGAGAAGTAGGAGTTGTGTTAAACTCCAATTGTGGGAGCTTAGGCCTTTGAGAAAGTCCCTAAGCAGTGATGTTCATATGGAGAAATAAGATGTTATTACAGGTTTTAGAGAATAAAATGTGTGAGGACAAGAAAGGCATATTGTCGGGATTGAACTAACGAGGTGAAATGGCCCGGCCGAACATTTTTCATGATTAGTGCTTCTCTTACAATGTGTCAGGTCCAAGTAGTTGTGAAGTTGACTCATTGGGTATTGGCGAGTAAGGAAATGAAGGTGAATGTTGCGAATATATCGAGTTTTGCTCATAAATGGGTGTATAATTGAGATTGTGATGACAAGAGTAGGTTAGTTTGAACCACGCTTGAGATTGTGAGTTCTTGTACATGATAGAGTACTTGAGGGGAACATGTGAGATTCTTGGAAGGTTACATACTTTGGGATGATCATTGTGGTGCTGTCATTTAGACGCAGTTTTGTCTATTGACACATCAGTTGGAGGATCGGTCTCATATAGACGCAGTTTTATCTATTAACCCATCCATTGTTGAGACTCATGTCATTTAGGCACAGTTTTATCTATTGACACATGTGATGGTGACCCTAGACGCAGTTTTGTCCATTGTCACATTTGTGGTGGTGTTATCATTTAGACGTAGTTTTGTATATTGACACATCAGTTAAGATTCTTGTCATTTAGGTGCAGTTTTGTTTATTGACGAGGTGGTGGTGACTCTGGGCGCAGTTTTGCCCATTGTTCCATTTGAGTGGTGTTGTCACTTAGATACAGATTTGTCTATTGGCACACCAATTGAGGATCGGAGTAGTATGGACGCAGTTTTGTCTATTGACCCAATCGTTATCATTTAGACGCAGTTTTGTCTATTGACACAAATGTTGACTCTAGGCACAGTTTTGTCCATTGTCGCATTTGAGTGGTGTCGTCATTTAGACGCAGTTTTGTCTATTGGCACATCAGTTGAGGACCAGAGTCGTATGGACGCAGTTTTGTCTATCGACCTAATCATTGTCACTTAGACGCAGTTTTGTCTATTGACAAGTTGTGGTGACTCTGGGCGCAGTTTTGTCCATTGTCACAATTGTGATTGGTGTTGTCACTTAGACGCAGTTTTGTCTATTGACGCATCAGTGGTGGGGGATGCAGTTTTGTCTATTGACCCATCTATTGTGGAGTTATTATCGTCACTATAGACGTAGTTTTGTTTGTGGACGCAACCTTAGATATTTTGATTTTCATTGAAGGGCTGTTTAGCCATTTGACACACCTGAGGATGTGCTTGTTGTCATTGAGACGCAACTTTGTCTATTGACACACTTGCTGATGTGAGATTTTCATCATAAAATGCAGTTTAGTCTATGGATGTATCATTGTGGGTGGTGAGACCCTGAGAGATTGAGTTTGGATTGTTATATGTGATTTGATTAGTTTTGGGACATGACTGAGTTATGTCATGAGAGAATGACAGTGATAATATTATTGGTTTGTCTTGATTAGTTGTTAACCGAGGAAAAGAAATGATATGTAAGTAGTAGAATATTCTGCAACCCTTGTTTTCTTGTGAACCTTACCTTATGGTACTAGTGAGAATGAAAAGATTCATGGATCAGTTAAGAGACTAAGAGAATAACAATTCCATACATTTTGGAAAGGAGATCGAACTAGTTAAGGATTGAATTAATAATCCTTAGGAAACGTTGGCGTTAGGCCATGTGTGAGATGAGTAAGTTTGGATTGTGAACATGGTATTGTCTGGAGTGAGAACTTTGAGAATTATGATCCAAGGAGGGTGAATTACTGGAAAGGGATGCATATACCTACTTTCACTGATTGGAAAGTGGGTAGGTTAGAAAGTAAATTGGTTATAGTTTTGATCTTCCTAAACTTAATTTGGGTGATAATTTATGGTCTTGTTAGTTATAGTATGATGATGGCACTACAGTTTAGGAGATGTCTGGACATCATCCGAGATGTGCTAGTAGTTTGATATTTTGTAAAATGTGGAGTGAAGTAGTGTGATGTGATAACCAAGAACCTTGTTGGTTACGGAGTGGAAGCCGCGTGTTGGATACCGACGAGTTGTGATTATTTCCTGTGATAAAAGGAAGATAAGGGAGGTCGCTTAAGATTCAGTGACAACACTCTTGGAATTCAGAGTAGGATGATAATTTCGTGGAGGAAATTTTTTAAAGGTGGGGAGGTTGTAGAGATTGGAACCAAATTTGACCGATTTTCAAAAAAAATTTCATCATTTTTGCTATAAATGCATTTTGAATGATGTTTTGGATGTTTCGAGAGTGGGAAACATGTTATAAGGTTTTAGAAAGTTTTCAGAAAATTTGGTGAAGTTTGACTTTTTGGTCAAACAGGGGCCCGGGATACGGTCCGGGTGGGCCCAGAAATTCAAAAATTCTGAAAAAATAATTATTTTTGAGATTGTCTTAGATGAAATGTTTAGAGAGTTAAAGAAGTGATTTCGATGCCGTAGGAGTTTTCGAAATTGAAAACGGAGCCCGGGGAGGTACGTTAAGTGACTTGGGGGCGTTTTGGTCATTTGGCGCCCCCGATATTATAAATATATAAGGCTGAGATATCTTAGCCATTTCTCACGGCTCTCTCTCTCTAAATCTCTCCCACTTCATCCCTCCACCTTCTCTCTACATTTCGGGTGCATCCGGCTTGGATTCGTGACTCGCCGAAGAAGGAAAGTATGTAGGGGACGGCTAGGGTTTCGATTTGAACCGAACAAACTTGTATTTCGGCAAGGTAGACATTGCTGGAAATCTTAGAAAGTGCTTGCATAGCCTTTATTTTCGAGGTAGGGGTTCTTCTTCTCTTCTATTTGTCGATTCTAAGGTTTCGGGTGAAAAGGTGAAGTATAGGGTGAGTTTTGCATATATATAAGAGTTGTGAGAGGGGTGGGATTTACTGTTTTCTCCTTCTCTTGAGTCTCTTCCATGCAAATTTGTGTGGCTTGTGTTGTGTAAAGCATGAAGAACTAGTATATGTAAATGTGTGAAGTTGAGAGCATGAATACCTAATGTGTGTACATGTGAAATTATGTGAAATGATGATATGTATGTGGTTATATGTTGAGGTGCCTGTAGACGTATAAATTTTGTGATGGTCTAATCACAGTCCGATCGATCAAGAAGTCAAACATTCTTGGTCAATTAAATTCTATGATTGCGGGTCCCATCGACGGACACATGTCAAAATCTTGAAGGTGCAGGCCTTCAAACAAATGTGTGACAATTCAAATTTAAATTTGAATTTATTTCCATATAAAAGGAGATAAATTCTCTTTATTCATGGAAGTTGGCACAATTAATGGGGAGTTACCAAATTAAACTCTCACCCTTTGGCCTATAAATACAAGGTCACCCTACACATTTTAGGACACACAAAGAGTTCAAGAGAACACAAAAGCTCTGCCGAACCTCTGCCTCAACCAACACTCGAAGTTCTGAAGACAAAGAACATCAAACACGCCACACAAGTGCCGCTCTACTTCAAAGACCTTCAACCCTCGAAGTTCTGAAGACGAAGAACATCCAGCACGCCGCATAATTGTCGTTCTTCTTCGAAGACTTTCAATCCACCGTTCGAGATCAAGCTCTATCGGCCCTCGATCAAAAATTTAGTCAAGCCTTCCTCAATCCTAAAGTTTTGAAGAAAGCTCGTCACAATCGGTTCAAGAACAAGCTTTCAAAGCCCTTGTACCGAACATCAAGGAGATTGAATCAGAGGAACATTCTTTATTGTAAAAGAATCGACCATAGAGAATTGTACCCATTTTCTAAAATTAATAAAATTGATTGTTTGTTACTCATTTTCATTCCTAGATTTTTGGACACAAAATTTGTGTGTACAAATTTCTGGCACGCCCGGTGGGACCTCTCTACCTCTCATCTCTATCTCCTTAATCAATTTGTTAACGATTTTCCTCGCTTGCATTGATGGCCCCCAAGAAGGTTCAACTCGGTCAAGGCTCAAAGAGTGTTGTCAAGAACATTGCCGTTGCAACAATCAACAACTCTCTCGTTAAGAAGGACACTAAGAATTTTATGACTCCATCAAGTGGTAGTAGCACCTCTATTGGACCAACAACTCGTAGCAAAACAAAGGCAACGACTTCTCTAGCACAGAAACAAAGCCGGGCGGATGTCAACTTGACCAAGCCTGCAAGTGCAAAAGCTCATCAACCATTTATCACTCTCGAGTCCTTGAGGATGATGAACTTCAACACCGCAAGTCTTGAATAAGTTCCTCCAATTTTTGATGGCTCTTTTCCAAAAGACATGTCACCGCTCTCATCTCGCTCTATGTTGGATTCTAATTCGAGTACGGGATCGCGCTCAGTTTCCTCCCCTGGATCTCCGAGAGAGTTGATTTCTCCAAGGTACTTAGATTCCCATACACAATCACAATCAACCAATATACAAGTTATGATGACTGATACAACATCGGTAGAGGAACAACTTGCGACCATGACTCGTGCTATTGAAAAGCTCACTAAAATCGTTGAAGAAAAAGACTTGCAGATTGCTTCCCTCATGAATAGGTTGGAAGCTCAAAAATTTAAGGAGTCAAGTCAAGAACTCTCACATCCTCCCGGTTTCACACCACAAGGGGCCACGGTAAACAAGGCTCACCATGCAAGCGCGTCCGAGCAAAGGGCAAATCATCCCAATTTTGCTCCCTCTATCGCTTCGTTGTCTATTCAACAACTTTAAGACATGATCACTAACATGATCAGGTCACAGTATGGCGGTGTTTCTCAAAGCTCGCTCATGTATTCAAAGCCTTACATAAGATGGATTGATAACATGAGGATGCCAGCTGGGTATCAACCTCCCAAACTTCAACAATTCGATGGAAAGGGCAACCCTAAACAACACATCACTTATTTTGTCAAAACTTGCAATAATGCCAGAACTGAGGGTGATCTTTTGGTAAAACAGTTTGTCCGTTCCCTTAAAGGAAATGCCTTCGATTGGTACACTGACTTGGAGGCTGAGTTAATCGATAGTTGGGAGTAGATGGAGCGAGAATTCTTAAATTACTTTTACAGTACTCGTCATACTATGAGCATGATGGAACTTACCAATACTAAACAAAGGAAGGATGAACCTGTTACAGATTATATTAAGAGGTGGCGTGCGCTCAGCTTAGACTGTAAGGACCAACTCTCAAAAAAATTTCGTGTCGAGATATGCGTGGAGGGTATGCATTGGGGACTCTTTTACATCCTTTAAGGCATCAAACCTCATTCCTTTGAAGAGTTGGCTACACGTGCACTTGACATGGAAATCATCATCAACGCTCATGGGGGAAAGAACCCTTCCGTCTTGGAGCAACATAAGGACAAGAAGGAAGGAAAGAAAGACGATAAGCTATCAAAGAAGGTCTCCAAAGAGACTATGGTCGTCACGGCTATGCCATTAAAAATCTTTACGAAAGAAAAGAATAAGGAGGAGGGCAGGCAAAGCAAATTCCAAGAGAAAGAAAAACCTCATCCCACACTCAAGGAGTTGGAGAAAAAGGAGTACCCATTCCCAGACTCCGATGTACTTGGTATATTGGAATTTTTGCTTAAAAAGAAAATAATTGAACTCCCGGAATGCAAATGCCCAGAGAGATGGGATGCGTGCATGACCCAAAATACTGCAAGTATCATCGTATTGTCAGCCATCCAACTGAGAAGTGTTTCGTATTCAAAGAATTGGTTATGACCTTAGCAAAACAAGGGAAGATTCTTTTGGATGGTGATGAAGTGGCCGAATCAAATCACGCTACTGTTACATTTGAATTTCTCAACTTGAGTGGTACCAAGATTATCCAGTTTGGTTCGTTAGATCGAGTGATTGTCTCAGTGCCACATACAAAGCTAGCTAGACAAGAAGAGGAAGGATGGACTCTTGTGATGAGAAAGAAGTAACGAAAGAAATATACTACTTTGATTCAACCTGCTCATTCCAATAGGGGGCAAAGAGAGAAGCATCAACATCGCCACCCTAAAAAAATAATGCAGAAGAGACAAACAATCATTGAAAATGACCAAGTAGATGAATTTTCATACAACGGTTCTCGCAAGCTCGCTAATTTATGAGATTTCTTCCCAATAGGATATTTTAGTGATGATCAATTTTAGACTGTTTACACAATAACTATTATTGAAACTGACTAGGAGAGTGGAGAAGAAGATTCTGAAGAGGAATCTCAAGCCCTGGAAGGTAATGACAAGCGAGTCCCTACTGTGACTTGTGCCTCTTATTGTGTAGCAATCATTTTCACTGATGAGAATCTTCAACTAGGGTCGAAGCCACATAATTGACCACTCCTCATTTCAGGATATATTCGGGAACAGAAAGTCACTCGGATCCTCATTGATGGAGGTTCTACAGTGAACATCATGCCAATATCTACTATGAAGAATCTTGGTATCATGGTTGATGAGTTGGCTCGAAGTTGTCTAATTATTTAAGGCTTTAATCAAGGAGGGCAGAGAACAATCGGAATGATTTGAGTCCACCTCGCCATCGGGGAGTTAAATGCTGAAACACTATTCCATGTCATTGACGCAAAAACCTCCTACAACCTATTGCTAAGGAGACCTTGGGTCCATGGAAATGGCAGTCCCTTCCACATTGCATCAATGATTTAAATTTTACAGGAATGGTGTGAAGGTTGTGTTTGTAGATGATAAGCCATTCGTTGAGGTAAAATCACATTTTGTAGATGCCAAGTTTTACTTGAATGCTGATACACCAACAGAAGTTCTTCCATCAGAAATTCCTTCGACAGGAAAACCTAAAGGTAAAGATGTTCTGGTTCATTCTGAAGGAACTCTTGATTATGATAGTAAGAAGTCTATAGCTGTTACACAAGAGCTTGGATCATCTTCAAAAACTTCCAAAGGCAAATCCATTTTCAAGTATGTGCCAAAGTCTAAGAGAAAGGAGGGACAGTCACCATTTGTTGAGTTTGTCGAGACAAAGGAAATGAAGGCGAAACCCACTCATGCTATGGTAGAAAATGATATGCATGTACTTAATGAGGATTCTATAATTCCTATCGTGAAGCTGGAGAAGTCTAGAATTACCAAACCGCCACTCAAAGGATTTGTCTTTGGCTCTCATGACTCAGCGCAACAAAAATCGCTCCCTCATTAAAGAACTGAAGAAGGATTCGATCCAAATGCATACAAGCTCTTGGCTAATTCAGGATATGACTTTTAAAATCCAACAGCACTTGGGTAACTCAGTCCCGAAGTCACGGGTGAGAATGTGCATGGCCTTAATGAAACATAGAAAAAGTTACGCCAACAAGGGTATAAAATCAGTTTGCCTAAAACTGGCCTAGGATTCAGTAGGTTGGATACTCCTGCTCAGAATGGAGAAGTTCTAAATTCTCAGCCATGAAACTCTGTATTTTCTCAAATTAAATGTACAAGCTCCACACCTGAGGAAAAAAGTAATGAGGTAAGTCAAAAAAAGATTGAGCTCAAATCAAAGAAGGATGATGATGTTCGAAGCCTAATTCCATCATGAATGAAGCGTAAAATGGATTTAGAAATTAACATTGATGAAGTACTAAAAGTCAGAAGATGAACCATCATATGCATGGGGCATTCTAACTAAGAAGACCAAACAAAGGTTACAGAGGAAATGATTTACGCTACTTCCCACCATATCACAGTGGAGGAAGAAGATTCGAATTCTAATGCACAAGATGAAGAAGTAAAGGAAGCACCTCCAACACTTGGAGACGGGGGGCAATCTATTGTTGATCAACTTAAGGAAATAAACTTGGGATCGTCTGAAGAGCCTAAACCAATTTTCGTCAGTGCACTCTTAAACCCGCCAGAGGAAAAAGAATATATCGAATTGTTATTTGAATATAGAGACATTTTTGCCTAGACTTACAAAGAAATGTCGGGTCTTGAGCCCAAGATTGCAGTCCTTAACCTCGCGGTTAAGCATGGCACATGACCAATCAAACAATCTCAACGTTTCTTCAGGCCTGATCTTATCCTAAAGATTGAGGAAGAAATTAACAAACTAATCGATGCAAGCTTCATTCGAGAGGTTAAATATCCAACATGGATTTCAAGTATTGTCCTTGCTAAAAAGAAAAATGGACAAATACGAGTTTGTGTGGACTTCCGTGACCTGAACTCTGCATGCCCAAAAGATGACTTCCCTATTCCTGTGGCTGAACTCACGGTGGATGCAACAACAGGACATGAGGCTCTTTCGTTCATGGATTGCTTCTCTGGCTACAATCAAATAAGAATGTCACCAAAAGATGAAGAGTTAACTGTATTCCGCACTCCAAAGGGGATTTATTGCTACAAGGTTATGCCTTTTGGACTTAAGAATGCTGGTGCTACTTACCAACGGGCCATGCAAAAGACTTTTGATGACATGCTTCATAAAATCGTAGAATGCTATGTTGATGACTTGGTTGTCAAATCCAAGAAAAGAATGACTCATTTGGAAGATCTTCGCATAGTTTTTGAACAATTAAGAAAATTCCAACATAAGATTAATCCTCTCAAATGTGCATTTGGCGTCACATCAGGAAAGTTCCTTGGATATATTGTCTGGCATCATGGCATTGAAGTTGACCCATCAAAGATTGATGCCATTGAAAAAATGGCACCACCTAAAAATCTTCAAGGACAACTTGCTTTCATTCGTCGGTTTATTTCAAATTTGGCCAGACTATGTCAACCATTTAGCCAACTTATGAAGAAAGATGCTCCGTTCATATAGGACCAGACCTACCAAAATGCTTTGAACAGCATCAAGAAATACTTGCTTAACCCCCCGGTGTTGGGAGCTCATATCCTTGGAAAAGCACTTATACTATACATTATTGCTCAAGAAGAATCGCTCGAGGCTCTTCTAGCACAAAACAATGAGGAGAACAGGGAAAAAGCTCTATACTATTTGAGTAGGAGACTAACCACGATAGAGTTCAAGTACCCTTCAATTCAGAAGACTTCTCTTGCATTAGTTTTTGCTTCCCAAAAATTGAGACATTATTTTTTGGCTCACACAGTCTATTTGGTTGCAAAAACGGACCCTCTCAAATATGTCATGTCAAGACTTGTTCTTTCTGGGTGACTTGCAAGGTGGTCGATTTTGTTCAATGAATTTAAAATCTTGTATGTTCCGCGTAAAGCAGTTAAAGGATAAGCCCTTGCTAATTTCTTAGCTGACCATCCCATACCAGCCGATTGGGAAATTTCAGAGGACTTTCCTGATGAGGAGGTGTTCCTTATTGATATCTTTCCCCCATGGATGATGTTTTTTGATGGTGCGGCACATTCTAAAAGAACTGGGGCGGGCGTGGTATTTGTCTCTCCACAAAGGCAAATTCTTCCATACGCATGTTCATTTCCAGAAAATTGTTCAAATAATGTTGCCGAATATCAAGCTCTAATAATTGGTCTTCAAATGGCAAACGAAATGAAAATTTCAGACATCAAAATTTATGGAGATTCTAAGTTAGTGATCAACCAACGTCTCAAGGATTACGAAGTCAAGAAAGATAACTTGATCCCATATTCTCAGTATGCTTCTAATCTACTTAGCAGATTTGATAGTGTTGTTTTGGAACATGTTCCAAGGGAAGAAAATTGATTGGCAGATGCACTAGCTAACTTGGCAACCACAATGGCATTAGGGGAGGATGAGGCAATTACCGTTCCAGTATGTCAACGATGGGTACTACCACAATTACTCGAAGACCAATTAGAAGAAATAAATGCAATCTCTGTTTCGATTGTTGAGACTGAGGACTAGAGACAACCCATCATCAATTACTTAGAACATGGGAAGCTTCCTGAAGACCCTCGTCACAGAACTGAGATTCGTCGAAGAGCTCCTCGATTCATCTTTTACAAAGATACATTGTTTCGACATTCATATGAAGGTCTTTTTCTTCGTTGTTTGGGAAAAGAAGAAGCAACTCATGCAATGGAAGAAGCACATTCAGGGGTCTGTGGGGCTCATCAGTTAAGTCCTAAGCTTCACTTTCGAGTAAAGAGGATGGGATACTATTGGCCAACCATGGTTAAAGATTGTATGGAATATACTAAAAGATGTCAGGCCTGTCAATTCCATGCCAATTTCATACACCAGCCACCTGAGGTGTTGCACCCTACAATTGTGTCCTGGCCATTTGATGCATGGGGACTAAACGTAGTTGGACCTTTCCTAAAATCTTCTAAAGGTCATCTATATATCCTTGCGGCAATCGATTATTTTTTAAAGTGGGCTGAAGCAATCCTAGTCAAGGAAGTGAAAAAAGAGACAGTGGTGGACTTCATAAAAGGAAACATTATCTTTTGATATGGTTCTCCTCGTCACATCATAACTGACAATGGATTACCCTTCAAAAATAGTCTGGTGACCAATTTATGTGAAATATTTGGTTTCAAGTAACATAAGTCTTCAATGTACAATGCGCCAGCAAATAGACAAGCAGAAGCTTTCAACAAAATTCTTTACGATTTACTGAAAAAGATAGTCTCTAAATCTAAAAAGGATTGGCATGAAAAAATGGAAGAGGCTCTTTGGGCATATCGAACAACATATCGTACTCCAACCCAGGCAACACCGTATTTTCTAGTTTATGGTGTTGAAGCAATTCTCCCACTTGAGCAACAAATTCCTTCTTTAAGGATTGCCATACAAGAAGGATTGACAAATGAAGAAAATGCCAAATTGCGTCTTCAAGAGTTAGAGGCATTGGATGAAAGAAGACTTGAGGCTCAACAATGGTTAGAATGTTACCAAGCTCGACTCTCAAGTGCCTTCAACAAAAGAGTTCACCCTCGATCCTTTCAAGTTGGTGACTTGGTGCTTGTTGTGCAAAGGCCCATTATCACCAGCCATCATATGGGTAACAAATTTACATCCAAATGGGATGGACCATATGTGGTACGAGAAGTCTACACTAATTGTGCCTTCAAAATTTTTGATGAAGATGGGGTTAGAGTTGGGTCTATCAATGCCAAATTCCTAAAGTGATACTACCCATAAATAATGGAATGACTGCTTCTGATTGCACGAGCCTAAACTGCACTACACTCCTAGCCCGCACGAGTATAAATTGTGTATGGCCTAAAAAAAAAAATTGAGTTTGTTAATCTGAACTACGTAAATGACTTGATCCATGTTGAGGATACGTAGGCAGCTTAGAGGTTTGTTCTGAGTTCAGTCATCCAAAAAAAAAAAGCATAAGAAGAAATAGAAAAGGGGATCTTTTATTATTAAAATGGAAGGCATAATAATTCTGTAAAAAAAAAAATTAATGCATAACATAAAATCATTGAGAACAAGACAATATATAAAGAGAGAAATTAAGAAAACCAAGGTAACTCCAGGATCTCTTCTTGCTCTTTCTTCAATAACTTCTCTAAAGTGCTTACAACACCACGATCATGATCAGGGATGATAGGAATCTCTTCGATTATTTTCTTTTCTTTCTTGATGCTAGCAATGACATCTTGCCTCTAAGAGATTTGTGAATTAGCCTCCGAAATTGAAGTTTCACGCTTCTTAATTTGAATAAGTAAAAGCTATAACTCCTTTGTATCATTGAGAAGATCTGCTTTAAGTTTCTGAACATGTGCCACATCTGCAATATCTGAAGAAAGGGCCTCATTAAGGCGTGAGTCAATATGGAGTGTACTTCTTCAGTCAAAGCTTGGTCATACCTCGACTTAAGATCATTGTACTCCTCTACATTCTATAAATATGAGTAAACCCTCTCCCGAAACTTAGAATAGTCCATGGTAAGTGAGGAAATCTCATCAAAAGTTTCTTTAACTCTTGATTTAAGTAATGGAGCTTTAGAAAAATCCATCCTCTTTAGCATCCTCTTGAGATTGTTTCCCAATGCTAAAGCCAATTGACGTCTGATTCCAAAAATCATATTCATCACATCATAAGTGGGCGCTTCAGAAAATGCGGCCTAGTGTGATTCCTGAGCATTCACATGGGGTATCACATGCCCTTCTATTGTCTCCACATGTGCCTGACCTTGAGATTTGTGTTCAATAGAAGAATCATAAAGATGAGGATTTACCAACACTTGATCAGAACCTTGAAAGGAAGATATGACCTCTGCTACAGAAGGAAGAATGCTTTTCTTTCTGGTCACCAACTCAAAGGAGGAGGGTCCATAAACAGACTCTTCACCACCAAGATGATTTGCATCGTCAATCGCTCCATTACCATCTTCTACCTTTAAAAAAAGAAGAAAAAAAAAAGAGTACATGTGCAAAATATATATATATACCTGCAAATCATCAACCTACATTGGTAAAGATCTGCCAGAAAGTCCTTCAAAGAAGTCCTCCGTATTTGGAAGGGAAATAACATTTTCTGCTGAAGAGGCACAGTCTGACACTTTTGTCATATCCTTCCAGTTGCCTTCACCACTAGCTCTTCCACCCCCACTTTGGATCACCAAAGATCGAGGATGCTTCTGGATGTTAGAAGGATGACTGGATAAGTTGAAAGAGGTGGCTGACCCATTAACAAAATTATCATTGCTCCGAGTCTTTGAAGATTTTCCAATCATGTGTTCAGTATGCGTTCCTGGTCTTCGGTTTAGAGCCTCATCCTTCCTAGACTTTGCTTCTTTATTTTTTGGAGAGGCTGGACATTTATTTTGCGATAAGTTCTCCGTTGCAGTCATGAATGGATCAACATGGACCTTTGACCACCAATCAACATAAGCTTTGGTGACTGAAAAATCCTTTAGACTCATAATCTCTGGCAATAATACTGAAGACTTGGTGTTATGGAGAGTACATGATTTCCAATATTTGAAAATCTCATCCAATGACCTAGTGTGAATGTCTTGTTTCAAATTTCCTAGAACATCTTGGTGAAAACCAAACTGCATGCTGAATCTATAAGGGTTGTAGGGTTCAAGAACATAGTAGTCACCTTGTCTTAAGGATAAAAAACTGAAGCGAAGACTGGCCAAATACTCAAAACAAATAATTATCATCTTATCATCAACTTTAGCTTCCTTTTGGTGAACCTTCATTGCCAAGCGATTTAGCACAAGACCCTTACAAGATTTGAACAAATCTTACACCTTAGAATTGTCAAAGTGCTTTGCTATCCCTTCTCCTGCATATTTAGTCATCCGAGGTGAAGATTGATTGATTGGAGACTGAAAATGTGTCTAAAAATATTGTGCTAGCCAGGCATATACATAATAAGCAGGAAATACAACTGTAGAATTTAGAGATTCGGGAAGTGAGACGATGTCATTCAAACCCTATAGATGCTCGCAAGTACTAGAATAGTAAGACAAAATATTTCTCCATATGCCATCTTGCTTGCAATCTTAGACACTCCAGGACGAATTATGTTTGCAGGACTTGAAGGAAGCACAAACTTGCATAACCAACATGCTAAAAATGCAACCAAGTAAGTCTTCTCTTTAACTTCATCACTTACACCGAGGTCGACAAACACCTTTTCTTCTAATGGGGTTCGCTTGTGAATAGAACCAATAGAACCAGAAGGACTGTGAAGCTCTCTTGGTCATTGGGTTTTGTTCTTTGACTTTCTACTTGGAGGTTTACGATGCTCCAACGACCAAGAGATCTATAAAACTCCTTTAAACTCTTGCGCGAGTCGGTGATAGGCCAGAAATAAATCTTGATAGCACATCAGAGGAAAAAATTTCCCATCCTTGGTCTTACCCGACAACTCCTTTGCATTAGGGATAACCTCGTCATAGAATTTCCCGCTAAATGGAAGGCCACCTATCTCATACAAGTCCCAAAGGGAGATGAAAACCTCACCAACTGAAGTACAAAGAGTATTAGTTCCATGGGACCAAGATTCCAAGAATGCATTTAACACATTTGGGTGTCAATCATAGGAAAAAAAAGAGGCAAAAATGGCATCATATAATCTCTCTGCCTTGAGAAAAGGACCATTACGACTCAAAATGTCTTCTGACCATTCCCAATACTTTTTGGTGTAAGTCAAATCACACATCATCTTGGGGGAGAAATTCCATCCTGCATATCCATTGCGAACTTTGTTGCCCAGAAGTAAAAATTTATTAGAATTGTTAACCTGTACGTGTAAAGGCGACTGCAATAACAGCGCTAGTCGAACTGAAGGATTCTTCTCAGTTTCAAAAGGACTAAAGGTCGAAAGCTCACATAAAAATTCTTTGGACCAATGAGACAAGTGCAGTGAATGTCCAAAATGAGGCACAGACGCAGCGAATCGACCAATTAAAGGCCTGTGAGCATCAAGGGTCGTCCCTTTCTCTAGAGCATCACCTTCTTTTTCAACAACGGTTAAAGTGCCTTCTTGGAAACATCAGAATACAACCATGATTGATTTGAATCAAGAACTGAAAGAAAAAGAGAATTGTAAGTAAAAATATATATGTGTGTGAAATTAAAGGTTTAATTTTGCCTCCATGCTTCAAAAAAAAATACATAATCAAGCTTGCATGAAATATGATTTTAAAATAATGCTGGTGGTTCTGGTGAAATATCGTTTCCAAGACTGGTACACAAAAGTGCAATTGTGCATGCAGCTGGATTCGTCTCTAAGACTGGTGCACAAGAGCGCAATAATGTACGTAGCCAGATTTGCTTCCAAGAATGGTGCATAAGAGAGCAATTAGGCACGTAGCCTGATTCACCTCCAATACTGGTGCACAAGAGCACAATTGTGCACGCAGCCGGATTCACCTCCAAGACTGGTGCACAAGAGCGCAATTGTGCACTTAGCCGGGTTTGCCTTCGTGACTAGTGCACAAGGGCACAATTGTGCACACAGTCGAATCTTCAAAATACAGAAGAACAAATACATTTGTGCAAACTAACAAATCACGCCTTCGAGAATGGTGCACAAGAGTGCAATTGTACACACAATCGGAGACTTCAAAGATAGTCACACAAATGCACTTGTGCAAACGGCTGTCACATCTTCTTTGAGATTATTACCCAAGTGCACATTTTGGGTCTGCAAGTTTATGTCACAAAGGCATATTACAAGAGAAATTTTTACTTATTTATTTATTATTATTATTATATTTTTTTTTTCTTTAAAAAAGAGAAAAGAAAAGAAAATAATAAAAATAAATTGGACATACCGATGTGGCTTTCTCTGGAAAAAAAAATTATGAGAGTTTCTTCCCTTAAGTTAGTTGGTTTCCAAGCTTCTACCAAAAAAAAATGTAAGGCATATGACTTTTGGTGATGGAAGCAGATGACTCAAGCAATTAAAAAAGCATGCGGATATACAAATAATGGGGTAGTTTTGGGGTCATACATTAATAGAATTTATAGAGGAGTCTCATGAGAGATAACAAGTCATTTTGGGCAGTCAAAAGGAGCTACGGGTTAGCCGAAAAACAATAGAATCAGAACAAGCTCAATTGGCAAACATGCCGATGGATCAATAACCAACACACTCATAATAGATCTTAATCTAAAGCAAATCAGAAGAATATCATGATGCATCCAGCAGCTCCAACGAAAGAATGAAATATCACCATCATAAACCAATGAGCATACCAGATCAATAGGGTCATGCATTACTAAGAATGCATAATCAAGTTAATCTGTTCGTGAGGTGGTTTTTATGTGCAATAGGGCGACTGGTGAATCAAGACACAAGGGATGTGTGCATGAAACATGTGTATACATGAGACATAAGAAAAGGCTAGTTCAAGAATATATATATATATAAAGATGTGACAAAGGAAACCATGGTGCAAAACAGTGTTGAAACTAATAAGTTATGAGAAAGAAATCTACAGTGACTAGAATGTGGGAGAAAGAGAAATAATGAGTTTATCTTCTAAATCAAGGGGTGTTTTCTTATTGCAAGTATGGTAATAATTTGTAGCTTTGTCCTTCACTATTCCGTTGTCAATCTTTAAGGATCTTCAAGTATGAAAAGACAAACTAGTCTTTGGAAAATTGACTAGTCATAGGTGATGATTTTGTCTAAGAAGTTGGCCATAACATCAAACTCTTACAATGAACATTGAACAGAATTATCTTAGAGGTTCAAATGGAGGGGATTGATGTTGAAAAGTGCTCCCTTCACCTTGGTTTATAAAGTGGGATGACTGACTTGTTTGCCAAGAAAAAAAAATAGGTTATGATTAGGCCAAGAAAAAAAAAGGGGGGGGGGGAGATAATCAATTGATGAAATTGTTCTATACAAGAAGCGATTCTTTCCAAATTGAAAAGATTTGAAAAGGGTCTAATTGCTTTTTTGTTTCACAAGTTTCCCGGATTCCTACCAAAAAAAAAAAATTTGGACCATATTTCATTCTTTTTCCTATATGAGATTTGGACTTTTTCTTCTCTCACATGACCCATGTGATGAGAAATTAAGAGAATCGTTGGATTTAAAATTGTTCTAAATGGGTATGATGGAAGCAAATCATCCTAAATGGCTAATATATATACATATATATGGTGTGAAGAAAATGGAAACTTTCTATGGTTATCAAGCAAAAAATCAGCCGAGGGAAGTAAGCTGTAATATGAGAAAATCTCCTTGGCTTGAACATCAAGTCAAAATAAATAAATAAATAAATAAAGTATGTGATTTGGGTTTCCTTTGCTGATTCATACACATATACATGCATGTATATATGTAATCTATCATAAAAGGAGAAACATACTTACCTACCACCTGTTAAGACCATGATTGCCATGGGTCCTTGATTCCAAGCATACAAATCACACGTGAGATTGTGTAAATGGTTGATCTTGGTGAAGCCTTGCAAATAATGATTTATTTTGGAAGGTGAAAAAAAAAAAGAATCTATGAAGAGTGATCCAGTTTTGCTCATCTTGACCGCCTCCACATACACCTCATTGCTCATGGATATACAAATCCAACCATTCTGTCTGTGCTTAAAAAAAATAGATAAATAAATAAATAAAAAATTAACTTGTATGTACAAGGATGTTCAATCAACATGCTCTTACGTGAAAATGATAGTAGATATACCGGTTTGAAGATACAATGAAAGAAAATACTTCTAGCCTCGCCCTCTATGCATGACAAGCATGCATGCAATGCAAGCCTTGAATTGGGGGCAATTTCTAGACGTATAAATTTTGTGATGGTCTAATCACCGTCCGATTGGTTAAGAAGTCAAACATTCTTGGTTAATTAAATTCCATGATTGCGGGTCCCATCGACTGACACATGTCAAAATCTTGAAGGTGCAGGCCTTCAAACAAATGTGTGACAATTCAAATTTAAATTTGAATTTATTTCCATATAAAAGGAGATAAATTCTCTTTATTCATGGAAGTTGGCACAATTAGTGGGGAGTTACCAAATCAAACTCTCACCCTTTGGCCTATAAATATAAGGTCACCCTACATATTCTAGGACACACAAAGAGTTCAAGAGAGCACAAAAGCTCTACCGAACCTCTGCCTCAACCAACACTCAAAGTTCTGAAGACGAAGAACATCAAACACGCCACATAAGTGCCGTTCTACTTTAAAGACCTTCAACCCTCGAAGTTCTGAAGATGAAGAATATCCAGCATGCCACATAAGTGTCATTCTTCTTTGAAGACTTTCAATCCATCATTCGAGATCAAGCTCTATCGGCCCTCGATCAAAAATCCAGTCAAGCCTTCCTCAATCCTGAAGTTTCAAAGAAAGCTCATCACAATCGGTTCAAGAACAAGCTTTCAAAGCCCTTGTACCGAACATCAAGGAGATTGAATCAGAGGAAGATTCTTTATTGTAAAAGAATCAACCACAGAGAATTGTACCCATTTTTTAAATTAATAAATTCGATTGTTTGTTACTCATTTTCATTCCTAAATTTTCGAACACAAAATTTGTGTGTACAATGCCAATGTAAAATGCATGCTAATTATGTGTAGCAAGTGTATGCATTGAGTAGAACATGAATAAAGTATGCTAAGTTTGGGATTGTAGGCATATGTGACATAATATGTATGTTTTGTACATGTATGTGATATATGTAGTATAAGGTGATGAGAGGCATGGTAGACATTTATTTAGCATTGATGAGCATGAATGAAGCATGAAAATAACATTCTATGTATATAAGTACCTATGCTTGTATCTTATGTTGAATGAATGTGGAGTTGTTGATGTGGCATGTAGTGTATCAACTTGCATTCCATGTAGGCCAGTGTTGAGTCGACACTTAGGAGGGTTGGGGTATTTCTACTGAGCCGCAGTGGTGCTCACCCCGCTCCCCCAAACATTTTTATAGGTAAGGAAATTGTGGATGGATGAAAAAGGACTTTCTTGGTCACTTGGAGCTCATTGGAGCATTTTGGTGTATTTTGAGATTTTGAGGGTGAAATAAGAATTATGTTGAGTTATAGTTACATTCGCGTTATATGTAACTTGTATGTTCATTTGGACCTTGTATGTATAACAAATGATGTTAGTGTATGGATATTATGAATATATGCAATGATATATGCATTTTGATAGAAATGTATGAGGATGGTGAGATCATAATGATCCAAATGTGTGATTTGGAGTTTGTGTGTGATGATATATCATGTATAGATGATCTTAATGTTGAGGGAATGGTCCTAGGTGGTTAGAATGAGATTTGGACCCAAAATGGATAAAATGTGAGGTTGCAGGAAATTATGCATAGTGTAATTTCGATTGTACGAAATGGCAATTTCGCACAATCGAAATTTCCTGTTGTGCCCAAACTTCAAATAGGCATAACTCTTTTGTTTTAGATCAGAATTGAGTGTGATTTTTTTTTTAAATTATGTATTTTTGGATTCTCTATGCAATGGTGTAGGATTCAGTATCAGATTCCAATCGTGCAGGGAGTTGAGTCCTGAAAGTGTATAAATTATGAGAATAATAAGTTCATTGCTTAACTCGAAGAGGAACTAATGATGCTATATTATTCCATTAATGATTTGAGCTGTGTGTCCGATGAAATGACATTGATTAATGATTTAAATATTGTATGGATGACTCCAAAGGATTAGAGTGAGAGTTGGGAATCAAAACGACCAAGTTGTGAGATAGCATAAATTCTCTATAGAGAGAATTTTGATCGTGCGAAATGACCATTTCGCATGATCGAAGTTTTTGATTGTGCGAAATGGCACTTTCACAAAATCGAGAAAATGCAGGCTTTTGAGGATGAAAAGTCTAGAGAGGGTTGATATTTTGATACCACTTCATAAGCATCTCGATTGTGCGAAGCACTTCAATCTTGCGAAAGTTAGGTTTCGCACAATCGAAGTTTTGATTGTGCAAAATGCACTTTTCAATTGTGCGAAAATAGGATCCAGCAACCAGTGTTGTGCAAGTGTGACCATGTGTGGGGCCTTAGCTAGGGTTGATGTTGGGGCATGCGTAGACATACGTGCGTAGGTATTTAAGCTTCCGCAAGTGTAAGGTGTTGATGTGAGGTGATGGTGATATGGAAACAACATTCACCCTCAATTCCTGGGGAATAAAAATTGAGGCGTGACAACTTGGTATTAGAGTATGGTACCATAGTAAGATTTGAAAGATAAGATGATGATGTGACAATCCAGTCACCCTTGGTTTTTGGAGAATGGGAATCGGGGCGTGACAATCTGGGGTTGAAAGTCCTTAAACTTGTGCAAGAGCGTTGGTTAGCGGTGGGTTAGTATGAACTTGG
This sequence comes from Cornus controversa, assembly GCA_026545225.1. NCBI lineage: Eukaryota > Viridiplantae > Streptophyta > Magnoliopsida > Cornales > Cornaceae > Cornus > Cornus controversa. Next base: position 32,556,526 of record CM048845.1, on the reverse strand, counting down.
GATATAGTGCTTCGATGAGTATCTAGATTAGGTGTGTGAGTGTGAGTCCAATTCGGAGAGCGATGTGAGTTTTAAGTGTAACAGTTTTGAGTTATGTGAATTGAGTAGATTTTATATTCAATTTCATTTGTGTCATATGTTATAAATGTAATGAAGTTGTGCATTGAAGTATGTTTTGTTGAGCATTGTGGTTGTCAAGTGTATTGATGTATATGTTATGTGAAACGAAAGCTTTGGCGTTTGACTAGAATGCTAGGAAGTATGACACATAGCTATGCTATGCATGTTAAATTGTGTTATGCATTGATATAAAATGTAAACTTGGGTGGATTGCACAACATATTACTTTGAGCCTGATAGGCGTTGAATGTTACGCATTCTAGCCTCTTAACTTATGTATTTTATTCTCTTAGTGATAGATTATTTTGTGATTTTACTTTGTTTTAGTGTTTTCTGTATTTTCAGGGCCTTAATGATTATTTCAGTTAAAACCGTGCTTTTGGGTTTTTAAAGAAGACATCCAAGATGGTGAGATGAAGCCTATATCAAGGAGATTCACTCAACCATTTATTTCAACTCAAATCAGCCCAAGAAAGAGGTCCAAGAGAATTACAGCTGCTTAAGAAGGTTTCGGGCCTGAAGCCCAAATCTGCGCATAATACAGTCTTAATCCCGTTTTGGAAAACGGACCAGAAGTCTTATTTTTGAGCCTCAAATCGACATTATTTTCGCGTAAGGTTGAACGAAATTTGATTCTGCACATTTTTGTATTTCACAAAAATTCCATAAAACGGACTTCTAGTGGGTCAAAAGTTGGGCCGAAGTCAGCAGGAAAAATCCACCTGATTAGTGCTGCGGGAAACCCTAATTTATTCCTAATTGGATTAGGACTTTGGTGTATTCTCTTGGGGAATAAAGTGAGGACTTGGAGGCTGAATTGGGAGAGATTACACAGAGAGAGTCTGAGAGGGCTGAAGAGAACAGAAACATATTGCAGAGCCATTGGAGAACGAAGTCATACGCGTAATTCAGAAAGATGATGTCTTCTTCCTCAACAGTTGAAGCTTCTTCTTCTACCATGAGTGGCTAGTTCATCCACTAGGGTTTTGATGTAGCCCTAACAAAGCATCAATGGTTTGATTGTTTTAATTATTGGGGACCTTTATATACATGCATAGATTGTGTAATTGTGAGGATTCTTATTAAGGAATTGAGCAATATAAGTCTTGTAAATTCAATCTCAATGATTTCTTATCTTGTCTTAGATATTTAGTTGTTGTTATTGAACTCAATCTCTTTTGTTTTCTGTGATCATGAGAGAGATTATTACACAATGGTAATCACTGAATATATTGTTATGAGCTTTGATGGATTATGCCTAGAGAAGATGAACCATACTGCACCCTAGATTAGAGTAGTTAGGCAGATGGCCCATGCCAATCGAAGATAGTCCATGGCTTAGCCTTAATCATATGTTATCTTCTTGACGGATGAAGGTGAGCTTGTAGCCACCGACACCACTTATGCATGATGTAATTTTCCTATAGTTGATTCAATTAACCCTTGATTGTGGAGTTAGTGGTGAAGTCAAACACCCTAGGTTTCTCTCCTATTATCTTCACTATTTTGTTTACTTTGATTTATTTTATTTTATCTTTTTAATTAGTTTAAAAATCAGAATTCTTTTCTTATAAATTTAATTAGAATTAGTTCCGTATTCCAACTCGTCAGAACATAATCCCTGAGGTACGATACCCATTCATTTCGATAGCCCTATTCTGCAAGAAATTCGTTCTATTGCGAAGTGTGAAAATTTTTAATTGATATACTTTTTGAGTCACACTCACACACGAATCAGAGCCATTGAACTTTGCTCATCCTTTTACATTAATAATTTCAGGACATAGCAAGGAGGTTGTTAATGGTGAACAACCATGAGTAGGGTATAGAGATTAAAGTTCTCTTTTTGGTTATTTTGTTTCATAAACATCTGGGATGTGGACATAGTGCTTTAGAAATGTACATAGAGACTTATGTTTTAGCATGTTGCTTTTAGGCCTTGGTGCCATGCACATTAACTTTTGGACATGAAGGTTATGTTTAAATGGAGTATGTTTTCAATTTGACGAGTGTATCTATGGTTCTGGTTGATATTTATGCATGTGATGATTGTATGTAAGCCCGTTTAGATGTATGTTAGGTCGTGGGAAGGTTGTTAGGACTGAATTGGTGTTTAACGATTCAAGAATAAAGGAATAAGGACACTTGCAGATGGACTTTCAATCAATCAAAGGTCTTCGATTAATTGACCCTTCGATTAATCGAAGCTTAAGTTTTGATTAATCGTAGACAGGCCTACAATTAATCGAAGCCAGGATTTCAATTAATTGAACCTTCGATTAATCACACCCTAAAATCACATTTTTGGGTTCTGAAACTCGTGTGTTCTGATGGAAGTTTCAGAGCTTCGATTAATTGAAGTTCCACCTTCTATTTATCAAACTTCGACCTTCAATTAATCGCAACCCATAAGGTACTGCTTGAGTTGAGTTGAACTGCTTGTTTGGGTGGGTGCTCAGTGAGGGGCTAGTAGTAGATATATGAACATGACATTATAGTTTTGGATTGTAAATAAGGTTAATGTGTGATGAAATTGATGTTCCGCGGTGACATATGATGAGGCTTGAATCAATCACTTTCATTTCTTATATCGATCTTAACCGGGTTTGAATATGATAAGCGTTGAATGTTATACATTCTCGGGCCTTTACTTATGTATTTTGATCCCATAGTTGTACATATTATATAGTTTTTACGTGTTTTATGCTTTTGATGAATTCAGGTTCAAACTCAAAATGTGGCATAATTTGACTTCTTTATCAGTTCAACAATACATTCCTATTGCCTATCATACTTTATGGAAAGTCTACAATAAGGAATAGTGAATGGCGTGTCAAGACCAGATTCGAAAAGCTAAGGAGTTGAAGATCTGCAGAAGAAGGAGAGATCGATGCATCGAAGTGCCTACTTCGATACATTGCCCAAACCTGCTGAAGATATTTTTCTGCAGATATTTTCTTTACTTGCCACTTGTCCAATTTTGCTTGGATAAATCCTTGCACGGAATTTCTATGATATTTTGAGCCTCAGATTAGTTATATAGCTAAAAAATATGTAATAGAGATATATATCACAATTCTTGTAATAGAGAGCATGTATAGAATTCTAAAGAGAGAAAGTAAAGTTCTAGAGAGGGAAAGCTTCAAAGAGGGCTTTGTAAGGCCTTGAAGACCATTTTGAGCATGGGATCATCTCTGTCTATGGAGTGCTTACAGCCCACCATGATCAACTAATCCTTCTCTAGGGTTTTGACAAACCCTAACTTTGTAAATATGTTCTAGCTTCAATGAATTAGGGATTTTTATGTATTTTGTGTATATGTCTTTCGCCTTGAGCCTTATATAAATATAAGTTTACAAATTCTTCATGGTCATGTGTTGTGATTTATCTTCTTGTCTTAGAATGCTTAAATTCCTTACATGATCTTCAAACACTTGTAAGTTTCACAAGGACTACAAGTGATGGCTTGAGACTAGTTTTCACTATAACATGCATAGCTAGATTTACATAGTACATGCTTAGAGATGGTGATTTCGCTACATTTAGGTAATTAAGTAAATAGGTAGGTAGGGAAATCAAGAGACGGTGAATTTGCTACACTTAGGTAATTAGGTAGTTAGGGAAATCATGTCTTCTGAAGATAGATTATAGTATATTAAAGTGTGTGTATTCTTTTGGTGACGTCATTGTAGGTGGGACTTGTCAACGAGTCATTTAGTACACATTTACATGGATTTCTCCAATTTATTATAAGTGTAATATACTATGAGGCTAGTGGTGAAGTCTAACCCTAGTCCTTTTCTCTTCTCTCAACCTTTATATTTTAATTATCTTTTATGCTTTCAAAGTAGAGTAAGAAACAACCAACATTAGGTTGTGATTTAAATAAGAACCAACCCTTAACCTTTAGCGAGTTATACCTACGTAGTCTCTGTGGGATTGACACCCTCAACTTAGAGCCCTATCCTTCAAGGATTTGTTCTATTGCGAGTGGTAAATTTATAAATTATGAGTAACGAACCGCACATAACATAATACCCGAGGACAAAGGTTAAGGGTCGAATGTCAGTATTAGATTAGAATGCCTAAGGACGAGGGATAAAGGTCAGGTTTAAGCGACTCTTATGTGTTATGCTTCAAAATTTGTGTCGAGTGTAGTAAAATAATTCTATGAGTGAGTAGAGTTGAGTAATTGACATATGCATCTGATTAATCTCTTTTGGAAATGTTTATTAGAGTCATGCCACCAAGAAGAGGTCGTGGTAGAGGAATGGATCCTGCTCCACCACCATTGATAGATGAGGCATTGATGGTCAGAGAGATGACTACTGCCATACAGTTGTTGTCTAGGATGGCCAATGAAGGTCCACAAAATCAGGCACAAGGAGGTGGGAATAGGACGATGAACGTTCTAAAAATGTTCAAGAAGACGAATCCTATGTTAGATGGAAGGGCAGATCCTATAACTGTAGAAGATTGTCTTAAGAAAATATCCAAGGCATTTAATGTGCTAAGGATAGATGATGATGATCTAAGAATGTCTATGATTCTTATTCAACTTACGGGGTGGCAAACTTGTGGTGAAAGTCCATGATCCATACTAATGAAGCGAGGGACATAAAATGAGAAACCTTTCGGAGGTTGTTCCTTGAGAAGTCTTTTCTAGATACTATAAAGGAAGCATTGTAGGATGAGTTCATACACTTGATTCAGGGAGGAATGAGTGTGATAGACTATGAGAACATGTTTACAGTTTGCCTCAATTTGCACCGGAGATGGTAGCAAATGAACAAACAAAGGCAAGAAGATTCGTGAAGGGACTTCGGTTTGAGCTAAGAACCAAGGTCACTATCTTGGACTTGCCTAGCTATGCAGAGGTGGTGAGGCGAACATTATTAGCGAAGGCAAATGACAATGATATTTAGAGGATATGGTACTTGAGGAATCAATCTTGAAGTGTGGTTTCTCTTTCGAAGAATAATCCAAAGAAGAAGTACAAGGGAAGTAGTTCCTTCTCACGAGGACCACAATAGACACAGTCATTCTCTCTAGTTTCTATGCCTACGGGGTCCTCTCGAGATAAAGTGAAATATTGTTAGTGTCAACAAATGGGACATTATAAGTCAGAATGCCCACAGTTGCAACCTACACCCTAGGAGAATTCGAGGAAATGTTATAGGTTTGGTCAGGTGGGTCATGTGGTGAGGGATTTCCATAGAAGAAGAGTAGTACTTACAATGTTGTGGGGTCACAGTAGTAGTATTCACAGGATTTTGGGATATAGTTGGGATTCAAAGTTCCTCAGCCACCACAGCCTGCACAGTCAGTTCAGAGTTCTCAATTGGGGAGGGGAGCGACTCCTAGTGCCTCTACGCAACAGTCTAGCCATTAGGGGAGTCATCAATTAGGACGGGGGATATAGGGTTGAGCCTATGCGATTACTCTAGCTGAGACTTCAGCGGGTTCTTTGGTAGTTCGAGGTATCTTTCTTATAACTAGCTTAGGGCTAGGGTCTTAATTGGATCGGGTGCATCTCATTTATTTATATCAATTGCTTTTGCATATGCTTTGGGATTATAGGTGTCAACCTTGGATAAATCCTTATGTGTTGATACGCTAGTTAGGGGTAGGGTGATCCTAGACATAGTTTGTCAAGCATGTGAGGTAAAGATAGCAAATCAGTGATTGGTATTAGATTTTGTTCTGATAAGTGTTGAATGTTATACATTATCACGCCTTTACTTACGTGTTTTAATCCCATAGTTACACATATTGTATAATTTTTACGTGTTTTACTATTTTTCATGATTTCAGGTTCTAGTCCAAAAATCGGCTTAATCCGACTGCTATCATTTCAAAAATGCATTCTAAGCTCAAGACCATTTGATTGAATGCTTACAATGAGTATTAGTAGAGTACGTGCAAAAGTTGAAGCTACAATGCAAAAAGAAATTAAGTTTCCAAGCAAGTAATTTTGATGCACCATAATGGTAATAAAGATGCAACATAATTTTGATGCATCGTAATATCTATGATGCATCGCCAATGCTTGCAGCAGACAGCTATCAACAAAGATATTTTAGCTACTTGGCCACTTGTCACCAATCATCTCCAAAGAGCCTTTGCACGTGATTTTTAGGATATTTTGAGTTATGAAATCAGATGTAAACACACTTTTGATCATATAGTTAAAGATAGAATATAATTTGTAATAGAGTGCAATATTTAAGATTCTAGAAAGAGAAGTGAAGTTCTAGAGAGGGAAAGCTTCGAATGAGGTCTTAACAAAGCCTTGAAGACCATATGGAGCTAGAATCATCTCTATTTATGGAGTGCTTCAACACCATCATGATCAACTAACTCCTTCTTTAGGGTTTGGACAAAACCCTAACTAAGTTTATTTTGTAATGAATTGGAGTTTTTTTATGTATTTATGTATATTTGTACTTAGCCTTGTGCCTTATCTTCAATACAAATTTACAAATTCTAAATGTTCATGTGTTTCAATTCATCACTCTTGTCTTATAATGTTAGGTTGCTTCACATGATCCTCAAATACTTATATTTGCACAATAACTATAAGTGATGGTTTTGTACCCATTTTCACTTGAACTTGTCAGCTCTTGACTTTCATAATTCATGCTTCGAGAAGATAATTTCACTATACTTAAGTAATTAGGTAGGTAAATTACGCCTATCGAAGATGGATTATCATTAGTTAGGGTTCATGTATCCTCTTGACAACGTCGTTGTAGGTAGCACTTGACAAACACTCTTTTGTGCACATTTATATGCATTCCCTGATTTAGTACAATGGCATGGTTATGAGGCTAGTGGTGACGTCTAAGCCCTAGTTCTTTAACTTTTTCTCAAACTCTTTTCAATTACCGCATTTTCTATAATTCAAGTAGCTTAAGAAAATCAACAATCATCGTTTGCTAATTGAATCGGAACCAATCTTCAATTATAACTATTAAACCAACGTAGTCTCTGTGGGATCGACACCCTCTACATAGAGCCCTATCCTACCAAGGATTCGTTTTATTGCGAGTGGTAAAATATACCTTGATTGCCAAAACACAAAATGTCTTATCACATCAAATTTTAGCGTCGTTGCTGGAGACTACGATTTAATTGCTAAAATCAAAAGATTGAGTCTATTTTGATTGTTAACCTAACTCATTCTTTAAATTCTTTACTTGTAATTATTTTTTGTTTTTTCTTATTAAGTGCTAAATTTTAGGGATTTATCACTCCTTTAAAGCTTCGAGACTTAAGCTCGGATTCTTTGTGAGTACAGTATCCAATTATTGCACTTAATTGTTTAAATTCTATTTTTGTATATAATTTAGGACTGTAACTTTTACATGCAAGGTAGGAGATCCTTATCATTACCATTATTTCCTTGTGATCTTGAACTTGAACAAACTCTTAGACAACATAGTAACATTCCTAAGGACCCTATATTGTTTAAAGATACTAGGAATGAAAACATGGCACATAATGATAATATATATGCACAGCAAAATCTGATCCTTCAACCACCACCCCCTCTGGGTGTGGATGTTCTTAGGGATTTCTATGTTCCAACTACCTATGCATCATCATCATGTATTCGTTTCCCAAATGTGGTAACGAATCACTTTAAAATCAAATCCTCCACCATTAGTTCCATAGGCTACCTAATGAAGACCATTATAAACACATAGATGACTTCTTGAAAGTATGTTCAACCCTCCGGTTGAATAACTTCACAGAAGATGACCTAAGGCTTTGTCTCTTCTTTTTCTCACTCAAGGATAAAGCCAAACAATAGTTCAATTCCTTAGAGCCCCATTCTATTAACTATTAGGCAAAAATGCAATGAGAGTTTCTAAAAAAATAATTTCCAATAGGAAAGAGTAGTGATGTGCGGAGAGCCGTGATCAATTTTTCTCAATAGGATGGAGAAGCCTTTCATGAAACGTGGGAGAGAATGAAAGACCTTTTGCAATCATGCCCACACCATACTATTCTTAAATGGAAATTGGTACAAGGTTTCTATAATGTTTTAGGTGAGCCCCATAAGCAAATGATAGATGCTAGTTATTGGGGCATGCTCTTTCTTAAAAGTCCCGATGAGGTGTGGACTCTTTTCGAGAACTTGAATAAAAATTTATCTCAACGTTCTTCAATTGAAAGGAAGGGTAAGAATCTTGCTCCCTCCAATGCCAAGGCTAAGAGTATCTTTGAATTGTGTAAGGAATACGCAACCAAAATGAAGATAGATACTCTCTTTAAAAAATTAGACGAAGTTATATTGGCGGGAACTTCTTCTTCTTCTCTTGCTCCTCCAATTTTCATTCCTACTCCTACACATGACGCATGTTCTTTCTGCTCTAGTCCCTCTCATTATATTAGGGATTGTCCTCATGCGAGGCAATATCCCAAATTTACTCAAGAGCAAGTGAATGCACTTTATTCTAGGTAGGGCCAAAATTCTTATCAAAACTCTTATAATCCAAGTTGGAGAGATCAAACCAATTTCCAATATGGAAACCAAGGTCATTATCAAAATCAAGGACCTCGAGGACCTCAAGGACAATAAGGTCCATCCCAATTCCAACCTAGACCTTATCAACCAAATTCAAGTTTATACACTACTCCATAACCTCCTCTTAGAAATCCAAATTTTGAGGACAAGGTCTTGGCGGCCTTAGGCAACCTTAAGTCCAATACTCAATTGTTGCATTCCCACCCTCAATCCATTTCAAAGCTAGAATCTCCAATGGGACAACTAGCGAATGCATTGAATAGAAAAGAAGATGGGAGATTGTTGAGCCAACCAGTGGCAAACCCTAAAGGAGTACACATAGATGATGAGCCTTCTTCTTCCTTGAATATGCATCAAGAACAAACTCAATCAATTACAACTCTAAGGAGTGGTAGGATCTTAGAAAATCAAGTTAATAAACTAAGAGAGAAAGAATGTGAGCACTCTTTGAATCCAAATTTAGCTCATTTGATTCCAAATCCAAATGTTTCTTCCAATCATCTAAATTCATCAAAAGATAAAGGAAAGGCAAATGAAGACCAGTTATCATCTACTCCAAATCAAGAAGCTTCATTTGAGCCTAGAATTTCATTCCCACAAAGATTAAGTGAGCTTTCTCATTTTGGGAAGGAATGAGAAAAAATTTCAGATATGATGGAGACTTTTAACCAAGCGAAAACTAATCTCCTTCTCCTTTATGCTATAAGGAAAATTCCCCTGTATGCTAAATTTCTAAAGGACTTATGTATGCAAAAGTATAAATCTAATAACCAAGTTCCTAAGAAGGTCCTTCTAACCGAATAAGTGAGTTCTATCTTTCAACATAACACCCCTCCTAAATTCAAAGATCCGGGTGCCCCGATAATTTATTGTATCATTGGTGATCAAGAATTTGAGAGGTCCCTCTTTGATTTGGGAGCTACTGTTAACTTACTTCCTTATTTAGTTTACAAGCAATTAGGACTAGGGAAACTTATGCCAACCACAGTAGTGTTGTAACTTGCCAATTATTCGGCAAAACAACCATGTGGAATCATTGAGGATGTAATCATTCAAGTAGACAAATTCTATTTCCCGATGGACTTCATAGTCCTTGATACATAACACGTCCAAAATCCTACTCGATATATTCTGATCATTCTAGGTCATCCTTTCTTGGCTACGGCTAACACTTACATTAATTGTCGTACCGGGGTGATGGACATCTCATTCGAGAATATGAAGGTAAGGTTGAACATCTTTAATGCATCCCACCACACTTCCAATGATGAAAGCGAGTGTTTTTGTGTGGATATTGTGGATGAGCTTGTTGAAGAAGTGATCCCTTACATCTTATCTAAAGATCCTTTAGAGGCATGCCTAAGTCACTTCAATTTTGACGAATGTGACATCGAACAATCAATTCAAGATGTAAATGCAATGCTTGATGTCATCATTATAAATGACTTTCCAAAATAGAAGGCACCAATCAAACCTCTTCCTCCTCTTTCTAGTACTCCTCTGATTCCATCCCTTGTGTCTCCTCCACAACTTGAGCTCAAGCCTTTACTAGCTACTCTCAATTATGTGTTCCTCGACCCAAGTGACACCCTTCCGATCATCATAGCTTCAAATCTAACAAATAACCAAGAATGTTCACTCGAAATGGTACTTAAGGAACATAAAAGTGCTATAGGGTGGAGCATTGCCAATTTAAAAGGCATAGATCCTTCTATTTGTATGCACCGCATACATTTAGAAGATAATACAAAGACCTCGAGAGAGGCACAGCGTATGCTAAACCCTAACGTGAAAGAAGAAGTCATGAAGGAGGTTGTAAAATTGCTAGATGTCGGTATTATATACCCGATCTCAGCTAAGTGGGTGAGCCCCACACAAGTGGTGCCAAAGAAATCAAGCATCATCATGCTCTTAAACAAACAAGCAAAGTTAGTTCCTCGATGCACAACCACCAGTTGGAGGGTGTGTATTGATTATAGAAAGCTCAATTCTTCTACTAGGAAATATCACTTCCCACTTCCATTCATAGATTAAATCCTAGAGAGGCTTGCGGGTCAAGGTTTTTATTGCTTCTTAGACGAATATTTCAGATGTAATCAAGTCGCAATAGACCCATAAGACCAAAAAAATACAACTTTCACCTGTCCATATGGAACATTTACAAATAGACGCATGCCCTTTGGGCTATGCAATGCACCGATAACTTTTCAACAGTGTATGATGTCTATTTTTTTGGATATGGTGGAGAAGTTCTTAGAGGTGTTCATGGACGATTTCTCTGTCTTTGGACCTTCTTTTGATTCATACCTTTATAATCCTACACTTGTATTCAAGCGTTGTAAGGGTACGAACTTAATCCTTAGTTGGGAAAAGAGCCATTTCATGGTTTAAGAGGGTATTGTCCTTGGGCACATCGTGTCCAAAAGAGGCATAGAAGTGGATAGAGCCAAGGTTGAACTCAATGCTAAGCTTCCTCCACCTTCATCGATGAAGGGCATTCATTCATTCCTAAGCCATACAAGATTCTACCGATGTTTCATCAAAGACTTTAGCAAGATATCTTGACCCTTGTGTTGGCATCTTGAAAAAGATATTTCATTTCACTTTGATGAAGTGTGCCTTGAATCTTTTGAAACTCTCCACACTCTTCTATCAATTGCTCTAATTCTAACCCCTCCAAATTGGGCTTTCCTATTTGAGGTAATGTGTGACACATCTGACTTTGCTATGGGTGCGGTCTTAGGGCAACGTGTAGACAAGTTATCGTATGTTATTTACTATCCGAGTATCCCTTTCTAAAACTCAAATGAATTATACAACTACAAAAAAGGAATTGCTTACAGTTGTATATGCCTTGGACAAATTTATATCTTATCTCTTAGGATCCAAGGTAATTGCCTACTCCAATCATGCCACTCTTAGGCATTTGTTGGCCAAGGACACTAAATCCCGGTTGATCTGATTGATACTTTTATTACAAGAATTTAATTTTGAGATCTAGGATAAGAAGGGTACCAAGAATGTGGTAGCTGACCACTTGTCTTGAATTCTCGTCGAGTGCCACCATGATCCAATTCCATTTTGTGAATCCTTCCCAGATGAGCAACTTTTGGGGGTGACTCACAAGCAACTTCCATTGTATGCTAACATAGTCAACTTCCTAACTACCAGGAAAATTTGCCCATCTTGGTCTAAACAAGAAAATGATCGCTTCTTTTCCCAAGTACGTATGTAATTTTGGGATTATCTGTAACTATTCAAGTATTAGCTTGATCAAATCATCCACCGGTGTATGCGCAAGAGTGAGATTCCTATTATTCTTACTTTCTTCTATACGCTTGAATGTGGAGGTCATTTCAGTGCTCGAAAGACCACTTCTAAAATTCTTCAATGTGGTTTCTTCTAGCCATCTATGCATTGAGATGCATACTCATTCTACCACTCATGTGAGCGATGTCAGTGCCTCAATGCTATGTCCCAAAATGATATGATGTCTTTGAACCCAATCCTTATCATTGAGGTATTTGATGATTGGGGCATCTACTTCATAGGCTCGTTTCCACAATCCTCTGATTTCGAGTTCATACTCCTGGCGGTAGATTATGTATCTAAATGGGTTGAGTCCTTGGCTACCAGAATCAATGACCATGTAGTCGTGGTCAAGTTCATCCAAACGAACATTTTTAGTCATTTTGGGACTCCACGCGCGATAATCAGTGATGGAGAAAAACACTTTTGCAATCAGTTCCTGCGAACCTTGCTACTCAAGTACTCTGTCACTCATAAGGTTGTTATACCTTACCACCCTCAAACGAGTAGCCAAGTAGAAGAATCTAACAGGAAAATTAAGCACATCTTAGAGAAAATGGTTCACCCCGATCGCAAAGATTGGTCACAATGTTTAAAGGATACGTTGTGGGCGTATCGAACTACTTATAAAACCCTGATATGAATGTCTCTGTATCATCTGGTATATGGAAAAGCATGTCACTTACCAGTAGAGCTTGTGCACAAACACCTTTGGGCTATGAAGAAATTTAATTTCGACATATAATTGGCTGGCTCTTACTGGAAACTCCAATTGAGTGAATTAGAGGAATTGCGGAATGACATGCGAGGTGGTGTCAATTTTACTTAACCACTCGTAATAGAATGATTCGTCATAAGACAGGGCTATATAGAAGGTGTCGAACCTCAAGGACTTGCAAGATTGAATTGTTATGTTATGTAGAGATCGTACACAATTTTGGCCGATTTTTAATTTTTTTTTCATCATTTATTACTTTAAGTGTATTTTAAATGATATTTAATATATTTTGAAAGTGAAAAAAATGTTTGGAGAGTTGTATTAGGGTTTTGGAAAGTTTTAAAAACTTTTATAAAAGTTTAACTTTTTGGTCAACGGGAGCCTCGGGACGAGGTTAAGTGAGTCCAAAAATTTTATTTTTGGTTATGGACCAAATAAAATTTTTAGAGTGTTAAGGAAGTTATTTCAAGACCAATGAATCTTTCGAAATCGAAAACGGAGGTTGGGAGAGTACGTTAAGTGGCTCGGGGGCAAAATAGTCATTTCACATCCCAAGGAGTGAGATAAATATCAAGGGGTATGGGATATTTCATTTTACAGATCCTCTTCTCTCTCTAAACTCCCTCACTTCATCTCTCTCCCTTCTCTCTATATTTCGGACCAGTGAGGGTGTGATTTGGAAGTTCCCAAAGAACGGAAGTGCGTAGGGTGGCTTCGGTTTGAACCGAACAAAGTCTCTGATTTGTGAAGTTAAAAGGGCTGGGATTTTCAAAAGTTGGATTCCAAGCTTGATATTTACGGTAAGGGTGTGAAGTATTTATTTACTTTGATTCTATAGGTCTTTTAAATTGTAACATGAAAGATAATTTGAGATTTCTTGAGTTTAGAGTTTTGTATATATGTGTGGTGTGTGTGTGTGTGTGTGTGTGTACATATAAATGTGATTTATGCATATGTATATGTCTAACTTTTAGTTAGGGCTTATATACGCTGCATATGTGATCTCATGACTATACGTGCAAATTATTGAAATTGTGTTTAATTGATGAGAATATGAAAATCTAAGTTTTTATATAGACTTGTGCATGAAAGATATATTTTTCTTAAAAAATGCATAAGCATGATGATTTTCATGAGATGAGTGGAATGACATTGTGACAAGCTTGGGATGAGAAGGAAAAATGCATTGTTTTGATAAATGCACTGTATTGTGTGGATTTGTGCAATTATGTGATAATGTACACTACGTAAAAAAAGAGGTTTTTGGGGCATGACAACATTGAGAATTAAGATAAGGGGATGGCCCCTAGGGTGAAAGACCCAAAACTTGGTCAAGCGGATGGTGCATCCGTCGGAATAGTAAACCGAGAAGCGTAAATAGAGTTTGGGTGCTGAAGAGACCCTTACTATTGGAGTGATAAGTTAGTTCCCATTGAATTGATTTATGGAGCTATGTGGTGTGAGTTATATATATATGAATTCTGACTTGTTCAATTGGTTATATATATGTTATATTGAAATAAGAAGCATCGCACATGATTTATAAGATGTGATTGTTTATGGGTAAAAAGTATGAATGATTGTCATATAAATTTGTAATGATTTCATATGCATTCATGCATGGATCCTGAATTACAGTAGAGATGGGTGGATCATTCCTACTAAGCCACTATGGTGCTCACCCCCTATTTTCAAACTCTTTTCAGATAAGGCACCAATGGAGGATGAGGCATGATTGGCTTGATGGACCTTTTGGAGTTCTTTTAGACTTTTGATGTATAGATAGATGTCCATGCCGGCTTATGGCATGTGGACTAAGTAGAAAATATTGTATTTACATTTGATTCATGTTGGTACACTTTAGTTTCAAAAGTAATGATCATATATGGATCATATACAACTTTTGGAGTTGAATGGAAAATGTTGGTTTTGTTTCCACTAGACATAGTCCTTGGATATGAATGTTTGGGGTGTGATTGATCATGAGTATGATTTTATTCTTGTGAATGTTGTAGTTTCCTTTCTTTCATGATTTTAGAGTTGTATGAGATGATTACAATAGTAGAAGGGACTTAGAATGCCAAAAATGGCCAATTGCATAGTTGCAGGATTTTCTGCAGGGGCATCAGTCCGGGACTTCGATGCATCAAAATGCCCACTTAGATGTATTGAAAAACCTACAAAATTTTGAGAAACCAAAAGTCCCAAGAGTGGTTTTTGAGTGATACTTGAGCGATGCATCGAACCTACGATGCATCGAAATCACTATTCACAAGCATGCTCCAAAATTTGCCCAAACTTCAATCGGGCATAACTTCTTCATTTTAAATCAAAATTGAGTGTATTTTTTTTTTAAATTGAGTATTTTTGAATCCTCTATCCAATGATGATGCTTTCAGTTTTAGCTATGATTGAGGTTGAGTTAGCACATCCATGTGCAATAAAATAGTTAAGCTTCCGCAGTATTCGAGAGTGAAGAGAGTTCATTAGAGATTAATGAATGAGTTCACCTTCAATTTTAGGACAAAGAAAATTGGGGAGTGACAAATTGGTATCAATGCATGGTACCATTGTGAGATAGGTGAGATAATAATCCAGTCACCCTTGGTTTCTGGAGAATGAAAATTGGGGCATGATAACTTGGTATCAGAGCTCTAGGTCATAATACCTAGGGACAACGGTTAGTGGTCAGATCATGTTTGGAATTGTGAGGATTAGATCAAGTATCTGATACCAACTTGGTATCAGAGCTTAACCAGGTTTGAATAGCTAAGGACGACGGAAAAGGGGTTAAGCCACATTTTGAATTGAAGGGACTTGATGATTTCTAGACTTGTGAATTTGAGGTTATGATAGTAGATTTTAATATTTTGAGTGTAAGTTAGGACTAAGTGCATATCATATGGAAATTTTTATGTGCTTGCTTGTTTGATATAACATGTTAGGTTGCATGTTATGAATATGCATGAATGGAATTGGACAATGATATTCATGCCTTGGACTTAAGTATCTCTTGTCATATATGTAGAAAGATGCCACCAAGAAGAGCTCGTGCAGCAACACCGGAAGTAGTTCCTATAGGAGGGGAGCAATTCATGCGCGACATGGTCACTACCATGTTGCAAATTGCTAGGGAGACACAACAAGAAACCCAAGAGGAGACACAAGCTCTGTCGAGAGCAGCTGCTCCTTGCCAAATGATAACGACATTGGAACATGTTAAGAAACATAGTCCACCGACCTATTCTGGGAGATCTGATCCCATGGTGGTAGAGAACTGGATAGATCAGATTATTAAGTTCCTTACCATACTTGAAATAAATGAGGACTTAAGGGTGAAAGTGGTCACTCACTATCTTATAGAAGAGGCCAGTCATTGGTGGAAATTCATCAGAGACTACCATGACATCGAGGCGATGGATTGGGACATGTTTTAAGTACTCTTCCTTGAGAAATATCTCCTAGTGATGGTGAAGGATAGTATGAGGAGAGAGTTCTTCAACTTGACTCAAGATGCAATGACGATAATGGAATATGAGACAAAATTTACGTCTTTGGCTCAGTTTGTGAAAGAAATGATCCCAACAGAAGAGTTGAAGATCAAACGGTTTATAAAGGGTCTCCAACCCTATTTGTGAGATAGAGTTGGAATTCTGAATTTGACCAACTATGCAGCAGTGATAAAGAGGACTTTGGTAGCCGAGGAGCTTGGCAATGACAACCAAAGGATAAGGGAAGCTAAGAACCAAATAAGGAGTACAGGGTCCCTTCTGGACAATCATACTAGAAAGAAATGAAAGGATGATGGGTCATTCTCACGAGGACAACAGAGTCAATCAATAGCATATGTGCCAATACCTACTTGATTTGTCCAGTCTAGAGTGGTTTGCTTCAATTGTCAAAAGTCGGGACACAGAATGGCTGAATGTACTCAAGGGCAGAACCCTTCAATGATAGACAAGAGGTGTTGCCATTGTCAGTAGATGAGGCATATTTGTTGGGATTGCCCACAGAGGAGGGGTGCACAGATGGGGTTGGTTCACAGCAGTGTCCTACACAGCTTGCTACCTCACAGTCAGGTTTTAGGGCATTGCCACCACCACAGACAGTGCTGTCAGTTCAGAGTTCACGAGCACCAGCTAGAGGAGCCACATCTAGCTCTCCTAGTCAGCAATCTGCGCATCAGGGTATGGAACAATAGGGTCAGAGAGTACAGGGCCATGCCTTCACTCTTGTTCTAACAGAGACCTCAATAGGACCGTCGGTGGTCTGAGGTATATTTCTTGTATCTAGCTCGTGGGCTAGGATTTTAGTGGACTCGGGTGCATCATATTCATTCATTTCATATTCATTTACTTGTGCTTTGGAGTTGGAAGTGTCATCTTTAGACTCAGTTTTATCCATTGATACATCAGTTGGTGGTAGAGTGACTTTGAGTAGGGTATGCCAATCTTGCGAGATCGAGATTTTGGGACATCGATTAGTGTTTGATTTCATCCTTCTCGATATATCTAGTTTTGATGTGATTTTGGGTATGGATTGGCTATCGACCTATAAGGCCAATATTGATTGTCATCGGGGGAGAGTGACTTTGTACACACTAGAAGGTGTTAGCATTTGTTTTGTGGGAGAGTGGGATGACTTCTACTTGTCATCTTCACATGGTCCTAGTGAACGGAAAGGACTTGGATATTTCTTAGCGAGCCTACTTGTTGATGGTGATGATGAGACACTTGGAGAGCTTCCTCGTGTGGTGTGTGAGTTTATGGACATATTTTCGGGGGACTTGACACAGTTACCTCCGAAACAGGAAGTGGAGTTTGTGATAGATCTTGCTCCAGGTACCGCACCCATTTTGATGTTTCTCAAAAATAGACCTGAAATCGGGCTATTATCAGTTGGGGATTAGAGAGGCGATCCATGCAGGCCCCTCCCGGTTTGTATTTGAAAAATGAGATATTTAGCTCTATGCTCATGATTTTGGGTTTTGGAATGATCGTTTGACTTAATTCTCATTATAGTTAAGAGTTGTAGGCAACCTGGGCATCCCCGAGTTCGGTGACATCATCTATCTACTCTATATTTTCTCCACTCAAAGCCCTTCTCGCATAAAGGCAATCTCATTCCACTCCATTCGTAAAGGGTTAGATTCTGCCTCTCATAGGACTGGCCAAACCTCTACTTTATCGCATCATTCTTCGAACCCTCGCAAGCAACATAAAAGACAATGTAGGTAACCATACTCGATACGAATGTTATGGGGTGCCTAACACCTTCTCATGCATAACAAAGCACCCAAACCCATTAATTCGGTTCTTAAAGACTACATGGTAGTCAAACACTTTAGGGCCCAATCTTTCTTCTCTCCATCCATCTAGCCAATCATGGATGACCTAACATATTACAACTCAATGTTAGGTCCATCCAATCTTTCATAAGGCTCTAGACCTCTAAGATCACACCCTGTCCCATTTTAGGTACACGACAGCTGACTAACGACTCGAGGCTCGACGTGAGAGCACTTGGGACAGGGGTCTAGAGGGTTTGCGGGCACGACACTTTTTAGTTTGTCTTTTAATCTATATGGAAGAAAGGCAATGTAATGAAAGTCTTGTTTTGTAGGCCAATTGAAAGGTGGGTTATTTAACCTAGGCTTAACATTGTTTACAAAAGTTCTTTTAACTATCAGCATTTGTGCAACACATGAAAGATGATCAATTTTAAGCAAGAAGATTTAGTCAATTAGTTTGATTGGTCGATAATTTTATAGTAGTCAACAATATTTCATTCTTTCACGGCTGATCAACAGATAATGGCAAATTCTCATTCATAATTTAAACTTTTATATATCTTATTATTTATGGAAGAATACAAGGCACTCAAAATTTGGGGTCAATGTTTACACCATCGTGGAAAGCGACAGATAATGGCAAATTTTCATTCCTAATTTAAAATTTGATATATCTTATTATTTATGGAAGAATATAAGGCACCCAAAATTTGAGGACAATGTTTACACCATCGTGGAAAGCAACAACGAAAGCATGACACGTGACCGTCTTTTACAAATCGTTTAGAGTTTGGGAACTCTTAAGAGTCGTGAATGAAAAGACACGTGATGTGGGAATTGGTTGCAATTACCAAAGAGAGATAATGAGTATTCTTATGGAGATTGGTTTAGTGACACAAGGAGTCATGGGTATTTCAGAAGTGGTGGGACACCGTTTGAGAAATTATATCAAATCAATTAATTAACTGCGTGTAAGAGGAGTGGGACACGTCTGTCCACCTAAAGCTGGAAGTTGAAAATCATGAGTAATAATCTGAAAACTGCCAAACTGGGTGTATTATATCACGAGTATATATATATATATATATATATATACACTGATGGTGCACTCTCTCACGTCTCAATCCTCTCAATATCTTTGAATTCCAATTTTCTTCTCCCTCCATGAGTTGAGTGTGTGCTCCCCTCTCGATTCAAAAGAGTGCACAATAAATATATTTTTTTTTTTTTTACTTTTACGACAAACACTTTTCAACTTATAAATAAATATAATTTATTTCTATTTAAATTAAAAATTAACTTAAAATGACAAAAATATTCTCACAAATAATAAAAAATAAAAAATAATTAATTTACTAAAAAATATCAAAAAAATTATCGGAAAAAAAAAAAACTTTAATTCACCAATTTTTTTTTGTAAATTTATTTAATTTTGTGATACTGTAACAAATTACTGAAAAATATCAAAAAAAAAACTTTAATTTGTTAAAAATTACTGAAAAAAATTACAAAAAAATACCAAAATAAATTTACCAAAAAAAATTGGTAAATTAAAGTTCTTTTTATTAGGTAAATATTTTTGAATTTTTTGGTATTTTGCAGTAAATTAAATTTTTTTTTATTTTTTTTATTTATGAGGGTATTTTTGTCATTTTAAGTCAATTTTTAATCCAAATAGTGTCGAATAGGAACAAATTGCACTAATCTATAAGTTGGAGAGTGTTTGTTGTGTCCAAAATAAAGAGAGAGATATTATGCACTATTTAAAAATCAGATAAGAGTTTATTGTACTTTAACATTCATTTTAATTAATCTTTTGGACACTTGTTCTTTTCTTTATTTAATTTAATAGCTCAACTTAACTATAAATAAAATAAAAATAAATAAAAGAACCCATGAAAGCCCGATCGAGTTGGTTGAAACAAAGAACGTCCTCACCTAACGTCACACGCATTATATAATCACTTTGAATAAGAATAGGAATTCATTGGATAATCACTTTGAATAAGAATAGGAATTCATGAATCTTCTTCTGCTCTTGTCCTTATCTTTTAAAAGATAGATCGGACAATCACAACTTGACGCGGACACGCCAATATACCTTTTTGCCTTGTAAATCTTCTACGTACTCTTATCTTATGGTGTAAAATATCTGAATATATATAGTGAATGTATATATGTACAGATTCGAACCTGCTGTTCTTTAAGATGAGTGGCACAAGCTACAGTACTACGTAATGGGTTTAGGATGCATGCATGCATCATAAACATAGACTAGTACTATATATACATATATATTCCAATCCAAGTCCAACAAAGAAATATCTATTCAACATCGTCAAAATATTAGTATATATACAAAGAGAATTATAGAGAACGGTTTTACATGACAATAGAAGATTTGATAATAATAATAATAATAATAATAAAAGCTTAAGGTTGGGGTGGTAGAGTTGCACATATATATATATATATAGAGTTCTCCTATTAGCTTCCTTCAGTACGTTTTCTTTTTCATTTACCCGCTTTTGAAGGTTTGGTGTTTTGTGATATATAGCTACATATGTGCAACTCTACCACCCCGATATATATATATATATATATATATATATATATATATATATATATATATATATATATATATTCTTGTGAAGGATTTATAATATATACGGCCAACTCGAGAGCGCGCAAGCAAAAGACAAGACCAACGTCTGTCTCTGCATAACGTACGTACATTTTCACCATGCATTTTCTTTTCAGTAATGTAGGCGATGAGTGGGTAGTATATAGCACAAAAAACGTATACAAACAAGGAAATTAAGGTTCTAGCTAGATATTTTATATATGTACAAATATATAATTAACTTGCAAGTAAAATAATTAAGGATAATACTATTCAGAACTAAAATTTTAACCCAAGGAAGAGTCTAGCAAAACGTAGGAATTAGTTGTGCAGCAATTCAATATCTAGAAGCGAGAAAAGGAAAGGATCAAGCACATATACAACGGCAAGTTAACTACTCTTTCTCCTCCAATGTTCTAAATACATGCATATATGTATATATATATATATATGAATATAAAGGAGAGGCAATTAAGATATTCCACAAAATATATATATATATATATATATATATATATATATATATATATATATTCGGCTGACCCCACCATCTTATTTTAGCGTAGCCTCACTCCATCATGTCATGCATGCATGCATGCGCACTTCCAATCATAAATTCAATACGGGCAGCCCAAATATCCACTGTCTGCTACAAAGCAAGGATGCATGTATTGAGGTTTCGTGAATTGAAATGTGCCACATCTATCTTTAAGCCATGCAAAAAACACAAAACTAAAAACAAAAAGTCACCATCACTTTTATTTCAGTTCTCACGATAAGTTGTGTATCTCCACCCGGAGCGTAGCTATATTGGCACTAGTGGGTACTAATTTACTCACTTAATTTATAATTTTTTTTTTTTTTACATATAGTAATTACAATTTTTTGGAAGTTTAGAATTTGGATGACGAATTAAATTCCGAGTGATGTACCCACTTAGTTTTATAAAAAATAAATTATAGCCCGAACTTTTGCTTTCGGACCCACTTGTACAAATTTTTAGCTGCGCTCCTGACTCCACCAAAGATAGGTCATGCCATGCATGTTTATCATATCACAGCTACGTCACAAAAAATAAATAAATAAAATAAAATAAAAATCGTGCTTAAACTAAGTGTCATTCTTTTTATTGAAAACCTTCAACGTCCCACCATTTGAGATGAAACTCCATAGACATGATTAAAAATCAATTTAAGCATTCGTCAGTCTAAAAAACTTAAGTTCATTACAACTGTTTCAAGATCAAACTTTTAAAACCCTTATATTGAACATCAAGAAAATTTAATCCGGGAAAGATTTTTTGTTGTAAAAGAATTAACCACATAGAATTGTACTATTTTTTCAAAATTAATAAAATTGATTTTTTCTTTCACATTTCTGTTCCTAGATTTTCAAATACAAATTTGTTTATACTTACCTCGTCATCGGTGAATAGGTTCTCTCTTCTAATTATATAGGTAATGCAATTTTATAATGACACATCATCTTTACTTGTCATTAAAAAAAATGAAAAAATAAAAGGGAATGAATGTGACTTTTTTTAAAAATAAATATGGATGTAATTTGTACTTTATATATATATAACTAGTTAAAATGACGTGTCAACAAATAATTGGACCATATAAGTGGTGAAGAGACAGTACCCCCTCTGGTGAGGTGGGAAATAATGTCAAAAAGGAATTAGAATAAAAATTGCTCCATGCTTAATGGGAAGATTATCTCTTAAATACAGTTGTTCTATACATACATAACAAGGTAAGGGTCGGCTGTGTTGCCAAGTTCCTTAATATTAATCGTCTTTCTATAAAAGAGACAAATTTACATATATTCCAAATTACATACTACACACCCATCTTTTGGGATTTTGTTTTATTATACATACTACTATAGATATAGAGGTCTTTTATACATTGTTTATTGATATAATGACATCAAAAATTTGTGCAGCATTAGAATAGTGTCTCCCCTGTTTTAGCCATTAATGTGGCGAAGCATCCATGGAGGCATGACGGTATTAGATTGATGCGGACATGGATTTTCTTCCTCTACTTCTCCCCCATTGCCTTCTGCTTGGTGAGCACCACTGCATTACATATCATTATCTACTTTAGTCTAAATTATGGCAATTTCTAAAAGGAATGTCACACACCACACACACACACACATATATATAGAGAGAGAGAGAGAAATAGAGACCCAATGTTTAAGGAGTGCAATGGCAGTGATTGAACAAATGAGGATGAGTTCTGTCCATGGTCTGGTTCTGGTTCCTCCAATTGAGGTTGTTGGGCCAGTTCCTTCTCCTTCTCCTTCACCTATATTGGCTTAAAATATTAGATACATCATATATGTGCAACTTCTTTAAATTTTAGAAATTAAAGGAGCTGGTTTAGAATAAAAAAGGCTTCATATTTGTGAAGACAATAAATAACCTTCTTTGTCAGCAAGTTGTTTTCTTCCTGCAATGCCTTATCCTGTCACAGAACACAATTTAGAGACATAATAACAGAGTAGGGCAGCAGTTGTAAGGCTCACATTTTGGTTCTTTAGATATATATATAGATATATATATATATACACACACACACTCACTTTCAGATTAGATGATCCTTAATATTAAATCACTAGCTAGCTAGAAGTCCATAACTTTGTTTCCAAGAACTAGGAAACAGCCAAGACATGCTATTCATAAGTGGTTCTTTTTCTAGGGATTGACAACAACGTACTATTCGAAACCCAGAAAGAGGGTTGAAGGAATGGACCAACCATCCCTATTTTATATTTTTAAGGGATTTTCATCTTTACATGTGATGAAAAAATACGTAGAATTAATGAGCTCGATCTCACCTTTTTTTGAAGCTCAGAAATGGATTCATGCATTAATTGGTTCTGTAAACAAAAGAGTCTGAGTTCAGTCATTTGCATCATGTATAAAACAAACTGCACAACACTTTAAATTAACTAGGCTGATTTCACCTTTCTTGATCGCACATGCTTAAGAGCACTATCAAGCTGGTGCTCCAAATTCTGAAGCTCTTTCAGACTCAGAGAATCTAGATCTTCTCCCATAAAATGACTTCAAACATCAACAATGAAGTATGCTTCGTCACACTTTATTCTGATATTATTATTGTATATGTATATGATGACATTAATTAATTTGGGTTAGTACCTTTGGTTTTTTTGTAAAACTTCCAACCTAGCCTTGAGCTTTGCATATTCCAGAGTCCAGCTTCCCTGGAAAATATCAATGTTATTTTGATGAATATTACAATTCCTCAATCCAATAAAAAAAGGTAAACGAAAGTTCAGTTACTGACAAACATATTACCATGACATTGGCTCGGTGTAGAATATATAGAGTATACCTGTGTTTCATGACCAGTTGCTACAAGCTGCCTTTCTGCATATGAGTACCTCTCATACCGCTCAAGAATTCTTTCCATACTGGTAGCAAAAAAGGTTGAAAAAATACTGGTTAGCTTAGCACTCAGCAGACACAAGACAGAGTTTGCTGTCAAAATTGATGCAGCACAGTGTATATTTATTTAATAAACAGTAATAACACAATGCCATAGCAATCAGATATAGAATTTATTCAAGGTAATTGATTTCAGTTGGAAGCTACAATACTACATTTGATTTGTTTCTACTGATTGTGCTATCGAAAAAGTAAGCCAATCTGTGGGCGCGATGCCTAGATGTTATCTTTGCTCATAGAGCTCGTAGAGAACATGCGTTTTTGTCCATAACAACTTCGATACAATATATTTTTAAAGGGACGTAAATTGCACACCATGTGGTGAATATAGAACAAACCATGAAGAACTTACTTGTGACAAATCTTAGCCAACCGCAAAGATGGTATAAGTAGATTACGTCAAAGAAGCAATGGAATTCAGTGCAATTATTGTGCAAATTTTTTTTTTCTTAGTTGGGGGACTCGCGCACACTTTTTTGCCCACACCAGATCTCGAACCAGTCCCTTCCTCTTTGAGGATGGGGAGGCTCTACCATAGGGCTATAAGTCCTTTGGTATTGTGCTATTTTCTGGTGCAAGAAAATTCCCAGTGAAGATAAACCAACAAACACCCTCTAATTTTACAATTTACAAAATAACCAGAAAAAATTGATCTTCTATGGATTCAGAAAACGTAGGCATAAATGAAATTGTCTCATGAGTTGAACTATTGGTGAGAGACTTCCAAGTTGATAAAATGTTATATATAATTCTGAACCAGCCATCCTATACAATTCAATGGGCATGTTTCACAGAAGCTTTCTTCTTGTTAGGTAGTTTATGAAGCCGGTCTGGTAACAACCATGTATTATCTTGTTTCATGAGTGAAACAGAGTAATTAAAGCTCTTCTCTTGACCCAAGAAGTGTAACTTTCATATTCATAGATAACACATTTACAAGTGTGTCCTGCAACTATCACTCCAGTAAAAGTATGTCACAAAGCCCATTAAGATCCTATTAGCCCAGCTTACCCCCCTATACATTACAAGGAACCAAGCACTTTCTGGGATGAAAAATATTGTAGTGCTTGCAGACATTCATATAGTGTAATTTGACTAAATGAACTTGGATATTGAATACAAGGTAACAACTTTCTCATCTTTTAAAGTGAAAGGTAAATGGTTTGAGTCTTCCTAAAAATATTGCAGGGAGCTATTTGCAAAGGAAAAGAACTTGGGACAAATTTCATTTTATCAGTCATCCCTTTGATGTTTCTACCCCCAAGTCCCTTGCAAGTCCTTTAGTTAAAATATCAGACAAATTTTGGAGAGATCCCAAAAAGTTCACTCCTATTTTAAGTCGTTGTTGTCTAACTTGATATGGGAGTTGCTTCGCTACATAGTGTAAATATATAAGCGACATTATTTTGCCTAAAGCAGAACTTAGTACCAAGTTTGCAGCCATTCTCCACTCTCCTTCCCCACTAGACCAAGCTTAATGCCACAAATTTTGCTTCCATAGTAGAGTTTGTTATTCAGATCTTTGAGCCTAGAGGTTGTTATTCATATCTTTGAGAATTGAGCCCCAAGAAAGAGTACACTATTAGATTATATATTTCCTATTATAGATTATATATCCTTTCTAATAAATTTCTTACACCTTTTCCTAAACCATCTAGGATTAGGATTTCTTCTATCCTAAGTTTATTTATCCTCCAAGATTATGTGCCTATAAATAGACTTTTATATATTGTTCATTAATATCAATTCAAATTAATTCAATATGCAATCTTTCTTTATTTCTAATATGGTATCAGAGCCTACTAATTCCTAGTAGTTTTCATTGTCCATCGCCCGCTCACCGTCGGGGATGAAACCATCAGCTTCATCCGCGGCGGTCCCGGTCAATCAAAAAAAATAGCTTCCACCTTATATATATATATATATATATATATATATATATATATATATATATTTTACAGATTATGACAACCCAGTTCAAATTCAATTCATCGGCTCCCACTAGCATCTGTGTGTCAAAGTCGTTGATTTCAATGAACCCCTTTTATGATTTTCAAATCAATTTTCACTCCAACGAGCAGTTTTCGGTCTTACCGTTGCTCCAACGAGTTCGCTCTTTTACAGCTTCTTTGTATGTGTTTCGCAACTATTGTTAGTAACATCACTAGATTGTTTTCAAAAGCCATAACACGTGTGTCAAGGTCGCTAATTTCAACGAACTCATTTTCTAATTTCCAAATCAGTTTTCGCTCCAACGAGTCACTTTCGGTCTTTTCGGCTCTTTTGTAGATTGTTTGTATGTATTCGCAGTCACAATTGGTTACATCACCAGATTGCTTTCGCGAGCCGCATTCAAGATTTTGTCTCCAAACTCAAGTTGGCTTCATATGGCTCACTTTGAGTTTGCGCGGATTATTAGATTATATATTTCCTATTATAGATCATATATCTTTTTCTAATAAGTTTCTTACACCTTCTTCTAAATCATCTAGGACTAGGATTTCTAGTCTCTTAAGTTTACTTATCCTCCAAGATTATGTGCCTATAAATAGGCTTTTATGTATTGTTCATCGAATCAATTCAATATACAATTTTCCTATATTTCTAACATATACAATACTCCAGATACTGATGATCAAATCAATTTGCCCCGAGTACCACATCATGAGTACCTATTGTATACTTTCTTGAGCCCCAGGAAATAGCACCCCACCATAAGTGAAGACCCATCCATTTGTCAAGGTATTCTTCCAAGACAGTAGGATACCCATTATAGCACATGCCATATACTAAATAGTTTCCTTAAGTATTTCAAATTTGTACGAAGTCAATGTTTTCTCGAAGGATGTTAGTTTATCTACTGAGCTTTCCTACAACAAATGCAGTATCAGGTCTACTCTGTCATAATGTAAACCAAGTAACCAATCATTATAGCATTTTCTAGTTTTTATATAGCTCCATCAATACTAGGTACTAACTTACAACTAAAGTCAAGGCAGTGTACATTCATGATAATTTAATTTATGAGATATTTTCTCAATGTGATGAGATTGAGTTAAAGAATAGATCACCACCATTCCGGATATTTCGTATAGCTTGATCAATACTAGGTACTAACTTACCCACTAAAGTCAAAGTAATGCACATTAAAGATAATTGAATTTATCAGATATTTATTTTCTGAATGTGATGAGATTGAGTTCAAGAATAGATCATCATCATTCCGGATATTTCTTGTCTAAGATAATACAGTCATACGTATACAATAACCGTTTGTTTTTTCCTAAAGATATATATTTGAGCAAGCTACTTTAGTACCAGGCTTAAAATCTTAACCATTTATGTTGTGCAAATCATTAGTATGTTTGCATCACTATAATAAAAAATATACCTATCAAAAATAAAATTGTCATAATAAATATATATACACTCTAATTCATTGAAGTTATGACTAATTATACGAGAAAGTATACAATATTTTGGGAATACTGATAATTGATATACTCGATAGGTGTAAGCCTTCATTTTAGAGAAATTGACCAAAAATTTATATTTTGTCGGAATATCACATCATCAATATATTGTATAATTTATACAGTTGAAATTGACCTTAATTACCGACATTAATGATGTTAAACAGTGTAACATGTTAATTTTGAGTGATGAAATGTCATGTTTGTCCTTCATTTATAATATTAGTTTTTTAATTAAAAAAAATATGAATCTTAACTGACCATAATACCCTTACCAATAAAAAAAAGGACTCTCTCTCCTGCCCATCCGCTGCGGTCGCCACTAAACCCCATTTTCTCCCTCTCTTCTCCAGCAACCACCATTGCCACTAGCACAACAAATCCCACCTCCAAGAGGACAACCCATGAATATTGGGTTGGGCGGAAACACTTCCTGTAAGTGAGGTTGGAGTGAACCCTTCGATTAATCTCTTTCATCAAAAAAAAACCTTCAGGCTTCAACCAATTCATCTTCATTTTCAGCCGCAATACGATCAGACTTGTAACCCCCAGAATATGTATTTCAGCCGACCCATCTCTCTATATAATTTTTTTAATCTGAGTAAGATGAAACTACTGCGTGCTTCATCCAATCCCAATAGAAT
Organism: Cornus controversa; assembly: GCA_026545225.1. Lineage (NCBI taxonomy): Eukaryota > Viridiplantae > Streptophyta > Magnoliopsida > Cornales > Cornaceae > Cornus > Cornus controversa. The sequence continues at coordinate 32,528,335 of CM048845.1, read as the reverse complement.
ATAATGGGTCCGCCGGAAACACTCAGCTTTGCTTCAATCCACCCCAAAAACCATCCAATCCCAACAACAAAACTTGTTTTTTAAAAATCTATAGTAAGAAAAAAAAATCAGAAACGAAAAAAAGAAAGGGAAAACTCAGTAGAATATAAAGGGATTGCTTATTTATTTTAGAGAGAGAGTGAGAGAGAGAGAGGGGGACACTGCTGCGAGGGGGGGAGAGAGCGTGAGGGGGTGAGAGAAAGATAGTGATAGGTGTGGTGGATTTTTGACCCACGCATTTTCGTCTGGATGAGAGAGAGAATCTGGATGAGAGAGAAATAATTTTGTGGCTGCATTTTATAAAAAAAGGCTACTGTGTTGTCTTTTCAATCAAGGACAAGGACGATTCAGTCCATGAATGAAAATGTAGTACCGGTTTGGGAAGCTTCGAGGAGATTCAAATAGGCTTTCAATTTCAAAGAGATTTTTAAAAAAAATGTTAGTATTTAATAAAATAAAATAAATAAATTTTTAATGAAAGTTAAAGTACTAAAAAGTTCGTTTAAAAAAAATCGAAAAAACTTGCTTTTAAAAGGAAGACCGAAATATTTTAAGTAACAAATTTTATAGACAATTTTGACTTCTTTTATTTCGTAAACTTGCTTATTAAGGATAAATTTGTAAAGTTAAAATTGTGTTAATTGTGAAAGAAATTTCAAAAAATGTATCCACCAAATAACTTTTTTCTTTTAAATTATTTTTATTGAAGGCATTCTTCAAAAACCTTTTAAAAGAAATGAATTTTAGAGTCAGAAACCTCCTCTAAACAGAGTCGTAATTTGTTGAGTAACTTTGCTATTGCAACTCTAAAGTGATAAAATTAGATTTGCCCCGTATAATAACAAAGTGAATGTACTAGAAAACGAATTGAAAGAAAATCAAAATAAGTTTTCTTGTACTTATTTGGATATAAGGAAAAAAAATCAGGAAAACTCTTAGAAAATTCTACTTTGTAGGTTGGGAATTATATGAACATTTTCTACTTACCAAAATTGCCCTTATTCATAATAAACAAAAACTATAAAGTTCATGGGTTTTATTTTAAAATCAACCTTTTTTACCTGCTTCTTTATACTATTTTAGAGAATTAACAACTATATAAAAACTCAATATCATCTAATCAAGTTTTAAGGGGAAAAAAATTAATCAGTACACTCGGGCACATGCAGACGGATGGTTTTATTAGAAAAATTAACATTTGCAAATATCCATAAAAATCACGAATAACTTAACTCTAACATGATGTTGGAGCTCTATTTTTGTTATGATATATATGATAGAAAAAGGTACAATCAATTATTTTGGTATCAAGACAAGTTGGGATCTCATAACAAGTTTGTTTTAAATGGAGAGGAGATGTGGTGGACAAAAACACTTGCTTAAGGTCTTGTTTGGATTGGCTTTTGAAAAGCAGTTTTTGACTTTTCAAGCTCAAAAGTGGTTTTAGAGTGTTTGAATTGGTAAGACTGAAAAGTTTCGAAACCCAAAAAGAGCATTCAAAGAAAGTTGATGGGTACCAGTTTTTTCATTTAGCTTCTGCTTCTCTTTTTCTCCTGTATAAAAGTTGAAGTAAAAATTTTGCCAAAAAGGGCCGTAGTCATGAGAATCCTAATTTCTTGAATCATTCCTTTTTCATAATATATGACATCTATTTATTGAATTTAATTCATTAATTAAAAATATGTTTCATGCCTTGGGCATTGATATGTGTGTATATCCTTAGGTTAAGTTATAGGTAACTTAAGGTATATGAAGGGATTTGTTGGTGGATGATGCTGGGCATTTTATCTGCAAGGCTGTATCCCATGCGTTGTGAGAAACTAAATTGTTTGTTACCTAATTTTGTAATTTTGATTTATTTATTTCTCAAGTTTGAAAGACAAAGATTAATTGATCATCACAAACACACTACTTGTAGATCGGTGTCAAACATTGCGATGTTGTAGCTCGAATGTTTCTGAGATTGAAGTGCGATAAAAGTATCAATTGATTGCAACAAAGTATCGATCGATCATAGCTTCAATCGCAGAGTGTGTGAAACGGTTCGATCGAAGATCGATCGATCGTAGTATGCAAACACTTTGATCGCCAAAAATAGAAAAAATGATTTTCTTATTATTTTTTGAACCCGGTTTTAAGATTCTCTTGTAGCCTATTATATAGGAGCATCTAAGGTTTAGAGAAGAAAGAGAGAGAAAACCTTGGGCTTTACAAAAAAAGAGAGAACTCTGATAGCTGCATAGAAAAAGGGAGGGTTTGGGGCTGAAACTTATAATCTTTTTATTTTTCGCATAGTGAAATATTTCGTCAGTTCATTGTAGTCGTAAGCACATCGCCGAACCACGTATACCTTTATGTTCTTTGTGTGTGGGCGTGTTTGCTTTTCTACTTGCTTCTTGATTGAGTGCTTCATTCGTTGTATTATGTGTTTGCTTCTACGGCATTTTTTCACAACAAACTGGTATCAAAACTTTTTAGTTCAAAGCTGAGCTATTAACCAAGTTTATAGAAATCGAGAAGTTTAGCAGCAAAAATGATTTCAACCTGTGACGATTTATGATGCAAGCTCTATTGGTTCAACAAGGGTTATCCAAGCCGCTAAAGGAAAAAATGATAAACTATCAAAAAAGATTAAGGACAAATATGAGATTATAGAGAAAGCACAGTGCGATGACGTTGTGCTTAAGTAATGAAGTTTTGTGAGAAGTTTCTAGAGAGACTACACCGAATGGGCTATAGAACAAGTTGGAGGCCAATTATATGACGAAACCTCTCACAAACCGTTTGTACCTTAAGAAGCGATTGTTTACTCTTCAGATGCAAGAAGGTTTGTCTCTGAAAGACCATCTTAATGAGGTAAACAACATCATCATGGATTTAAATAATATTGATGTTCAAATAGAAGATGAAAATCAGGCTATTATTTTATTGTGTTCTTTATCACTCTCGTATGAGAACTTTGTTGATACGATGATGTATGAAAGAACTGCATTGTTTGTGAAAGACGTGAATGTTATAACAAAACTACATTGTCAGTAAAAGACGTGAAAGCATCTTTAAATTTTAAGGAGTTGCAAAGATGGGCGTTTGAGGGCAATACAAAAAGTTCAACATAAGGCTTGGCTGTTAAAGGGAGAACGAATCAAAAGAGAGGTTTGACAACAGAGGTTGTTCTAAATTTAAGAACAAATCAAAGGTGCTGAGATACTACACCTGTCACAAGGAAGGGCACTTGAAGAAAGACTGTCCATAATGTAAGAAAGGAAAGGAAAAACTCTCTAAAGCCGACGAGATGATGGTTGTAGAAGACAATAGTGATTCAGATGGTGGTAACGTTCTTATGATTTATGTTGGTGGCTCTAGTGATGAGTGGATACTTAATTCGGGTTACTCTCCTCACATTTGTCCAAACAAAGATTGGTTTATCTTTTATCAGTTCATTAATAGAGGATAAGTTCTGATGGTGAACAATATCTCGTGCAAGGTTATAGATATTGGTACAGTTAGAATTAAGTTGTATGACGACATAGTGAGAATATTGACTGATGTAAAACATGTTCCAGAACTGAAGAATTTAATTTTCTTGGGTACATTGGATTCTATCGGGTGCAGTTACAATGTTGGAAGTGGAGTCATTCAGGTTTCTAAGGGTGCTCTTGTGGTGATGAAGAGACTGAAACAACGTGGTTTGTATGTACTGCAAGGGAGCACAATCACGAGTTCAGTTATAATATCATCTTCGAATCCAGATTTAGATACTACCAGGTTGTGGCATATATGGCTTGGGTATATGAGTGAGAGGGGGATGGATGTTCTAATTAAGCAGGGCTTGCTTGGTGGTCAGAAAACTAAAAAGTTGGATTTCTATAAGCATTGTGTCTTTTGGAACATTGTAGCGTGAGGTTTAGTACGGCTATTGATAAGACAAAGGGTACATTAGATTATATCCATCCTAACCTTTGGGGTCCTACTCGGGTTGATTCACATGGTCATGTTGGTAGATATATAATGACGCTAAATGATGAATTTTGTCAGAAAGTTTGGGTTTATATTTTGAAGTCAAAGATTGAGGCTTTTGTCAAGTTCAAGCACTAGAAAACCTTGATTCAGAAGCAAACTGGAAGACAGGTTCTCTTGAGGACAAACAATAGCTTGGAATTCTGTGATGTAGAATTTAATAAGTTCTACAAGGCTAGCTCACAAGATTGTGAGACACCGCACATTACAGTAAACTTTGTAGTAGAATGGAGTTGCAGAACTGATGAATAGAACATTATAGGAAGGAGCACGATGTATGCTATCTAATGTTGGGTAGGTAAAGTGGTTTGAACTAAAACTACTTCCATAGTTTGTTACTTGGTGAACCGATCTTCATTAATTGCTATTGACTGTAAAACTCCAGAAGAATTTATGGTCTAGTTCTTCTGCTAGTTACAGTAATTTGAGAATTTATGGGTGTCCTACGTATGCTCATATCAATGAGGAGAGGTTTGAACCAAAGGCAAAAAATGCATATTTCTTGGTGAGTCCGAGGTCAAGGGATACAAGTTGTAGTGCCCAGATACTTCGAAAAAGAAGTTACTTGTTAGTAGGGATATGACCTTTCACGAGTCTGCGATGTTTACTCAGCAAAAGCAGGTAGTTAATCCAATAAGAGCTCAGGGTGTTAGTGACTAGATGGAGCTAACAGAGGTTCTGTTAGATGATGTTCCTGATCGGTCGAATGATGAGCAATTGCAGGTTTGAGTTGAGAAAGACGATGTACAGTTGTAGCAATACAGTTTGGCTATAGATAGGCTGAGGAGGGAGATTAAATCATCTTAGAGGTATGTTCATAATAATTCGGTTACTTATGCACACAGCGTGGTGGTGAATATTGATGAGTAGGTACTACACACTTATTATGAGGCTATCACAAGTGAATAATCAGTATAGTGGTCTATTGTCATGAGTGAAAAGATTGAGTCTCTTTATAATAATTAAACTTGAGAGCTAGTCAAGAAGCCTAAGGACCAAAAAATTGTTGGTTATAAATGGGTCTTCAAGAAGGAAGGAACTCTAGGAGTGAAAGATATTAGGTTCAAGGCCCCGCTTGGTGGTAAAGGAATATACATAGAGGGAAGGGGTGGACTTCAATAAAGTGTTTTCTCCTGTGGTGAAACATATCAATCAGGGTGTTACTTGTTATGGTTGCTCTGTATACTTGGAGCTTGAGCGACTTGATGTCAAGACTGCATTCTTTCATAGAGAGTTAGAAGAGTATATTTATATCTATCAATATAATGTTGGGTTTAAGTAGTCTGTTAAACAGTGGTACACACGATTCAACACCTTTATGGTTGGGAATCTTTTGCCGAATCTTCACCGTAAACATAGGCACATCGCCGAACCATGTAAATCTTTATATTATTTGTGTATGACATATTTACTTTTCTACTTGCTTATTGATTAAGTGCTTGGTTCGTTGTCTTATGTGTTTACTTCTATGGCATTTTTTCATAATAAACATCACTTAAACTAGGTGAGTGGATGAGTACACTAATTTTTTATTTTTTATTTTTAAAAAAGGGTGTTATATTTAGTCAAATTATGGTTGATCTGTCTTATTTTCACTATATTTCATTCCATACTTGGAGTTTCAAGATAATCTTTATATCAAAAAATAAACTCAATAAGCCAACGATATCTTATTTGCTCAATTTTGAATTCGTTTGATCACTCAATGAAGTAAAAACATTGAATATAGAGACATTAATAGGTAAGAGTAGTGAACTTATGGACACACTTAAAAGGAGAAAATTTAAAATAGCTTGTCTACAAGAAACCAAATGGAAAGGGAAAAGGCGAGAGAGATTAGGGAAGGATACAAACTTTTGTATTTGGGTGGCAAAGATAATTATAGGAATGGAGTAGGCATAGTAGTAGACCAAGATATGAGAGAAAAAATTGTGGAGGTTAAAATGAAAGGCGGTAGGTTAATAGGCATTAAGATAGTGTTCAACACAATGGTATTGAATATAATAAGTGTCTATGCACCACAAAGAGCACTAGATGAAAATACAAAGAATGTCTTTTGGGACTCATTAGATGAGATTATACAAGATATACCAAGTCACGAGAGTATATTTATAGGAGGAGATTTTAATGGTCATATAGGGGAAAAACGAGTGGGATAAGATCGAATTCATTGAAGGTATGATTTTGGGGAGAAAAATGAGGACGGGAAAACAGTTTTAAAATTTGTAATGGCATGTGACTGAGCTATAACCAATACACTTTTTAAAGAAAAAAGAAAGAACATTTAATCACTTTTAAAAGTGGCACAAACAAAACACAAATTGATTATTTTTTTCTGTAAATAAAACCAACAAACACCAATTACTAGTATTAGACCTATTGATTAAAGAATTAAAGGATCAAAAAATAATAAAAGGACATAGACATAAAATAGAAAGAATTAAAGTAATAAAGGGATAACATTTAGAGAAAAAATATTATAAGAACAACAATGTGATTGGAATGATAATATAAATAACTTATGGACAAAAATGACAAAATGTAGGAACGGAGCAAAGGAAATCTTGGGAGAGACAAAAGGGAAGAAATTTATTAAAAATGAAACATGGTGGTGGAGAGTGAAATACAACAAGCAATAAAAAATAAAATAATGAGTTTCAATTAATGGCAAAAAAGTAAGAAACAAGAGGATTTAGATAAATACAAAAAATTGAAATTCAAAGCTAAAAAGATGGTAGCTAGCGCTAAACAAAATATGTTAAATGATAGGTACGAAAAATTAGGAACAAAAGTGAATATTCACAAATTAGCAAAAAATAGGGAGATGTTGACTAAAGACATGAATCAAGTTAGGCGTATTAAGGATATAGATCAAACAATATTAGTTAAAGAAAAAGATCTATTAGAAAGATGAAACAAATACTTTCAACAATTGTTAAATGAAGAATATATTGGAGAAGAAATCATAAGTGACGAGGCTTATATGGGAGTGGTAAATGAGATTATTAAAAAGGAGGTAAAAGATACATTAAAGAAAATGGGTAAGAATAAAGTGGTAGGACCAGATAACATACCTATTGAAGTTTGGAGAATTTTAGAAAAAATAAGAATTGAACGGATAACAAAGCTATTTAACAAAAATCTAAAAGAAGAAAGAATGCCAAGTGAAGGGAGGAAAAACACTATCATACCAATTTATAAAAACAAAGGTGATATACAAAATTTGTAAAAATTATAGAGGAATAAAACTAATAAGTCATACGATGAAATTATGAGAGAGGATAAGTGAACAAAGACTAAGGAAAGGAACTTCAATATTCGATAATTAATTTGGATTTATGCTAAGTAGATCAACTATAGATGCTACACACGTAATAAGATAATTAATAGAATAATGTAGGAGTAAACAAAAAGATATACACAGGACTTTTATTGACCTAGAGAATGTTGAGAATTAATTTCCCTTCGTTAGGCACAGTGGAAGTATATCATCACATCCATATCAAACAAGTATATAGGGAGATAATAATCAAACATATCCGCGCACAACACAATATTTTATATGGTTCACCGAACTCTAGGGTTATATCTATGGAGAGAGAGATTTCACTATATTGAGAAGAAAATATACAACACGCAGAAAGCATGTCTACCACACACACTCTTTCACTATCTCTTGACATCTAGTCCCTAGAATTACATATACTCTCTCCTCTCCTCACAACACTCACCAATCCCTTACATCTTTCCTCTCTCTCTCTCTTCTCACCACTCCATCTTTATTTATAGAGTCTCCAAACCCACTCCTTGTTGCACAAGCATTACAATTCCTTAGAGACCAAGACAATCTGTCCTCCAAGAATTACCTATTAAAAATATAACTTTCTATAGAAACCTTATTATATTAGAAATATGAGCCACAATTCCTAACAATATCTACATTGGCTCAAATTCCATTAACGCGCTCCTCTATAGCTCTAACTCGATTGAAGATTCCTCCACCTCAAATCAAACTCTATCACATCATCCCCATTGGTGTTCAATTGCTCATGCATGGTAACCAACCAATCAATCTTCTTCATACCATCATCTTGCCCCATCTTGAAAACAAGCATTCTTTGACTTGTCCTAAGACTTGTTCCTCATGAGTTTCATACTATCATCATCCTCAATTGTATCTTCATAACTCTTCACGATCAATCTTTTGCTCTGATACACCACTAATTTTCGACTCTAATCTTCAAGACCAACCAACCACAAGCTCTGACCCACCATTGGCTCTGATACCAATTGTTGGGAATTAATTTTTCTTCGTTTGGCACAGCGGAAGCATATCATCACATCCACAATCACACTAGCATGTAGGGAGATAATAATCAAACACATCCACGCACAACACAATATTTTACATGGTTCACCTAACTCTAGGGTTACATACATTGAGAGAGAGATTTCACTATATTGAGAAGAGAATATACAATACACAGAAAATATGTCTACCACACACACTCTTTCATTATATCTTGGCATATTCCTCCCGGAATTACATATATCATCTTCTCTCCTCACAACACTTACCAATCTCTTACATCTTTTCCCTCTCTCTCTTCTCACTCAACCATATCTCTATTTATAGAGTCTCCAAACCCACTCCTTGTTGAATAAGGATTACAATTCCTTATAGACCAAGACAACTTGTCCTCCAAGAATTACCTATTAAAAATACAACTCTATATAGAAACCTTATTATATTAGGAATATGAGCCACATTTCCTAACTGAGAGGGCATATAATAAAGTGTCAATGGACATAATTTGGTGGGCTCTGCAAAGAAAAACAAGTCCCTAGAAAACTTATAAATTTGATTCAAGATATGTATATTGCGACGTTGACTAAAGTTCTTACTACATGTGAAAAAATTGAGGATTTCTCCATAAAAGTAGGACTACATCAAGGATTCGTGTTAAATCCATGCCTTTTACGATCGATAGTGTTGGATGAAATAACGAAAGGTATCCAAGAAGACATTCCATGGTATTTATTATTTGTTCATAACATATTTTTAATAGATACATCAAAAGAAGTTTTAGCAACAAAGTTAGAAACATGAAGAAAATCTTTAGAAGCAAAAGGTCTAAATATTAGTAAGAATAAAACAGAGTATATAAGATGTAATTTCGATAAAGCAACAGAAGAAGACAATATAAATATTAAAATCCAAGACCAAATAGATACTCAAAATAACTATTTTAGCTATTTAGGTTCAATATAACAAAAAAGGAAATATAGATGGTGATGTAATAAGTAAGATTGGAGCAGAGTGGACAAAATGGAGGCAAACTAGTTATACCTTATGTGACAAAAAAAAATTTTACAGGACGATTATTAGGCCAACTATGTTGTATAGAGTAGAGTGTTAGTCATTCAAAAAGAAATAAGAACAACACATTTATGTAGCGGAAATGAGAATGTTACGATGGATGATAGGAGTAACTAGAAGAGATAGGATTAGTAATGAATGAGTGAGGGGTAAGTTCTGAGTAGTTCATCTTGTGATAAAATTAAAGAAAGTAAGCATATGTGGAATGGTAATATACAACGTAGAGACAAAAATGCACCAGTTAAAAGAGGAAGAGTTGTTTTCCTAAAAGGTAAATGACAAAGAGGGCAACCAAAACTTACATAGGATGAAGTACTTAAAATTAATTTTTAAAAATTAATATTATAAGAGACATGGTTTATAATAAAAAGGGTAAATTACACTGACCTCTCCTATAAATAGGCTAAGTAACAGAGACCTTCCCCATTTTTTTAAAAATAACACTGCACTCTCCTGCCACCATTGTCAGGTAAACAATAGCCTCTCTTGTCAATGTTGCTAGGTAAGAATTATGTTGATTCATGATTTTTAGTACCTAAAAATTCCAAAATGCCCTTAGGACGTTTGAAATATATTTTTATCCTTTAGTGTATAATGAAATAACTGAAATACCCCATTGTCATAATTATTTGGACAAAGTTGCACTTTCCTCGATCTATACAATTACCTGCTCTCTCTCTCTCTCTCTCTCAGTTGGACTAGTCAATGAATATGCATCACTAAAATTGAATCCACTCTCATTGCAATTAAACACATTGTGAGCTTCATAGGGTATAGTAGGAGAAGAACAACCATAGAATAACATAAGATCCTCATTTCTAAAATTGGTGTCCAAAAGATTAGAATTGATAGTGGAATTCACAAACTTTTGGGGATGAATGTTGTTCTATAGGTCTAACTTGGCAAGGTTTCCCAAATTGGTGTCAAAAAGAGTATAACTGAGAATCGAATTCACAAAATTTTGGGGACAAGTGTTGTTCCATAGGTCTAACCTGGCAAAGGTTAGGGATTTTTCACTTTGGTTGATTTAAAGAACTCGATAAGTCAATGAGTTGGTGGTGAACTCGGTGTGGTTGTCCCGGCATGTGAGTCGAAGATGGGCCATAAAAGTCTAGTCGATGGCCGCCGGTGAATGGGTAGGTGATGTTGTTGATGGAACCGCAGGTGAGGGTGAACTCGGTGTAGTTGTCACGATATGTGAGTCAAAACTCAGATGGGCTGTAAAAGTCTGGTCAGTCACCATCGTTGAATGGGAGGTGATATTGTTGATGTAACCGTAGGTGAAAGTACGTTCACAGTCGGAGTAGGTGACAACTTCAGAAAACGACGTCATAGGTAGTCGAAGAAGTCAATGAGAACGATGACGTCAATTTGAGGAGGAAGGCCACCAGTGCCACGTGGCTCGAATCCATTGCTTGGAGAGAGAATCTAGTGGCAGAGCAATCAAAGTTTGTGTCGTTCACTAGGTCTTTGATTGCTTCCAAAACTTTCTTCCAGAGACCTTTACCAACTTTAAACATTTTCTTCTTTGTTTGGATTCAACACCACAAAATTGAGTGCTTCGTAGCAGCCTTCACTACCTCATACCAATGCTTTTCGATTGATCGAACAAGGCCTTTTGATCAAATAAAGGCTTCTCTCTCAATAAGTGTTTTTTCCTCTCAAAGTATATCAGAAACCCTAAACTCACACTCTCTCTTTGAAATTTTAGGAAATCAAACGTTCTAAGTGTATTAGAGTCTTCTAAGTGTATACGTGTATCTAAGTGTATTAGAGAAAAACTGTGAAAGGGTATTTGTCTTTTTACATAAGAGAGGTCCCTGTTATTTAGCCTATTTATAGGGAAGGTTAGTGTAAATAGAAATGAATGAAAAAAGAGAAATCATGTGGCCGATCCCATTCATATGTAACAAAGGCAAGGATGGTGATTATGATGTTGACAATTTATTAAAAATTATCTATCATTACTATTTAATATGTATAAAAAATATTACAAATAATATGTAGCACTAGTATATGGAATATTATATAAAATTAAATAATAATGTATGATATATTAAACTTAATAAATTCTATAAATATAATATATTATATAAAAAATTATCAAAATGTACATATGACAAACACATATTTTATATTAAATAAATATCAAATAAAATTATACAATTAACTTATTATATAAAAATTAATAATAATATATAATATTTTATTTTTTAAATATTATTGAGAATAAGATAATATACTATATAATACAAATATAAAATAACTCATATACTAATATACAATATTATACTTTTATAATTTATTATATATAAATTATTAATAGTACATGATATTTTAGATATCAATATAATTTATAGTATATATATTTAAAAAAATTATTCTAAATTTTTTGTTTTATAATGCATATTTTATGATAGATATATAATATAGTTTATATAATATCCAATACAATATATGTTATAAAGACAATACAACAAATGTGTCACTAATATATAGAAAAATAATAGATAAAATATAATACATTTTATGTATTATATAATATATAATATGTATTATGAATAATATATTATGATATATATCAGATTCTAAATAGTATTACTTTTTAATTATATAACACAAATATATGTCACTCTATTAATTTATGTTTTATTAACAAGTGGTAATTTGGAAAAAATACGTTAAAATTCATTTCACTTTAACTTTTAAACTAGTCTAACCAAACACGGGAATATGGATTATCATGCCATTCTTGCATCATTACATGTTTGCATCCAAACAATGAAAGGAGATTGACCATTCTATTCCTACATCATTCTCATTTAAGTTGTATTTCATTCATACCGGCCTCATTCTATTTTTATGTACCAAACGTAGCCCGAGAGTAATGCTATTAAAGCTGAAAATATTATCGCTTCATCAGCCTTGCTTAAAGATTTCCATCACATGCTTGTATTTAACTTCCTTATAATAACCATTACCACCAACCACTTCTCCAAAAACATTCAAATTACAGCACTAGTCCAATTTCTGCTGTAGCCAACTTAAAGATTAAAATCAAGAGCTACAAACAAACAAATGGTATTTAATTTTGAATAGCAACCACCAAGAATTTTTTAGAGCAACGGAGATATTAGTAGGCACAAGTCAATGTCACTTAGAGGACATAATCTAATAGCATTGCATTAACAAAATTTATTGGCGGTCTTTCTCTAGTTTTTGCTGAGTAAACTATTTTTTTTTTCTTAGTGGGGGACACATTCTTTTGACAACATGTTTGAACCCCCCCTTCCTTTTTGAGGATGAAAATGTTATAACATTGGGCTGCAAGCTTTGGTAAATAAAATAAAATAAAATTAGAGCCCAAAGGGCACGGTGTTAAAATTCATGTACAAATGCTTGATATGTATGTGTATATATACACACACAAGCACACATATGCATGTGTATATACAAAGACCAAAACCTAGTAGGAGGTTCCAATGAATGGCCTACCGCACACTCAGCTTGCACAAAAAGTGACGTATTTAATATTTGAATGAAATCTGCAAGTTCATGTATTATCTATATATACTTCATGTGAACAAAAAGCAAACTAAATAGTAAATACACTGTATGCACTTACCAACTAGTTCTCTGTTTGGTTCGTTGCTATAGGAGACAGTTAGCTGGAAGTTAATATTTTATTCATCCACCGAATTAAAAAGAGAAATATAATTTCCAAAAAAAAAAAAATTAAAAAGAGAAATAAAATATTTATTCATCCACCGAATTAAAAAGAGAAATATAACTTCCAAAAAAAAAAAATTAAAAAGAGAAATAAAATATTTATTCATCCACTAAATTAAAAAGAAAATTTTTAAAAAAATAAAAATAAAAATAAAAAAATAAAAATAAAAATGAAAAATATAATATTTATTCAACTACTAAATTAAAAAGAAAATTTTTAAAAAAATAAAAAATAAAAATAAAAATATAATATTCTATGTATGAATGAGCTTTCTCAAGATCGGGTCATCAAAACAACATCGTTTTGATGCACATGCAAATCGTAGTTTTGATGCACATACAAAACATTATATCAAGAAGCAACACCCATCGTTGGAACGTTCCCGATGTAATGGTGCAACAATTGTTGCATGTATTGGGTCTCAAATTCTCAATGTATGGTGTGGTTCATGTGCATCAAAATGAAACAACGTCGTTTTGATGCAGCATGAGTTCTCTATCTAGAACCTATTTCTGGTTCTAGTCCTTGTAGCCAAAACTGCATGTACTAAACTTTTAACAGCGAGTAAGAAAAACACAGATCCTGAAATGACTTCACTGACATTAAAGTACATATACGATTCATGTGTGTTTAATAATATATGCGTATACATATATTATATCATATGTATTTATTTGTCCATGAATCTATGTTATCTACAAAGACTACAATCTGTGATATATGTATATATATAGATTGTGCATGAAATCACTGAATTAAAGATACTCAGAAAACATTTTGCATTATGGTGATTATTTTATTAATTTCATATACATGTAAGCACAGACAATAATATAATAATAGGAAAATATATTACAGTTTTCAAGGTTTCACTGGAAAGACTCTCAGATCAATCATGAAGAACTCAAAAAGAAAACAGACAGACAAACAAACAAACACAGACACACATAGAGACAGAAAACAGATGAAATTAATATTAATTGAAAACAAGATTTACCAGAAATTAGATTAAAGCAGTGATGAATTTAGAGAAAGAAAGCTGATGAAATTAATATTAAGACCATATACATATATAGATATATCTATAGAGAGAGAGATAGAGAGATCGTACCAGGAATCAGTAGCGTACTCGAATAGCTTCCCTTTGGTGGAGAAGACAATCAACGCAACCTCGGCGTCGCAAAGCACTGAGATCTCATGAGCCTTCTTGAGCAAACCGGAGCGTCGCTTGGAGAACGTTACCTGCCGATTGATTTTGTTCTCGATCCTCTTCAGCTGAACCCTACCTCTCCCCATTTTCCTTCACTTTCTGGGCCTCCAAACACCTCACAGGTACAATCCAGTAAAAACTGTATATATTAGAGGACTGTATTTGTTATCTTTCTTGGCAAGTATTTGGTGAAAGACTTTTTATTTTGTGTAAGAACTAACAAGTCAAGTGTTAAATGAGCAATATAGCCTCTAAGTATCTGCTACGTGATCAGATTTGGGAGTGTGTGGTATTGCGAAACCGGGGTGGTTTGGTCAAAAACGTTGTCGAATTCTGATTGGCTCAAATCACTGCCCAGTCGTTATGGCCTCGGAGATTTAACCGACGTGGGGACATTTGCGGTATTGTAAATCCGTAGTGGTTTTATAGTAAGCGGCGTCGTTTTCAATGATGCAACAAGTTGAAGCACTTTTATCTGTGTACATGACGTGTCAATGATGTACGGACCTTAAGCATTTGCTCTCCGATGGGGGGGTTTGTTTGGTTTTAATTGGAGGAGTGTTGACGGCGGTTCGGCCTTTCCCTTTTTCGTAAATTAATTTAGGTGAACCTTTACCGCAACCAATCAAGTCCCATTATTGTAACTCAACAAAATTACTCCCTCCCTCCGATTAAAATTCCAAAACTAACCTTTTAAATATAATTAAAGATTGGATTAATTTTCCAAAAAAAAAACGAGTAGGTCTCGGACTTAGTTCGGTCCATCGGGTCAGCCCGCCTCCAAACAGTCCCAAAGCCTTTTTTTTATTTTTCTAATTTGGCCAACTCAACTCCCTTTTTGACTTTTCCAATTTAACAGTTGTTCCTTCAGTCCCCCCCACTTGTTGTTTTTGGCGTTTAGGTGTAAGTATGGCCCACGCTTTACCTTTTTAGCCCCACCTTGCCGTATACTTTTCGTTTAGAAATAAAATATTAAATGGTATGCTTTTAATCCTCAATATTAGTATATTATTATGTTATTAAGTACTTTATAAGTATTATTTTATAGGGCAATCAGTAATCCTCAATATTAGTATACGATTATGTTACTAAGTACTTTATAAGTATTATTTTATAGGGCAATCACCAAAAAAAAAAGAAAAAATCTCTTTGAATGACCAAATTATAAATTTTCAATAGTACAATTATTTCATACATATTGATAAATATTTTCATATTAATTCTAAATTTCTCAGGTTTTTAATTTTATAATTTGTAATTGTATAACGTAAAAATAGATTTTATATTTTGTAATTGTATAATATAAAAATAGTGGTATTATTGAAAATTGATAGCATGGTCATTCAAAGAAAAAAGTAAGATTGATTGATATTTTTTCTTTTTCTTTTGACAAAAGGGTCCAAAACTTTCATGTGATTTTAAAAAGGTATAATAAACTCTCATATGCTATATGTTAGACCATATCACACTAGTATCTTTGCAAAAGTGAGCAAAGTATTACATTTTGCACATATTCTTATCTAAGAAGCACGGACACGGACACGGACACGGGATACAAGTACGACATGATATGGATACGGCGATACGAAAAATCTCAAAAATGTAGGATACGGACACGGCAATGATACGTCAAATAAATAAATAAATAAAAATATAATATTATACATAAAATATTAAGTGTTATTCTTCAACCATAAAATAAATATATTTAAAACTATTTTTGATTTATTATAAAATAATTCTTATTTTCTAACCTATAAAGTTTTTAATATTACATCTCAACCTCATTTTATATAACAAAAAATTACAAATTTGCCCCAAAAAGTATCCTAAACGTATCCTTCCCGTATCTCAGCCGTATCCTTCCCGTATTTTGGCATATCCCACGTATTCTAACCGTATCCCTCCCGTATCCCAGCCGTATCCGATATTCAAAAAATAATTTTAAAAAATTAGATACTTCTTAGCCGTATCAGACACGTATCCGGGCTGTATCCGTATCAGATACGTATCCGATACGGCTACGGCTTTACAAGAGCCGTATCTGTGCTTCCTTGATTATTATTTTCTATGACCATTTTATTTTTTTCATTATTATAAAAAATAAAGAACAATAGAGAGAAGCAAGGTTTTTTATATTACCTTAATAAAAAAAAGATGAGTTTTTTTTTGGGGAAAAAATTTCTGGAAAAAAAAAACTAAAAATTCACAATTAGATAATAAAAAATTTTGGAATTTTTTTTGTTTTCCCAAGAAATTTTCCATTAGAAATAAAGAGATTTTTTTATATTAAGTTTTTTTTACCTTAATAAAAAAAGTTGAGTTTTTTTCCAAAAAAAATTCCGGAAATAATTTTTGGGGAAAAAAACTGAATATGCACAATTACTTAATAAAAATTTTCAATTTTTTTTTTGTTTCCCTGAAATTTTTTCCAGAACTTTTTCCATTTAAAAGAGGGAGAATTTATGAAAATAAAATAATTTTTGAAAAAACAAAAAAAAATCCGAAACTTTTTATTATTGTGCATATTTAGTTTTTTCCCCGAAAATTATTTCAGGATTTTTTTGGGGGAAAAAAACTCATATTTTTTTTTATTAAGGTAAAGAAAACAAAATATAAAAAAACCCCTCTTTCTAATGGAAATTTTTTTGGAAAACAAAAAAAAAGTCGAAAAAATTTTATTATGTAATTGTGCATTTTTAGTTTTTTTTTTTGGAAAAAAACTTTTCTTTTTTTTATTTAAAAAAAAAACCTCTCTTCTCCCTATTTTTCTTTATTTTTTTATAATAACGGAAAATGGTAAATTAGTCATAGAAAAGGATAATATGTACAAAAGGAGGTATTTTGCTCACTATTGCAAAGGTGAGGGTGTGATTAGGGGTGCACATGGTACGGATCTTGGTAGACTCGGAGCCGTTCCCAATGCTTCCTTAATTTTGAAACCGGAACTGTTGAGTTTAGATCTATTCAGTTCGGTTTCGATTCTTTGCGGTTCTGGTTCCAGTTTCTCAACGGTTCTTTGTCAACTTTTTTTTTTTAAAACATTGGCAATATACACACTCATACGTGTGCACCCCTAGTTATAACAATAGATTAGAAGTTATTAGTATTTATTTTTATATATTATATTAATATATAGAACATTAGAACTTAGAAGTTAAATGTATTTATCAATATATTATATCTTTTATACTTTATATATAAATAATACACTAGAATTTAGAAGGTATTAGTATTTATTTATATATTATATATTTTATACTTTATATATATACTAGGTATTGCCCGTGTCTGCGGCACTATAACCAAAAAAATTATTGGACTGAAATAAAAGTTGATTTCACCCATTTTCTACGAACATCACCTGTCGACACTCTCTTAAAATTGTGATTAAATAAATGAATTAAATTCAAATTACACTTTAGAGATATTAATTTTACAATACATACGCATATCTGTCTTTTATTCTCCTTATCCCATCATTAAGCAAAACAACAAAAAAAGCAAAATATATTATTAGAAAAGTAGTAGCATATGTTAATTAAAAATGGATCGTAGTTGTTGTGGTCAAATCTAGTGATCAATGCAATCATCATTTTTTTTATTTATCAATGTAACTATCATCGTCCAGTCTCACTCTACAATGAGTCTTTCAAGTGCCATTCAATCCATATGCTTTCATTTGAAGGCATTGCTTTGAACCCAATTACACAGTATGAAAGTGAAAATTTTAATTTTCTAATTTTTTTCAGACCAAAAAATGTTATTATTACTATTATTTAGTGGAGAGAGAGTTGTGCACAGAATAAGCTTCCATTGTTAGTAGAAATTAGTGAAGAGAGAGACAGCTGAGAATAGAACATGCTTCCAACACAAAATGGCAATATAATTACCATAAAAGTAATGATGGGAACTAAAAAAAAAATGTAAATGGTGAATTTTTAAAACATCTTTGATGGTGAATTTTTAATGGAGATATTCAAATAAAATGCTCAAAATTTAATATAGATATAACATTTTGTATACAATACAATCTGGCAAAAGAATACACTCAAACCATTGATTCTAAAAACTCATAAAGTATACAACAATTCCCATAAAATTAAATTGAGCCCAAAAATCAATCAATAAAATCATTTCAAAAGTAACACACATCACAGGGAATAGACAGTTCATGAAAGGAAATAGCACAATTTTCTCATTCTCTGTTGTGGAGAGCCAAGATTTAATCTTCTATAAAATGAGCTACTCTCAATAATGCAGAAGAAAGGAAAAACTATTTTTTTTTTATAAGGAGAAAGGAAAAACTGTTACAACCACAAAAAGATCATTTCTCATGCTCTATACATACATCTGTAGGAAAAAGATTTAAGACAAAAATAAATTTATATATGCAAATTATATATATATATATATATATATATATATATCATGAACAAAGCCTGGGTAAGGATCTCGAATTACTGTAACTTGATAATTTCCACTTCATGATCTTTGTCATTTCGGTTTCCATCTTTTTACAAACTTTCTCTAATTCCAACACCCTCAATTGCATACCTTGTAGATGTGCTCTGAGCTTCCCATTTTCAGCCGAAGGATCAACGCAAGTCTCATAGAAAAGTCAAACTCGAAGGAGCGGCAGCGATGCTTCTTCTTCCAGATCAAGCAACAGCTCCAGCGGCCGTTGCAGCTGCGTCGAGAGCTTCATCGGCCGGATCTGGCCATTCAAGAACAACTCGAGGTCGGTGACGGGAATGAGTGCTCGTGAGGGGTGGGCCATGGCTGGGGCCGAACCTTCATACTCATTTGCCGCCAGAGTTTCCAAGGCAAGTTATGAAGAAGATGGTGGAGCCATGGTGATGATTGAGGGTCGGCGACGGGAATGATGATCAGACGATGAAGAAGATGACGGTTTCCTATGTGCATATATACATATAGAAATTTCAATACACTCTTCAGATCTGAAGCTAAAGGCTCAACATTTTGAAAAATTAAAAAAATCCATCAATAAAATGTACATACAGAGAGTAAAAAGAGATCTAAGGTACACAGACCTTCCATCAATATTTTTTACAAAAGTTCAGTAAACCCACATAAAAAGAGTACATAGAGAGAGTAGAAAGAGATTTGAGGTGGTAGAAAGAGAGTGAGTGGGCTGACGTGAGTAGGTGAAGTTTTAAATAGATATGATGTTTAAAATTTGAATTTAGGTCGGAGTAAGTTGGTGAGGGGTTTAAATTTGAATTTTGGTGAGAGTGAATGGTGAGCGTTAGATCGTAGATAGGAAGAGTAATTTTAGACCGTAGATAACAAAAGACATTTTCAACCGCATGATTGATTTTTAAGCAATCGCGACCGTTAGATCGCGTTTTTTGGCATTATTATGCCAAGCTCAAATGTAATATATATATATATATATATATATATATATATATATATAACACTAGAACTTAGAAGCTATTATTATTCATTTATATATTATATATATATATTTTTTCTAACGGTTCCGTTTTCTTGATTTGGAACTGAAATCAAAACTAGAATCAAAACTGTAGTGAACAGTTTCTAAAATTTGGAACCAGAACCAGAACTGTAGTGAATTGTTTGGTTCGGTTCAGTTCAGTTCCTTACGGTTCAGGTTCCACCGGCTCTTTGTGCATCCCTAGGTGTGATATGATCCAAAATATAGTATAGGGGGATTTATTGAACCTTTTTAATATCACATGTTTAGGACCTTTTGCCTTTTCCTTTTTTGTAAAGAGATTGGTTTACTTGTATTTTCTCTTTTTATTTTATTTTTCATATTTGGAGGGATATTTTCGTCGCATTAACCCCACCCATGAGATTTTCATTAGTTAAGGGGGTTTAATGCAAAAAAAAAATAAAAAATAGAGGAAATTTTTTTGCCAATCAAGAGATAAAAGAGGTTTTTATTTTTAATTTTTTTGCAGTTTGTCTTATAAGTATGAGTTGCAAGTTACAATTCATTTAGTATTATACTATTAATTAATACACTTTTAGAAATATCATATAAGTAGAATACTTACCAAACGGCAAATTTTATCCTCATTTGTAACTTTTATATCACTAAAAATTATTATATACACTTTATTATTATATTACTAAATTAAATGAGAAATATATTAAATATTATAAATGACTGTTATATACTTTAAGTAACTTCCAAGCCACCCCGGATGTTTATATTCACTCTCCTTTAAATAATACTTTTTTTTTCCTTTAAGTACATAAATTAGTTTGTTTTTTGGCAGTCACTCGACTAAAGGATTATTTTAAAAACCCATTTGAAGCCCGAATACCCGTCAAGAAGTCAAAAGGGCTTGGGTTTGGGCCTCCAATTTGTGGGCCGAGCTCGGCCTGGTCTAACCCATTATGCATGCTTTGCACTTTCTCATGAGGACCATCTGGGAAAGTGGATGACTAAGTTTCAAAAATATCTCACTTTATATAGGCTATCATAAACTTGAAGACGGCGGTGGATATGGACTCGCTGCTGAGTTTCAAAAATATCTCACTTTATATAGGCTATCATAAACTTGAAGACGGTGGTGGATATGAACTCGCTGAGTTTCGAAAATATCTCACTTTATATAGGCTATCATAAACTTGAAGTGGTGGATATGGACTCACTGAGTTTCGAAAATATCTCACTTTAGATAGGCTATCCTAAACTTGAAGGCGGTGGTGGATATGGACTCGTGCTTGTTGAATATCTAATTTAATAGTGATATTTTACATAGTTAGAGAGCATGCTATATATTTACATATAATCCTTGATCTTTTACATAGTTAGAGAGCATGCTGTATATGTATATATAATAGCTTGATCTTTACATAGTTGGAGAGCTATATATGTATATATAGATCTTTTACATAGTTGCAGAGCTATATATGTATATATAATATGATCTTTTACATAGTTGCAGAGCTATATATGTATATATAATAGTAGGCTTGATCTTTTACATAGTTGCAGAGGTATATATGTATATATAATAGGCTTGATCTTTTACATAGTTAGAGATCTTTTACATAGTTAGAGAGCATGCAAACTATTGATCTTTTACATAGTTAGAGAGCATGCAAACAGAGCTATATATGTATATATAATAGGCTTGATCTTTTACATAGTTAGAGAGCATGCACCTATAGAGAGCATGCAAACAGAGCTATATATATATATATATATATATATATATATATATATATATATATATGAGTATAGTGAAAGAATCTTTCATGTTTGATGGGGACCATGGCCGTCAATGGACGTGTTGAAAACAAGATCAGGCTCGGCTGAAATTGATATTCAAGTCAACTATGATATTTTCATTCACAGATG
The DNA here is from genome assembly GCA_026545225.1 of Cornus controversa. Classification (NCBI taxonomy): domain Eukaryota; kingdom Viridiplantae; phylum Streptophyta; class Magnoliopsida; order Cornales; family Cornaceae; genus Cornus; species Cornus controversa. The sequence goes on along the minus strand of CM048845.1, from coordinate 32,506,596 downwards.
GCAAATGAGTCTACTATTATTCAAGAAAATGGAATGAAGAATTAAAAGGAAGATGGATTTCTTGGATTTTTATGAAAAAAATGACAGAGATAAGATATAAGCAAGGATAAGGATAATCTATTTCTAATATCTAACTGAAGGGGAAAAAGAGAGTCAGTCACCTTAAAAGATACACAAATATTAATTACAGAATTAATTTTTGTCTATACAATTAAAAGTCACTCCGTTGGCCCGATCACATCTTCTTCGTTTTACGAAAAAAACGTCCAACTGGATGGTAGAAATTTCGCATTAACAGTTGGCGCTGTTGGTGGAAAGCGATGGATTTCTTACAAAATTAACAAAATCAGATATGATTGCTAAATTTTGCTCTTAATTAATATAGTACTATTTTTAATTTCTACAAGTTGATATTGAATTTAAATCCAAACAATTAGTAACACAGCCATGCTTAGAGCTAGGATTTTTTGCGTGTAAAAAGCAGGAAAGAAAAATTGAATGAATAGTACATAAATCGGACCATCTTTCAATATGGGTAATTATATAATTTTTGGTGGATTTCGCTTTTGTAATTATACTGCCGCGAGGTTGTTCATATGAGAATAGTTGAGATTTTATCCTGGTCTGTGCGAATCAATTGGTATCTATTTTTGCGTGACATGTAGATATACTAGTTGATTAATGTGAAACGTTTATAATTTAGCACTATCTATACTAATCCATTGACTTAGAAAGTTTTTTTTGGGGTAATTTATTTTTTTACCATTTTTTAAGGCCTAATTACAAATACACCAACATTCAAATAGTATATGGTCAAAAAACAACTTATACAAAAGTAATTACAAATACAACAATTTATACCATTTGGGTCCAAATTAACCTTAAGAGCTTTTAGATCATTACACAATCGCTCTTCACTTATCTGTTTACCTAAATGCCCCTAAATAAACCAAAAAAGTCATTTTTACCCTAATTTCCTTTTACATCAAATTACAAAAATAACCTCATTAAAATTCCAAAAGCAAAACAAAGATGTATATCTTAACCCTATTGTGTATCTATTCTCTCACTCTATAACTTTCTCAGTCCCTTAGGCTCCAACATATTTCCTCTTTCTCTCTCTAATTCAGTTTCTCTGTAACTCTCTCTCTCTCTATCACTCCCCAACGTATTTCTTATCTCTCTCTCTCTCTCTCCGGCGACCACCATCTCCGGCAACCACCATCTCTACCATTTGCATGTCAAACAATAACTATAATATTTTTATTTGGATTTTGCCAATATAGAAGAAATAAAGAAATTCAAAGATCTTAGGGCATATAATGGTTATATAAGCCTTATCTATATAACATAAATTGAAGAATATTTTTCCTCCCAAAAATTGGACCCCTTTTTCATTAGTCTCCACCTTTATTTATACAAACAACAATTTGAGTCATTTTAGGATTCAAAATGTTTTATTTACAACTTTCTTTTCTTCTAAGTTTATTAAATTCTTCATAGGATTCGGACTCCTTATCGGGCTAGGCAAGCCATCCTCCTTTGTGGGTTTTTTGGACCGAACCGGACTCGAGCAACTTGATTTACTCTTGCAATATTGGGCCGATTTAAAGGTCTAGTTTGCTTCCTATTGCTAATGAGCCTAATCTCTCTTGGAACTAGCCCACTCCAGATTTAACGAGTTCACACATCCTACCATGATTGGTTGAAGGATTTTTCTGCTACACTTTTCCTCTATTTCCTTTCAGTACGTACTTGTTTCAATTAAAGGGAATTCTTAAAGTTGCTAGTTCAAATTCCTCGTTACATGCGATAGTCTTCATTAATTGGCAGCTGCAGGGGCGACATTATGATATGTAACCATACATTTTCTTTTATACTTACTCTCATTGATTTGATCTCTGTTTAGTTTCCAGCCAGAAACCTCTGCAACTTCTTTTTTTTTTCTCTTTGACTTCACATTCATTAACTCCAAGTTTTCTAATGCTGATTCAACTCTTCAGGTCAATTCATCCCCTTTGTTTTTGTCCAAATTTCTCTTTTTTATCATGTCCTTGAGAGATAGCAATCGTACCTTGACCGATAACCACGAGACCATGATGTCTAGCTCATTAATCCAAATAATCGAGGATGTCCAACCTATTTTCAATATTGAAGAAGCGGTTACATCTGATCAAGGTGTTGAGATCGTTGCCTTGGTCAAACAACTGATTGATATTGAAAAAATTAAGAAGGAATGTCATATTCCTAGTGACATTGTAGTTAAGGGTTATCCTTTAGATATTGATTACAACATCAGTGAAGGGGTTGGAAAGGATGAAGTTCTATTTTTAGCTTCTCACTTGAAGACCTACAACCCTTCACCCATTTTATAACTATTTTCTTTTTACCCTAGGACTTAGGCGCTTCACCTGAACCCTAATTTTTTTCATATTGTAACCTGTTTACTTTCCTTGAATCATGCCAATAAACTGAATTTATGTCTGAACGATCTTTTGTTCTGTTATTCCCTTCATAGAGCTAGGTTTGAAGATAATCTTTATCATCTCTTTTCCAAAAAGAAGAGAAATATTTTTCCCCTACCATGATTGGTTGAAGGATTTTTCCCCTACACTTTGCCCCCAATTCCTTTCAGTACATACTTGCTTCAACTAGAGGGAATTCTTAAAGTTGCAGGTTCAAATTCCTCGTTACATGCGAGAGTCTTCATTAATTGGAAGCAGTAGGGGCAACACGTACTATGGTATGTAACCATGCCTTTTCTTTTATGCTTACTCTCATTGATTTGATATCTTTTCAGTTTTCAGCCACAAACCTCTGCAACTTCTCATGTTTTTTCTTTGACTTCACATTCATCAACTCTGGGTTTTCTGGTGCCGATTCAACACTTCAGGTTAGTTCATCACCTTTCTTTTTATCTAAATTTCTACTTTTTATCATGTCCTTGAGTGATAACAATCGTACCTTGACTGATAACCATTAGACCATGATGTCTAGCTTATCAATCTCCAAATAATCGAGGATGTCCAACTTGTTTTCATTGTTGAAGAAGTAGTTACATTTGATTAAGGTGTTGAGACTGCTCCCTTGGTTAGGCAACTAGTTGATATTGAAAAAATTAAGAAGGAATGTCATATTCCTAGTTACGTTTTAGTCGAGGGTTATCCTTTGGATCTTGATTACAACATCAGTGAAGGGGTTGGAAAGGATGAAGTTCTATTTTTAGCTTCTCACTTGAAGACCTACATATTTCCCTTTCACCTGTTCTATAACTATGTTCTTTTTACCCTAGGGATTGCGCCGCTTTAACTGAAGCCAATTTTTTTCGTATTGTAACATGTTTACTTTTCTTAAATCATGACAATAAATTGAACTTATGTCTGAACAATCTTCTATTTTGTTATTCCCTTCATAGAGTTAGGTTTGAAGATAACCGTTATCATCTCTTTTCTAAAAAGAACAGAAAAATTTGTGTCGATGCCCCCACCTCGGATAATATATTAAAAGAAAAGTTATTACTTGTGAAGGGAGATTAGAGTGTTAAGGTCTCTCAGCGTTTTCCCATCCTTAAAGCGTTTGGTGACACGGTGATTCCTTCTGTCACTTTATTTGGCAAGTTTTCCCTAGTTATCTCATAAAGCTTCCAGAACTCCTTGCTAATTTTTACTAATATTCTTCTAACATTTGCTTGTTTTACTTGTTCAAGCGATCAGATCAGCTACTTGAAGAACAACATGTAAGAACCGTAACCATTTTTGGTCGGCGTTCCTTTAATTTAATTTATTATCATATTAATATTTTAAATAATTATTTATGTGTTTTAAATGTAAAATACATATTTCGAAACTTGTATAAGTGTTTGGGAAAGTTTTCGGAGCGTTTGAAAAAAGTTGACTTTTTGAGGTTCGGTTGACCCGGCACATAGGTCCTGTGGACCCAAAAAATATGAAAGTGTTGAAATGACTTCAAATTCAGAGGGTAGCTTAAATAAAATATTTGACGAACTATGAAATCGATTTTGTGTCAATTAGAGTTACATAACTTAAAAACTGAGTCTGGAAAGGTTTATGAAAAAGGTAGTGGCATTTTGTAATTAAATAACCTTTTATAGCAAAGTAAGGGATTTCTCAATTCATTTCTCATTCTCTCCATCAGCCATGAGAGCAATATAGATACAACATGTATATCTCTACATATTTTTCTTCACTTCTCCATTGAATTGGAAGGTCTTGGGGTGAGAATTTGAAGACGCCGAAGAAGAGAGAAATGGTCTAAGCATTGAGGGCTCAAGTTTGATCCATCCGGAATTAATTTCGGAGAAGGATAATTTTTTGATGAGAATTAAGGAAATCATTTGGAAGCTCTTCCAAATTGAGGTAACGATGCCTAACCCATTGAATTCGGGTTTTTTGTGAGTATATTGGTTGTCTTGGCAACTAATTGGCTATGTCGGTATAATTAGATGTCTTTAAATTCTAAAACATACTAGATTATGATATTTAATGAGTTAGTAATGTTAATTAATGTAATTGTATGCTTATAAATACTTTAGATGATGTTGTAGGCATATTGAATTTCAAAGGTGAAGCAATTATGACTATTCATGTATATATGGGAAGGTGACACTTATGTGTTTGATAAATTGATTTGGAAGCATTTTTTAATGAAAAACATAATTTAATTGTCTATATATGAATTGTATGAAATGTGAAAAATGTGAAACTTGTACAATATGATTGCATGTGGTGCTTAATTTGAAAATTGTGCAAGCATGACCATTAAATGCTAAATTGCCTTGAATTACGTATTCGTAATTGCCATGAGTTTTTATAATCCATCTTCATACGTGGGTAGACATGTGGTGAGGGTGGTGAGATCATTTGGGCGGTCAAGTCCTCTTGAGGAGTGACGAGGTAATCCGGTAAAGGGAACCCTCGTGGGGTAATCCGGTAAAAGAACCCAACGGAGTGATCTGGTAAGGGAGCTCCAGTTAGAATTGTGGTGACCCTTGTGGGCGGGTGTGAGACACTGGGCGAGCTACCACACTAGCAGGCTATAGGGTGCTCAATCCCACATCGCCTAGGTGTGGAATGAGAAAGTATTATATGTATGTTAATCACCTTTTTATGACACAACGCATTTTAAAGCCGTGATGGTTGTCAACCCACCAGAACTCTACAGTTAAACGTGCTTAGTTGGGAGTAGTACCAGGATGGGTGACCCCCTAGGAAGTCTCTGGTCTGGGGGAACCAAAAATGGACAATATTGTGTCGGGATAGGGTAGGGCGTTACAAGAATAGAATAGGATACTCCCTAAAACTGAGTCCTATGAGGAGGTAAACCGGTTAAGGAGCCTCGGTTAGGTGGTATTAGATGATCCTGGGTAGCGGAGTCTAGTGGATATGTGGTAAGCTTGATGGAGTTGTGCATATCATGTTGTATTATAATTTACTTATGAAATGGTTGTGATATATAGATGTTTGCTTAACATGATTATAAACAAATGTATGTTTATGTGGTATTCATAGAACTTGCAGAATTATGTTTTAAATATTCCTATTGAGCATGTGGTTGCTCATCTTATGAGGATTTATTCTTTTCAAGAAATGGTAAAGAAGTGGTGGAGTCTCCCCAACGATAGAGTTGGCGTGAAGTGAATTTTGGTATCATTTAAAAACTCTATATTGCTTTATTTGAATGCATGTCCAGATTATGGACTATATGCATGTGACAAACATATAATGACCGTTTATGTTTCAAGAACATGTATTAATTATGCTTTATGGTTGTATACTTTTAATTACAGTTTTAAAGCATGTACTGGTCATAACTTATGATTTCTTACAATATAAGCATCGTATTGAGCATGGTAAAATGTTAGATGATGCAAATGATAATTTGTATTTTCATTAATGCCCAAGTATATTTGCATGTTAATGGGAGATGTTTGAGTTGAGAAAGCATGAAATGTGCTAAGTGATGTGTATGTGAGAAATTCCCTTTCTTTATGATTGTGTATATGTCATGATGAGGGAGATGATGCATTGAATGGTTCCCTTGAGTTGTGGATATTTTGGAGGATGAATTGAGACTTGAAAATAGTAAGAAACAGGATCTAGAGAGTTTCAGCTGGCTGAAACATCCTTTAGCCGACCGAAATTATGAGATACTGAATGTTTGCATCTGCAGGCTCTGCATGTACCTGTTTTAGTTGACTGAAACAGCCCTTCAGCCAACTGAAGCTAAAGGGTAGCCAGTCGATGAATTACCCATGTTTCAGCCAGTTGGTGGGACACCCATCAGCCTACCAAAACCTGAATGTGGGTTATTTTATGTTGTTAAAAACTTGAGGGTTCATGGGTCCTACATAAGGACTCATGGTGTGTAAAATTAGGCTTTCGCAATGTTACGATGATGATAATTGAGAGTTGAACCCAAGTATTCCATGTAGGAGACTTGGGGTGAATTTGTAAAGGCTTCCACAACAAGTGATGACCTAAGAATTAGGGCGTGACAGCTTGGTATCAATTGGGATATCAAAGGGCGATCATGACACCTCACAAATCGAGATTCGAGCTTGGACCAGAGGAGTCCCGGCTGTTCGAATTTCGGGGAGTGACAGATTAGTATCAGAGCTTAGCTTGTTATTAAAGCTTAACCGAGTTTGAATACCTAGGGACAACTGGTGAGGGTTGTATCACGTTTAGTTTCAGAACAGTGAGAACCTTTAAATTTGATAACCTAAAAATACGTGTAGACATGACATAGTTGTTTTGATAAACTTATGTGCATGTGAAGTATACTTATATGACAATATGCTAAATGTTTATGTAATGACATGTGTTGATTTGAGAACATGTTTATGTGATTAAAGGTGTGTTGATAAGTATGTTTATATATTACATGCAAAAATTATAACAAGTTGTTATGTTGAGTTGTAGTTTGATCATGTTGAGTATATAACATGTGATAACTTGTTGTGTTGACCTATATCCTAAATAGATAGAGATATGCTGCCTAGATACCAAGGAAGGGCAATTGGAACAACCGCTAATGAGGTACAACAACCGGTAGTGCAACCTGAAGAAAATGAGGTTGAAAAGAGGTTCAAATTTATTACTCACTTTAAGAAGTTGATGCCTCCAAGCTTTGAGGGAAGTTCTGATCCGTTGATAGCGGATAATTGGTTGGAGCAAGTGGAAAAGCATTTTAAAATGATTTCCACACTCGATGATGGCATGAAAGGCATTCTTTCTACATACTTATTTTCAGGTGGAGCCGAGCTTTGGTGGAAGTCGGTGAGACTGATACAATGTTGAGACTATGCCATGGGAAGAGTTCAAGACTTTATTCATTGAGCACTATTTTCCTAGGCCAAAGAGGAGGGCTTTGAGGAACTTTTTCATGACGACATGACCATAATTGAGAATGAGAACAAGTTTATTTTTCTTTCATGCTTCGCACCCAAAGTAGTGAGAGATAAAGAATAGAAGACATGGAGATTCGTCAATAGCCTTCATCATTTGGTTAGACCATTTGTGTCCATCTTGGGTTTGAAAGTGTATGCCGAGGCAATAGAAAAGTCCTTGATGGCAGAAGTTAAAGTGAAAGATATGTAAGAGAAGAGAGAGGCATTGAGGCAAAACAAGACTTTGACAGTGGCTTTGGAGGGGCATGCAAGGAAGAAGTTAAAGGGTGGTTATTCTTATATAGTGGTTTCAGTGGGACAATCGATGGCATGTTTTATACCTACCATTCCTTTGCCTTTGACATCTGTTAGGCCAGAGAGGGTGTGTTACAAGTGTAAGCAACTGGGGCATTACAAGTCAGATTGTCCTTTGATAGCACCTATGAGAGCACCTCAGAGTTAATCTATGATACCATCTAGTGCGATGACTTGCTAGGGTTGTGGGCAATAGGGGCATATAATGAGGCAGTGTTCACACCAGGATGGAAATGCTCAAAGTGGTCAGGGTGCTCAGCAGAGGTTGGCATAGACAGTGATTGCACAGTCGGGTTATAGAGCATTGCCTCCACCCCAACCAGCCACGTCTGCACAGAGTGCAATACCTATGAGGGGATCTACCCCTAGTGAATCCACACAGTAGTCAGGATTTCAGGCTAGTGGAGCATAGGATTAAGGGGCACAGGGTAGAGTATATGCAGTGACACCCACAGACACCTCAGCAGGACCTTCAGTGGTTAGAGGTATATTTCTAGTATATAATTCTTGGGCACGTGTATTGATAGATTCAGGTGCATCTTATTCATTTATTGTTACATCATTTGCATGGACACTGGGCTAGAGGTTAGTCCATTAAGTAGAGCAGTTTGTGTTGATACCCTAGTGGGCGGTATTGTGATTCTTAACAGAGTATGTCGGCGAGGTGCTATTGAGATAGCTGGGAGAACACTTGAATTCGATTTCATTCTCCTTGATATGAGTAGTTTCAACATCATTCTAGGAATGGATTGGTTGTTGGAGTTTCATGCTATAATTGATTGTTTTAGAGGGAGAGTGACGATTTGCACGCCCAAGGGCGATTGCTTTTATTTTGTGGGAGGTCATAGTGACTCCTATACGTCACCATGTTATGACATTAGCAGTCGAGAGTGACACAATTTTATCTTGGCTAGTCTTTTGGCTGAGGGAGAAGAGATTCTGAGGGAGATATATCCGGCAGTAGTATGTGAGTTCTATGTATTTTTTAGAGGATTTGACAAATTTGCCTCCCAAGAGAGAGGTAGGTTTGGGATTGACATTATACACGGATGACGCCTATTCTATGGCACCAAACCAGATGACACCAGCAGAGTTGGTGGAATTAAAATGTTAATTGGATGATTTAAAAGCTAAAGGCTTCATTAGACCGAGTGCATCACTGTGGGGAGCACCGGTGTTATTTGCAAAAAAGAAAGATGGTGCTTTGAGATTATGTATTGATTACCGAAAGTTGAATCACGTGATGATCAAGAACAAGTATCTGTTGCCAAAGATAGATGACCTCTTTGATCAATTAAAGGGAGCTCACTACTTCTCCAAAATTGATTTAAGGTCGGGGGTTATTATCAATTGAGGATGAAAGATAAGGATATCCACAAAATAGCTTTCTATACACAGTATGCACATGATGAATTCCTTGTAATGCCATTTAGTTTGACTAATGCACCGGTGACATTTATGGATTTGATGAACGAGGCATTTTATAAGTATTGTTACTCAAGAAATGACCCTAGGGGGGTGAATAGGGTCTTTGGCAAACAATAAAATCAAATCCCAGAATTAAGAAAGGATATGCAAAGAGTAATGAGATAATGAAGGAATTAAACAAACACAATATAAAAGGTTAGGGATAGAGAGATTCAAACACAATCAACACAAGGATGTAGCGTGGTTCGGAAACTCCTACTCCATGACTCAAGATCCCTCTTGAGATTTTCCCCAATTCACTATGGCTCTTCCTTGTTGGTGGAAAGCAAACCCTTATAGTGGAGAACACAAGCTCCCTCTTGCTAAGTAAACTTCTTCACTTAGTCTTCTAGGGTTCAACAACCCTTTACAACTGATGTAGAACAAAGTTTGTAATACAAAGAATGTCTCTCAAAGAAGAGAACATAACTTCAAGCTCTCAATACTATAGTTAAATTTGAATCAAAAGTTTGAAGCTCAAGTGTATTGAATGATGGTAGATTGCTATAAATGTTTCTCAATAAATGGTCAAGGGAATTGGTGTATCTACATAAATGCAGAGCATATCAATATATATAGAGCCTTTGTAAAATATAGCTGTTGGAAGGTAGTTGTGAGCATTAAATGCACTAAACTAGCCATTGTATTCAAATTTAGCTACTTTCAGTCGGCTAAAAATAAAGTTTCAGTCAGCTGAAAAGGTGCTCTACAAACATCAAAGTGTTCTGTCACTTTCAGTCGCCTGAAAGTGCATTTTCAGTCGCCTGAAAAACCATTTTTAGTCGCCTGAAAGTGCATTTCAAAGTATTCTGTCACTTTCAGTCGCCTGAAAGTGCATTTTCAGTCGCCTGAAAACCACTTTCAGTCGCCTGAAAGTTGACTTTTAGTAAGTTGAAATTAAACAAGTCTTAAAAAGATTTTCAACAAAGTGAAGGAAAGACTTTTGATCTTTTAAAAAAATATCCCTAAGGCTTTAAGACAGTTTCTTAGTGATCAAATGACCAGAGATGATATATATATGAGAATGCATCATGGTCATGTAATATAAGTGAGCTTCAAACAAGTTATTCAAAAGTAATTTCGACAAATTAAGTCCTATCTCTCACTAAGCTATAACTACCCCATTTCTTTATACTTGAAATCTCTTGAAGCTTTGAGTTACTTCCTTCTTCTTCACTGAATGTTTTTCTCATGTCATTGTCACCTTTTATGATCATTCCACCATTTGAATGCTTCCTTTGTTTATGACAATTATCCTAAGCAATCACTCAATTTAGATGTTAGTGTTTAACATCATTAATGATTTGTTATCATCAAAATTACTAGATTGCCCTTAGGTTAAAAACCTTTGGGTCAACAATCTCCCCCTTTTTGATGGTAACAAATCATTGATGTGTTCTAAGCAAATGTGGAGTTGCATCTAAAAATGCTCCCCTTATTAATTTGCATAATTTGAACACAATATTGAAGAGATGACAATTCTAGCATGTCTTTACATGGTATATGCATTTGTTAAGCTCATAAGTCATGCTTCAAATGTAAATTCAAGATAAACACATTGATCATGATTTCTATGTATGGAGATAATCAATCTCCCCCTATCGATATGCTTTTATTTAAAAGGATAACAACATATAAAATGAAGTTTGTGAAGGAAATGATATTTTAAGTTCACAACTCAACCAATAAATCATCAATCATATCCCATCCTCCTTTAAGCATCAATCATCAAAAGTTATATCATTGAATTCTCATAACATTCATAATGCAACTTATGTATGCATTAATCATCACACAATCATCATTGAATTCACAAGAATAAGCATAAGCATAATCATGATCTAATATTGAGAGAAATTTCATAAAAAGCATCAAGGCATTAAAAATATGGATGTTAAAAACATATTCATAATAAATGCCATAAGTTCATTCAAGAGTCAAAATAAAATGTCTAAGTTCAATCAAGAGGATAATGCCGTTCAAATGATTATAAAGGCTAAACCTTAAACTAATCCTATCCATAAACTAACACATCATCATATGTTTTTCTCCCCCTTTGGCAACATCAAAAAGAAGGGGTAGAACTGATGTCATAGCGCCGAAGAGCGAGGAGGAATGGAGAAGAAATGCTGAATATCAGCTAGCCTGGCAGTGATGTCATGAAGTTGTTTCCTAGTGGTCTCCGAATCCTCTTAGTACTCAATCCTGAATTGCACAAGATCATTGCTCAAGGTGTCCACTTTTCTTCGGTCCTACGAGAGATGACAAGCTGGTCATCCATCCGGGATATAAGTTGGCTCATCATTGAGGAGTGAGCATCCATGAGAAGTGGAGCATCTGTAGGCATAGGCACAGAGTGCTCAGCCTCTTCCTGTTCTTCCTCATTATCATCAGTTTCTTCTTCATCTTCATTTTCATCATCTTCACCAAGGACAGGAACTTCACCTCTAGGACAATGCCAGTATCTTTAGAAAATCTCTCTGTCCAACAGTCTAAGATTCCTCCTCAGCAAGATCCACTTGGTGTGCCTCGAAGATTCGTGTAAGGGGCAAGGCATAGTAGCACTGAGTTGCCTTAGTTTTGCTCTCTATCATGTGATGATAAATGATATGGGCAAGATCCAGTTTTTTTCCATTGAGCAAGCACCAGATAATGAACACTTCCATCCAAAAGACATCTAAACGACCACCAGACTTGGGCAAAAAATGTATGTAATTATATTGTGCAGAAGTCTAGCCTCAAATGTTAATCTATTCGCATGCACTTTCCCAATATTTGTGATCGACTGATCATTGAAAATTTGTCGGACAATAGTGAGTGGATCAAAACCATGAACATATGCCCAGTTGTGTGTTTGAAAAAATTGAAAGTCTCCTTTGGCAATTCCTAGATAAGTTCTTAGTTCAGATTTTGAAAAGGAGATTTTCTTCCCTTTGGCAAATGAGACTAACTCTGTAGAGTCTCTGTCTTCCTCCAAGTGAGCATAAAATATTCTAACAAGCTTTGGATAAACAGGTTTTTGAAGTGAAACAAATTTTCCCCACCCAATGGCATTGAATAAAGCATAGGTATTCAAATGATGTTTAGCACAAGTGGTAGGATTAACAATCTTACTTCTGGCCACATGCTTGTTGATGAAATCCTTTTCATATATGGCTTTGATTTTAGGGGATATAAATAGCCTGAGATTGGGTGCCACAAGAGGAGTCGAACTCTCACTGGGATCATGTCTCCCTTTGGTGCGTCTCTCTTCTATCAATCGCACAGTTGAGCGTTTCCTTGTGAATGAGCGTGCAGGCATGGTGAGATATAGGAGTGGAGAGGATTGGGGGATGGAAGAATGAGGTTAAATGGAGGGGATGAGACTAGTTAGAGAGAGAGAAGACAGATGCGAATTCTGGGGTGAAAGAGAAGTTACAGAGGCTAGGGTTAGGTTTTCGTAAAATGAGAAGAGAGTGAAGCAGCTATATATAGATCGACACTTTTAAGCGGCTGAAAGTTAACTTTCAGGTGACTGAAAGTTGAGTTTCAGTCGGTTGAAATGTGATTTTCAGGCAACTAAAAGTCAAGTATCAGTCGACTGAAAGGTCAGTTTCAGGCGACTAAAAATGGCAGATGATGAAGCTGAAATGTGAGATCAAGTATGGATTACCTCATTCTTTTTTGCCATTCCAATTTCTCTCCTAATTTTACAAAAATGATCTTCTTGAAGAGGTTTTGTAAGAATATCGGCCAATTGGTTTTTGGTATTTACAAAAGTGAGCTCACCCTTAGACACACGATCTCTCAAAAAGTGGTGTCTAATCTCAATGTGTTTGGTCCTAGAGTGCTGAATGGGATTTTTAGAAATACATATCGCACTTGTATTGTCACACCTGATAGGTATGTGATCAAATGTAAGTCCAAAGTCCTCAAGTTGTTGTTTAATGTAGAGCGTTTATGCACAACAACTACCGGCGGCCACATATTCGGCTTCCGCCGTTGATAATGCCACAGAATTTTGTTTCTTACTAGACCATGATACAAGAGAGTGTCCTAGGAAGTGACAAGTACCACTAGTGCTTTTTCTATCGATTGTACATCCAGCAAAATTGGCATTCGAATAACTTATGAGGTTAAAGGATGTAAACCTAGGAAACCAAAGTCCTAAATCAATTGTGCCACTCAAATATTTGAAAATTTGTTTTATGGCACTTAGATGGGATTCCTTGGGACATGATTGGAATCTTGCACATAAGCACACACTAAACATGATGTCCGGTCTACTTGCCGTCAAGTAAAGAAGACTTCCAATCATTCCTCTATACTTTTTGATATCAACCTCTTTTTCTTTTTCATCCTTTTCAAGTTTAGAGGTGTTGCTCATAGGAGTTTTTGCATGTTTGGCATCCTCCAAGCCAAATTTTTTTAGCAAATCTTTAACATATTTGGATTGACAAATAAATATACCATCCAATGATTGTTTGATTTGCAATCCTAAGAAGAATTTAAGTTCACCCATCATACTTATCTCAAACTCATTTTGCATTTTAGAGGCAAACTCTTTGCATAACTTCTCATTTGTTGATCCAAAAATTATATCATCAACATAAATTTGAATAATCTACAGATTTTCATCAATGATTTTTGTAAAAAGTGTATTGTCAATTTTTTCTCTAATAAAACCATTTTCTAGTAGAAAATCACTAAGTCTTTCATACCAAGCTCTAGGAGCTTGCTTCAATCCATATAAGGCTTTTGATAATTTGAAAACATGACTTGGAAGGTCATGACTTTCAAATCTTGGGGGTTGTTCTACATAGACCTCTTCTTCTATGAAGCCATTCAGGAATGCACTTTTCACATCCATTTGATATAACTTAAAGTTCTTATGTGAGGCATAGGCAAGGAGCATTCTAATTGCTTCTAATCTAGCTACCGGTGCAAAGGTTTCCTCATAATCAATTCCTTCTTCTTGGTTAAAACCTTGAGCAACAAGTCTAGCTTTATTTCTCACAATAATGCCCAATTCATCTTTCTTATTTCTATACACCCACTTAGTGCCTATGATGGTTTGGTCCTTAGGTCTAGGAACTAACTTCCAAACTTGATTTCTTTCAAATTGACTAAGTTCTTCTTGCATAGCTAAGATCCAAGACTCATCATTTTCGGCCTCAAGAAAATTCTTTGGCTCTATTTGAGACACAAAAGCCAAATGATTACACACATCTCTGAGTTGAGATCTTGTACCTACACCCATGGATGGATCACCTATAACTTGATCAAGAGGATGATTGTGGACAATTCTCCAACTTCCAGGGAAGGCATCATTAGGATCACTTTGGGTGATCTCATCATTGACTTCCTTATTTTGAGGACTTTGTGAAGGCTCACATGTTTTGTCACTAATCTCTAGTTCATCAACACTTTTCTCAAGATCAACAATTTCATCATCCACATTATTCTTAGGAGCACATGGAAGAGATTCATCAAACACTACATGAATAGATTCTTCAACTACTAGAGTCCTTTTGCTGAAAACTCTAAATGCCTTACTTCTTGATGAATATAGAAAACACCTTCATCGGATTTAGTATCAAATTTTCCTAGGTTATCCTTGTCATTTAGCACAAAGCATTTACACCAAAATACTTTAAAATACCCAATATTGGGTTTCTTACCATTCCATAGCTCATAGGGTGTCTTATCAATCTTCTTTCGAATAATAACTCTATTTATGACATAGCAAGAAGTACTTACGGCTTCGGCCCAAAAATATCTAGGTAAATTGTGCTCATTGAGCATGGTCCTAGCCATTTCTTGAAGAGATCTATTCTTTCTTTCAACAACCCCATTTTGTTGAGGAGTCCTAGGTGCCGAAAGATTGTGATTAAATCCATTTTCATCACAAAATCTTTCTAAGTCTTGGTTTTCAAATTCGCTACCTCTATCACTTTTAATGATCTTAATTTTGTAGTCCTTTTCGTTTTGAACTTTTTTACAAAATTTGGCAAAGATTACATGTGTCTCATTCTTGTGAGTAAGAAAAAAAACCCAACAAAGTCTAGTGAAATCATCAACAATCACAAATGCATAAAGCTTTCCACCTAGACTAGCAACTCTTTCTGGACCAAATAAATCCATATGAAGTAGTTCTAAAGGTCTAGAGGTGGTGAGGTCCTTTTTCTTTTTAAAGGAGGTTTTGACTTGCTTCCCTAATTGGCAAGCACTACAAGTCATGTCTTTTATGAACTTAGCCTTTGGGAGGCCTTTGACTAAGTCTTTCTTGAATAATTTTGAAATCAAATCCATGCTAGCATGACCTAATCTTCTATGCCACAGCCAACTATTATCATTAGAGAAAATAAAGCAAGTAACATTTTGATCAAGCAATTCACAAAGAAGGATAGTGTACAAGTTACCATGTCTATGAGCAATGAAAATTTGTAAACCATCTTTTCAACTATGCAACTTCCCAATTTAAAGATAACATCAAAACCTTTATCACACAATTGACTAATGCTAAACAAGTTATGCTTTAATCCTTCTACAAGAAAAACATCATCAATAGAAGAAGAGGAAGATATACCTATAGTGCCAACGCCCACAATTTTACCTTTTGAATTATCTCCGAAGGTGACATTGCCTCCATCATAGGATTTGGGGGAAATGAATTTAGAGCGATCTCCCGTCATATGCCTTGAACATCTGCTATCAAGAAACCACTTGTCTTTGGAGATCGAAGAGGATTAGAAGCAAACCTACAAGACAAACTTAGGTGACTTCTTTTGGTACCCAAATCATTTTGGGTCCTGATAAGTGTTCAATTCTATGCATTTGAACCCTCTTTATTGCTTATGTTAGTTCCGTTTTTGCGTTTACCGAGATATATTTATGGTATTTTTGTGTTTTTGATGTATTGCAAGTATTAGAGTAAATGGAGCAAAGTTTGAAGCTATTTGCAGCTGAAGAAGAATAATCAGAATTGCAGCCAAAGGCATCTCGATCAATCGAGATGTTGATCTCGATTAATCGAAATCTCGATTGATCGAGATCTCATTTTGATTGATCAAAATCTCGATCAATCGAGATCCAATCTCGATCAATCGAGATTCTGCAGAATCCACTTGCTCACTTGCTCACCTGCTCTCCCACTTGCAACAAAATCCCCCTTTTTGCACGACTTAGGGGGATTGTCTGACTTGAACAAAACTTTTGGAGACCTTCTTGATATAAGAGATATATATATTGATATATATATATATATGGTGGGCCCCAAGGTAAAAAATGGAGCCAAAAAGCACAAAAGGGCCATATCTCTCATATCTCACATATCTCTCAATATACATCAGACCATCCAAGGAGAGACCTTCGGGAGAAAAAGAAGAGGAGCTGAACCAGACCAAGAAGCTTCACTTTCTTCATCAATGGAAGGGTGCAAGGCTGCCATGACCAACTAACTCCTCCATTAGGGTGTGGTTGACACACCTAGCCATGTAAACTTGTTCATTTTTGTAGCACTTGGGGATTTGTATTTAAATGTTGATTATTAGCCTAGTGAATATGTACACAAATACATTTCTTATATATATTCATTTGATTTGGAATTTATTCTTGTCTTAGAGTAGATTTTGTCACTTGAATGCACAACATTTGTATATTCCACAAGAAGTGCAAATGATGGCTAGATAATGGTGTTTAAATGAATGTGTGATGTTTGCTTGTATAGACCATGCCAAGACAAGGTACTTTGGATGCATGTAGTGTTTAATTAGAGAGTAGGGTAATTAGGTAGTTAGTTAGGTTGAAGGGCTATGCTTGTTGAAGATGGATTATGATAGGTTAGCACACACATTGATCTTTTGATATGTTATTGAGGTCACAAGCCTAATGACATTGTTAGGCATTTAATTTATGAATCCCATGCTTGCTACACTTATGAACATGTGAATGGCTAGTGGTGGAAACCACCCCTAGCTCTCTCTCCCAACTCAAACTCTTTAATTTTATTGTCATTTCATTCAAGCAATAGATTATAAACAAAAATCCAAAAACCTATTTTTAGAATTAAAGTAGAATTAATCTTCCTTTAAGACAATTTCGACTAGTCCTCGTGGGATCGATACCCTCTATATAGAACCTTATCTACAAAGATTCGTGCTCTTGCTAGTGGTTAAATTATATTTTGATAAAAAGGGCAAAATTAAGCTTACAATTTAATCCGAGTTTAGCCACGTCAGGTCCTATTGGGTTAGCAATCATAGGAAATGGGAAATGTTCCTTTTGGAACCCAAATCATCTTAGTCAATTTTTTTCCTCTAAATGGACAAGCAAAGATCTTATGTCCTATTTTCCTACAAAGATTGCATACAAAGCTATTAAAGCTAAATTGAGATATTTTGACAAAGAAGTGATTCAATGGTTTGAACTTGTCATTTTTGGAAGTAGGCCTTTTGATCAAAGATTTTTGTTTGTCGTAAGGATTGTAGCCAATCCCTTCTTTGTCATAAACATCTCTTTTTCTACCAAGAAGCATAGTTAAATTCTTTCTTCCTTTGGTGAATTTAGCAAGAACATCCACTTGATCTTCAATAATTTTCTTCAAGTTATCAATTTTGGATTGAGAATCATTTGAAGAAGATATGTTTGACGAAAAATTTTCTCTTTCACTTTTTAACAAAATATTTTCACTTTGGATTTTTGAAAGAGATGAAGACAAGCATTCATTTTCTTTTCTCAAGGAATCATTTTCATTTTGAGCATTAGAAATTTTTTGAGAAAAAGATGTGTTTTTCTTTTTAAGAGTGGAGTTTTTCAAAATTACTTTTTTTAGCTCCCTATGCAAATCCTTAAAAGCACATTGCAATTCATCATATGAAATCAATGGAGAAGTTTCAAGGTTAGAATTTACCTCATCATCAATTGCCATAAGGCAAAGATTTACAACCTCATTGCTTGTGTCGCATTCCGAATCGCTTGAGTCAAAATCATCCTATGTGGCTTTCATAGTAACTTTCTTATTTTTATTTCTTCTTGGCTTGTGACAATCTTTTAGAAAGTGTCCCAATTTGCCACAATTGTAGCAAGTAGGAGGTTCCTTTTTACTTGAATCTCCTTTTGGCTCATCTCTCTTAAAGGGTCTTCTCTTGGGGAAAGGTTCCATTCTTAAGAACTTCTTGAATTTGTGAGCAATGAATGCCATGTCATCCTCATCATCACTAGACCCACTTTTATCAATTTCTTTCGAATCTTGCAGAGATGATTTCAATGCTAAGGTCTTCTTTGGATTAACTATTTCTTGACGACTACCAACTTGAATCTCATGAGTCATAAGCGATCCCATAAGGTCTTCAAGACACAAGGTGTCAAGATCCTTAGCTTCTTGAATAGCCGTTGCCTTTGCATCCCAACTTGTAGGAAGACACCAAAGCATGTTTCTAACATTGTCGGAGTTAGAATAAGTTCTACCAATATGAAACAAGCTATTAACAATATTAATAAATCTAGTAAACATTTCATTAATAGATTCAATTGGAAGCATGCTAAAAATCTCATATTCACGAATCAACATACTAATTTTGGTAGCTCTAACTTACTTAGTGCCCTCATAGGTTACTTCTAATTTGTCCCAAATTTCTTTGGCTGTTTTACAGGCCGAAATTCTATTGAATTCGAATTTTCTTAAAGCACAAAACAAATTAGTGATAGCTTTAGCATTAATTTGGATTAGCTTTCCATCACCATCGGTCCATTCTTCATCCTTGGGAACTTTCCCATCTTCAACATTTTTCATAGGAACTAAAAGCCCTTTACAAACAACTTCCCAAACTTGATAATCAATGGATTGGAGAAAGAATATCATTCTAGGTTTCCAGTAATTATAGTCGGTGCCATCAAACCAAGGTGACCTATTGTTTGATTGTCCTTCCATATGAGAGGCACCTTTCATGTTTGCCAAGATCGAACTCTAAGACGGTTAGGTAAAAAACTAGAGCCCTTGCTCTAATACCAATTGTTAATCAAGAAATGACCCTAGAGGGGGGGGGGGGAGTGAATAGGGTCTTTGGCAAACAATAAAATCAAATCCCAGAATTAAGAAAAGATATGCAAAGAGTAATGAGATAATGAAGGAATTAAACAAACACAATATAAAAAGTTAGGGATAGAGAGATTCAAACACAATCAACACAAGGATGTAGCGTGGTTCGGAAACTCCTACTCCACGACTCAAGATCCCTCTTTAGATTTTCCCCAATCCACTATGGCTCTTCCTTGTTTGTGGAGAGCAAACCCTTATAGTGGAGAACACAAGCTCCCTCTTGCTAAGTAAACTTCTTCACTTAGTCTTCTAGGGTTCAGCAACCCTTTACAACTGATGTAGAACAAAGTTTGTAATACAAAGAATGTCTCTCAAAGAAGAGAACACAACTTCAAGCTCTCAATACTATAGTTAAAGTTGAATCACAAGTTTGAAGCTCAAGTGTATTAAATGATGGTAGATTGCTATAAATGTTTCTCAATAAATGCTCAAGAGAATTGGTGTAACTACATAAATACAGAGCATATCAATATATGTAGAGCCTATGCAAAATATAGCTATTGGAAGGTAGTTGTGAGCATTAAATGCACTAAACTAGCCGTTGTATTCAAATTCAGCTACTTTCAGTCAGCTGAAAAGGTGCTATACAAACATCAAAGTGTTCTGTCACTTTCAGCAGGCTGAAAGTTAACTTTCAGTAAGTTGAAATTAAATAAGTCTTAAAAATATTTTCAACAAAGTGAAGGAAAGACTTTTGATCTTTTAAAAAAATATCCTTAAGGCTTTAAGACAGTTTCTTAGTGATCAAATGACCAGAGATGATATATATATATATGAGAATGCATCATGGTCATGTAATGCAAGTGAGCTTCAAACAAGTTATTCAAAAGTAACTTCGATAAATTAAGTCCTATCTCTCACCAAGCTATAACTACCCCATTTCTTTATGCTTGAAATGTCTTGAAGCTTTGAGTTACTTCTTTCTTCTTCACTGAATGTTTTTCTCATGTCATTGTCACCTTTTATGATCATTCCACCATATGAATGCTTCCTTTGTTTATGACAATTATCCTAAGCAATCACTTAATTTAGATGTTAGTGTTTAACATCATTAATGATTTGTTATCATCAAAATTACTGGATTGCCCTTAGGTTAAAAACCTTTGGATCAACAAGTACCTTGATACTTTTGTGGTAGTGTTTGTGGATGACATACTTGTGTATTCATCTTTAGAGGAGGAGCATGACTTACACTTGAGGATAGTTTTGCAAATCCTTAGAGAACACCGATTATATGTTAAATATGAGAAGTGTGAGTTTTGGCTCCAATAGGTGAAATTCCTTTGGCATGTTGTTTTCAGAGGTAGAGTCTTAGTTGATCCATCTAAGATTGAGGCCGCAATGAGTTGGGAGAGTTCGAAGAGTGTCTTCGAGATTCAAAATTTTCTTGGTTTAGCTGGCTACTATAGAAGGTTTGTGAAAGACTTCTCTAGTATTGCAGCCCCTATGACATGACTCATTCGTATAGGTGTGAAGTTTGTATGGAATGAAGCATGTGAGTTAGCTTTTTGTGAATTAAAGAATCGGTTGACTACAACTCCTATTTTGATGATACCTGAGTGTGGCTTGGGATATGTGATTTATTGTGATGCTTTGGGGAGCGGGCTATGTTGTGTGTTGATGCAATGTGATGGAGTAGTTACTTACGTGTCTAGAAAATTAAAGACTCATGAGCATAACTATCCTACGCATGATCTAGAGCTTGCGGCGGTGATTTTTGCTTTGTTGGAGACACTACTTGTATGGTGAGAAGTTCGAGGTGTATTCGGATCACAAAAGTCTCAAGTACCTTTTCTCCTAAAAGGACTTGAATATAAGATAGAGGCGATGGGTGAAGTACATGGAGGATAGCCATACAGGAATGGAAAATGATGGAAGATTTCTCAGAGTTGGGATTATATTTCAGTGATGATAATGAACCAGCTACGTTGTTTAGCTTGTCAGCTTAACCTATGCTTGTAAGTAAGGTGATTGAGGCACAAAAATGGGATAGTGAGTTGGAGGCCATTCACTTATAGATTTTTAGTGGTGTGATGTTAAAGGATTGGACCTTGAATTCTGATGGGGTCTACAGTTCAGAGGATTGATTGTAGAGACCGTGTCCAATTTTGGCTGGTTTTTTAATTTTTGTCATTTATTATTTTAAACGCATTTTAAATGATGTTTAACATGTTTTGAATACGAAAAACATGTTTAGAAGGTTGGAATATGGTTTCAGAAAGTTTTGGCAACTTTTAGACAAATTTGACTTTTCGGTCAACGGGAGCCCCGGGATGAGGTTAAGTGGGTCCAGAAAATCTAGAAAATTTTACTTTTGGTTATAAACTAAATGAAATGTTTAGAGTGTTAAGGAAGTGATTTCAAGTCCAACGGAGTTTTCAGGAATTAATTCCGAGGTTGGGAAGGTACATTAAGTGATCGGGGGTAAAATGGTCATTTCGCGCCCCTAAGGTTGAGATAAATATCAAAAAGGGTTTTAGATATTTCATTATACAGATCTCTCTCTCTCTACGTCTCCCACTTCATCTCTCTCCCTTCTCTCTAGATTCTAGGTCACTTGAAGTGTGATTTAGAAGATCCCGAAGAAGGAAAGTGTGTAGAGGGCGTTGAGGGCTTCGGTTTGAACCGATCAAAGTCCACATTTCATGAAGTTGAGAAAGTTAGGATTTCTCAAATTTGGATTCAAAGCATAGGATTTGAGGTAGGGGTGCTAGACTCATCTTTACTTTGATTCTGTAGGTCACATACTTGTGACATGAAAGATAGATTGAGATTTCTTGAGTTTTGGGTTTTGTGTATATGTATATATGTATGAAAATGTGATTTATGCACATGGATATATCTAACATGTTAGTTAGGGCTTATGTATGTTGTGTATGTGCAAATGAGACTATGAATTTTCTTGATGAAAAATGTGTTCATTTGGTGAAAGCATGAAAAATGTGAGTTTTTATAGACTTGTGCATGAAAGATATGATTTTTCTTGTGAAATGCATAAGCATGATGATTTTCATGATATGAGTGTGATGGCATTGTGACAATCTTGAGGGAAAGAAAAATGCATTGATTTGACAAAAATGCATTCATTGTGTGGAATAAGTGCATTGATGTGACTATGTACACTATATGAAAAATGATTTTTTGGGGGAGAATTAAGGTGAGGGAATGGTCCCTAGGGTGAAAGACCCAAAACTTGGCCAAGAGGAGGCGTTCCCTTTGGGTTAGCAACCCGATAAAGCGTAAGTAGAGTTTGGGTGCCGAAGAGACCCTTACTATGGATGGTGTGATGAGCTAGTCCCCTTTGAAGTGATTTCTGAATTAATGTGGCGTGAGTTATATATATATATTGTGGCTTACTCAATTTGATATATATATATACATATGTATGCAAATGCATTGAGATGTGAAGCATCACACATGATTTGAAAAATGTGATTATTTATGGGTTAAAAGTATGTATACTTGTCATGTAGACATGTAGTGATTTCATATGCATCTATGCATGACCGCCTGAGTTAGAGTAGGGTTGGGTGGATCATTCCTACTGAGCCGCAGTGTTGCTCACCCCCTACTTATATAAACTTTTTCAGATAAGGCGCCAATGGAGGACGAAGCATGATTAGCTCAATGAACCTTGTTGGGTTCTCTTTTTGGATTTTTGATGTTTTGGGATGTAGATAAATGTCCATGCCTGCTTGTGGCACGTTGACTATAGTTATAGTATTGCCTTTACATTTGTATCTTCTTTTGTTTATGAACTCCAAATGTAAATGCCACACTTGTAGGAAGGAGACTTTTGAGAAATACATATATAATGACTTCCGTCATTTGAGACTTGATGAATGTATGGTTAAAGGACCATTTGATTTCTTATGTGTATGGTTCTATGGGAATGATTTTTGGGAAATAAGGATGGTTTATTCACTTGAGTTTTAGGTGTATTGTGAACCTAGGAAATTTTTATGATTATGAAAGATTTGAGTTTTAAACGCATATGTTGGTGTGTGTGTATGATGTTATATCATTTGTAATTGATGTTGGAATCTTTCATTTATGTTATAGACCATGTATGAGAGGTTCTAGGATGATAGAATGTGCATTGGGCTCCAAATAGACCATATATAGGGTTGTTGGAGGACCTGGGGAGAGTATTTCGATCGGGCGAAATGCCCATTTTGCACAATCGAAGCCCCCATTTCGATCGTGCGAAGGGGTGATGATTTATGATGATTTTTAGGGTCCAGACAGGGGGAATTTCTCACAATCAAAACCCCCATTTCGATCGTGCGAAATATTGTAGGTCTGAGGTCCCGAGAGGGTGATATTTTCGCATAATCGAGATGCTGGTTTCGCACAATCGAGATTGGCATTTCGCATAATCGAAATTACTATTCACAGCATTTTTCCAAACTTCATTTCAACGTAATTTCTTCGTTCTAGATAGGAATTGAGTGTCGTTTTTTTTTGAAATTCAGTATTTTTGGATTCTATATCCAATGGTGTAGGTCCCAGTTTCATATTCTAAACACAATAAGTTTTGAGGCTTGAAAGTTAGTGATTCTTGAAAGTGTG
The DNA here is from genome assembly GCA_026545225.1 of Cornus controversa. Taxonomy (NCBI): domain Eukaryota; kingdom Viridiplantae; phylum Streptophyta; class Magnoliopsida; order Cornales; family Cornaceae; genus Cornus; species Cornus controversa. The sequence continues at coordinate 32,482,756 of CM048845.1, read as the reverse complement.
GACAAGTACACTTCCACTAAGGTGTATGATTCAATGTAGGGCCCATGGGGATTGGTTAAGGTGGAGTTGTGTGCATTTATATGCAAAAATTAAGTTTAACTTCCACTGTAAATGAGTGTAATGAGGGTTCACTAGGTTTAATGGACAGTTAACCTCCGGTCTTCCGGGACTGGGGAAATCGGGGCATTATGGCATGGTATCAGAAATGGATACTATCGCATGAGTGTGGTTGAGATTGTTCATGGAGTTAAGTGAACGGGTTCACACTCGAGATTCGGGGTCAGTCCGGGAAAGTCTCGGCGGTTTGGATTCCGGGGCGTGACATTAATGGTGGTTCCTTCTAATTGTCGTGATGATGTGTTATGGGAATTTCATTATTCTCATTTTACAGTTCATCCTGGTGGAACCAAAATGTATCACAATATGAGATGCCAATATTGGTGGCGAGGTATGAAGAAGGATGTGGCACAGTTTGTTGCGAGATGCCTTACTTGTCAACAAGTCAAGGCAGAACATCAAAAGTTAGCTAGGTTGTTATAACCATTACCAGTGGCAGAGTGGAAATAGGAACATATCACCATAGATTTTGTGATGAGTCTTCTGAGATCAAATAAAGGTAATGATATAGTTTGGGTCATCGTGGATTGATTAACCAAAATAGCTCATTTCTTGCCTATAAGGTTGAATGGTGATGTGAGGAGGCTTAATAAGCAATACGTAGAGCAGATTATGAGATTACATGGGTTCCAGTATCCATTGTATCAGATAGGGATCCACAATTCACTTCGAGATTCTGGCAGGGGTTCTAAATAGTGCTAGACATAGAATTTCACTTTAGCACAACATTTCATACTCAGACTGATGGACAGCCAGAACGCATTATACATATATTTGAGGATATGCTTCGTACTTGTATTCTTGATTTTGGTGGTGGTTGGGAGGACCATTTGCTACTTATGGAGTTTGCGTACAACAATATTAGGCCAGTATTGAGATGGCACTATTCGAGGCGTTGTACATCAGACCTTGTAGATCTCTAGTTTGTTGGACTGAGGTGGGTGAGACCACAACCTTAGGGCCAAATATTGTGCATGAGACTACAAAAATGATTAAGTTGAGTAAGCAGCGATTGTTGACGGCATAGAGTCGACAAAAGAGTTATGCCGATCGAAGGAAGAGACCGTTATCATTTGAGGTGGGAGACCATGTGTTTCTTAAAGCTTCGCTATGGAAAGACTTGATACATTTTGGGCAGAGTGGCAAGTTGTCGCCCAGATATATTGGACCATGTGAGATCATTAAGTGTGTTGGAGAGGTGGCCTACATATTGGCTTTGCCACCACAGTTGGAAAAGGTTCACAACATATTCCACATTTCGATGTTGAGAAAATACAAACTTGATCCATCACATGTTCTAAGTTGGGTAGACGTTGAGGTTGATGAGGATGTCACCTATGAGGAGAGACCAGTCTAGCAAGTTCTAAGGGGTAAGACCATCTCGTTGGTCAAAGTTTTGTGGCATCACCACAATGTTGAGGAGGCTACCTAGGAGCGAGAGCAGGAAGTTCATTATAAGTATCCCAACTTGTTTACTTCAGGTATGGCCAGATTTTGAGGATAAAATTCTTTCAAGTTGGGTGGGTTGTAAGAGTTGAAACCATTTTTAATCGGCTTTCCTTTAATTTCGTTTATTGTCATATTAATGATTTAGATGATTATTTCTGTGTTTTAAATGTAAAATAAATATTTGGGGAGTTGTATAAGTGTTTGGGAAAGTTTTTGGAATGTTTGGTATAAGTTGACTTTTTCGGGTTCGATTGACCCGGGATAGAGGTCCCATGGGCCCAGAAAATTTGAAAGTGAGAGAATGACTTCAAATTCATAGGGTAGATTAAATAAAATATTTGACATGCTATGAAATCGATTTCATGTTCGGGGTTACAGGACTTAAAAACTGAGTCCGGAAAGGTTTAGGAAAAAGGTAGTGACATATATTAATTAAATGACCTAACCTATAAATAGCAAAGTTAGAGATTTATCAATTCATTTCTCATTCTCTCCATCAGTCGTGAGAGTAATATAGATATAACATGTATATCTCTATATCTTCTTCTTCACTTTTCCAATGAATTGGAAAGTCTTGGGGTGAGGATTTGAAGACGTCGAAGAAGAGAGAAATGGTTACGCATTGAGGACTCAAGTTTGATCCGTCCGGATTTAATTTCAGGGAAGGTTGGTTTTTTGGTGAGAATTGGGAAAATCATTTGGAATATCTTCAAAATTGAGGTAAGGATGCTTAACCCATAGAATCTGGGGTTTTTGTGAGTATATTGGTTGTCTTGGTAACTAATTGGCTATGTGGGTATAATTAGATGTCTTTAAATTCTAAATCATGCTAGATTATGCTATTTAATGAGTTAGTAATGTTAATTGATGTACTTGTCTAATTATAAGTACCTAAGATAATTTTGTAAGCATGTTGAATTTGAAAGGTGAAGCAATTATGACTATTAATGTATATATGGGAAGGTGACACTTATGTGTTTGATAAATTGCTTTGGAAGTTTTTTTTGTGAAAAAAATGATTTAATTGTCAATATATGAATTTTATGAAAGGTGAAAAAGGTGAAAAATGTACAATGTGATTGCATGTGGTGCCTAATTTGAAAATTGTGCAAGCATAACCATTAAATGCTAAATTGCCTTGAATTGCATATTAGCAATTGCCATGAGTTTGTATAATCCATCTTCATACGTGGGTAGACATGTGGTGAGGGTGGTGAGCTCATTTAGGCGATCAAGTCCTCTTGAGGAGTGGCGAGGTAATCCGGTAAAGGGAACCCTCATGGGGTAATCCGGTAGAAGAACCTAACGGAGTGATCCAGATTGTGGAATATATGCATGTGGCAAAGATGTAATGACTGTTTATGTTCCGAGAACACGTATTAATTAGGCTTTATGGTTGTATACTTTTAAGTACAATTTTAAATCATATATAGTTTATGACTTATGATTTCTTATAATATAAGCATAGTAAAATGCTAGATGATGCAAATGATAATTTGTATTTTCATTAATGTCCAAGTATGTATGCATGTTAATAGGAGATGTTTGAGTTGAGAAAGCATGAAATGTGCTAAGTGATGTGTATGTGAGAAATCCCTGATCTTCATGATTGTGTATATGTCATAATGAGGGATATGATGCATTGAATGGTTCCCTTGAGTTGTGGATATTTTGGAGGATGAATTGAGACTTGAAAATAGTGAGAAGCAGGATCTAGGGAGTTTTAGCAGGCTGAAACATCCTTCAGCCAACTGAAATTGTGAGATACTGAGTGTTTGCATCTGCAGGCTCTATAGGTACCTATTTCGGTTGATTGAAACAACCCTTCAACCGACAGAAATGCCTCCTTCAGCTGACTGAAGTTGAAGGGTAGCTAACTGATGAATTACCTAGGTTTTAGCCAGCTGGTGGGACACCCATCAACTGACCAAAACCTGAATGTGGGTTATTTTGTGTTGTTGAAAACTTGAGAGTTCATGGGTCCTACATAGGGCTTATGGTGTGTAAAATTAAGCTTTCGCTGTGTTATGATGATGATGATTGAAAGTTGTACCCAAGTGTTCCATGTAGGAGACTTAGGGTGAATTTGTAAAGGCTTCCGCAACAAGTCTTGACCCGATAATTAAGGCGTGATAGATTCGTATCAGTGGGGATATCAAGGGGTGATAAGTGGTAATTTGTCATGATTCTTTGGGTCATGGGATGACAATCTATCAATCATGACACCTCATTTTGGGGCATGACAGAACGTTTGGAGCATTCATCATTCAGTAAAGAAGTTCTTGACCTCTGTGATACTCAAAGCTCTTGCGGCTGAGGCTATGATTCAATCCTCACCATTGTACATTGAGTCTAATCAATTCTATAATTTAATTATGGAGATGCCTGAGCCAAAAACTAAGATAGTCATCCATATCTGGCTAATAAAAGGCCAAGAACAGTGAGGGAAGATTGAAAACCAAATACGATCAGCAAAAATTCGTTGCTATTTCTGCTCCTTAAAAAAGGCCTTTCGCAGGGACCGAACCTTCCCCAAAGTGGTCAAAGCTAATGGCAGATGCAATGAAGGGATAAAGTTCTTTTTCCTTTGCTCTAATATCTACTGATCCTTCCTATGACGCCACTGACGATCTGTTTGTGGGCTTAACTGAATGGTGGATCCCTGATCTGAAAAAATTTGATAGGTCTTACATAATGGTAGGGGATTGCGTTGCCCTTGACTGTGATGTAATGGGCACCCTGCCCAGGGAATTTGGCCTCCTCGTGATGAACTTTGCCAGTAGGGGGTTAATGGAGATGAACTCTTGGTGAACGATCCCCTTCACATTATGGAAGTTTACTTAGTTTTCACCTTCTTCTCTCTTTTTTATTTTTTTTATTTTATTGTCTCAGTTATTCTTACTTAACCTTTGATGAGGCAAGGCGCATATATGACCATCTCATTTTGCAAAGCTTTGGAAGTCGAGCGCATAAGTGGGAGTAAGGTTGACAAACTTAATGTCACATTCCAAAATTCGGACCACCGGTACTCCCTCGGTCAGAGTCTGAATTCTAAGTTGAGAGGTGTCATGATGGCCCGATCGTCATCCCACGACCTAGACAACCATGTCAATTACCATCTATCACTCTCAATTTTGATCTGAACCACCGAGATTATTACCCATCGCGGAAGTCTTATCACTCTTATTATATCAATTCCCAAACTGGGATGTCACATAAGGTCAATCAATCTAAGTTATATTTTCACAATCTAGTGGAAATATTATCTTATACATCAATATCGTCATATTCTAAAGTCATTCTCGTTACAAGGCCCCACAATGTTCACCATGCACATCTGTTCACTTATCTCAGCTCAACTATGCATCTGGGAATTTTGATGCATCGTAATCTTATGATGCATCGCCCATGTATCGTAACAAGTTGCGTAATGTACTCAATTTGACAACAAAATTCCCCCAATTCTATGATAAATCGTAAAACAGCCTACGATCGATCGTAATATTATGATGTATCATAATACATGTTATGATCCATCATAATATGATGATACATCGTAATACGCATTACGATCCATCGTAACCATGCGACCAGCTGTTTATCCACACACAACACTTAGTTCATTTGACACTTTCTCAACTCAATTACTTCCACAATGTCATATATGCTTAATTAGACATAAAAAAGAAATGTAAGATCTTCGTTCTCATCATTTAGCATTCACCCATACTTAAAACATTGTATTTAAATGTATATAATCATGAAGCATAACCATATACATATTCCCAAGACATTAAGGTCACATACATAAGTCAACATGTGCATATAGTCCACATCTCGGATATGCATCTTAAAAGTAAACAACGAGTGTTCCTAAAAAAAGGAAACTAGCTACATTCTGCGCCAACTCATGGTTGGGGAGAATCCACTACCTCCTTGCCATTTCCTAAAAAGAGTTAATACTCGTGGTATGAGCTCATGTATGCTCAGTAGAAATGACTAAAACAAAATTCCACAAGTTTTGTGAATACCACATAACACACAATCATATTATCATGTTAAACATAATTTCATATGTATTGGTATGTATAGTGCCATGCTCCTCCCAAGTGTCCTACATACATACATGACCTAGAATATGGACTCTGTTGATGGCCCATACGAGATTCGTTTTTCTTTCTCTTTTTGAACATCCGGACTCCATTGTCGGCCCATCCGATGATGTTGCTATTGGACTCCATTGTCAGTCCATTCAGTGTTACTCTCTTTCTCCACATACACCCTCATACCTATGTATGTGCAATACATGAACAATTCATATTTTCATGCTCGTGTCCACATCTCCTCATCTTAAAGTATTTAAATCAATAATCAAATATGCTTTATAACAATTCATGTTCAATAAGGTAATTAATCAAATACGTAGATGTCACATTCACATATACACATAGAACATGCATAATTCTTCCACATTTCTCACATAACATGCTTCATAATAACATATAACAATTCAAAGCACATAACTGTATCTATTCATGGTAGAAATTCATTCAATTTCAAAATGTAGCATGCTTTAACTTTGAAAAAGCACATAATTATACAGATATAGCCAATTGGGTGCTATAGGCAACCAATATACTCACACATACTTTGAATTTCATGGTTTAGGCATCCCTACCTTAGTTTAGAAGAGCTTTTAAACAAAGCCCCCAAATCTCACTGAACTCAATTTCATCCAAATTCAACTTTGAACCAATCAAACTCAGGCCCTCGTCACGTAGATCAACCTTTTCTTCTTTGACATTCTCTAATTCACACTCCAAGTTCTCCAAATCAAAGAGAGAAGGAAGAAGGAGTTGTAGAGAGAGAGAGAGAGTGAATCTGGAATATTTCTCTCTCCTATTTATAGACCTAGCCTCACCAATTTACCAAAATGCCACTAGTCACATAACGTACCTTCTCGGCCTCCGTTTTCAATTATGAAAACTCTTACAGACTCAAAATAGATTCCACAACTCTTTTAATATTTTAATTAGTCTAATCACAAAATTTTGTATTTTTCCAAAAAATTTGAATTTTCCGAGAGGTACCCACGTCCCCAATCCCACCGACCCAAAAATCTCAACCTTCACCAAACACTCCCAAAACTTTTCGGACCCTTATACAAGTCCCCAAACATGTATTTCACATGTTGCGCATTCTAGCCTCTTAATTTATTTATTTTCTTCTCTTAGTAATAGATTATTTTTGATTTTACTCCATTTTAGTATTTTTTCTTATTTTCAAGTCCTTAATAGTAATTTACTCAAACCATAATTTTTGGGCTTTCAAAGATGACATTCAAGAGGGTTAGAAGAAGCCTACATCAATTGGATCAATTCAAAGTTAATATTTTAACTCAACACAACCCAAAGAAGAGGCCTAAGAGAAGTGCAATTGCTTAAGGAGATTGTAGGCTGAAATCCAATTCTACGTGAAATTGAGTTTTGAACCTATTTTGGTAATCTGCTCCTAACTTGTATTTACAATTGTTAAAATGGCCTAAATCTCACCTTGGTTAAAGGAAATTCGATTCTAGATCTTTTTGTATTTCACTAAAATTTTGAGAATCGGACTTCTAAGGCTTCAAATGTTGGGCCGAAGTTCAGTTGAAAAATCCACCTAATTGGGGGCTACGGGAAAACCCTAATGACTCCTAATTAGGTTGGGACACTTCATATTGTTGTTGAAAAATAAAAGTGATGAATTGAGGATATTTTGGGGAGCTTTTCAAATGTTTTGAAGAGGTTTTGTAGTGAAGAAATATTAGAGAACAAGAGTTAGCACTACTTCCATGGAGATGATATCTTTTTCTACCATGAGCGACTACTTCTTCCACTAGGGTGTTAATGTAGCCCTAACTAAGCATCAATAGTTTTATTGTTCTAATTATTGGGAATTATTATATTCATTCATAGATTGTGTAATTTAGAGGATTCTATTGAAGAATTGGGCAATAAAGTTTATATTCAATTTCAATGATTTCTTATCTTGTCTTAGATACTTAGTTGTTTTGATTGAACTCAATCCCTCTTATTTTTTTGTAATTGTGAGAGTGATTATTACACAATGGTATTAACTAAATGTATGGTTAAATTTTTGATGAATTATGCCTAAAGAATATGGACCATTCTACACCCTAGAATAGAGTAGATAGGTAGATGGTGCATGTTAATTGAAGATAGTTCATACTTAGCCTTGATTATATGTTATCCTTCTTGACTATTGAAAGTAAGCTTGTAGCCACCAAAAATTATGCATGATATAAGGTCCCATAATTAGTTTAATTGACCATTGATTGTGAGGTTAGTGGTGAAGTCAAAAACCCTAGTTTCATCTTATCTTATCTTCACTTTACCGATTTTCTTACGTCTAGTTTACTTGCTTCCACTTAGTTAATTTTTAGAATTAGAAACAAAAATCAACAATCTATTTCTTTAATTTAATTAGAATTAATTTTACAAATTCAAGTATAAACATAATACTCAGTCTCTTTTGTTCGACACCCTCACTTTGACCTTATCTTACTTGGATTTGGCTATTGCGAGTGGTAATTTTAATTGGTAACTAATTAATCATGATCAATTTTTGGCGCCATTGCTGGGGACTGTTTTTATTACGATTATTTGTATGTTAAGAATTAGCTATATTTGGATTTTTAGTTTAGAAATGTTTATATTTTGTTACTAATTTATTTTATTTTATTTTTGTTTTGTTTTTATATACTTCACTCACCATATTCTTGATCACCGCTTTTTGTCTGACCCATTGATGCCTTACAACCCTGAGCCTGAACATACTCTTAAACAACTCAAGAGTGCTCCTAATGACCCTATTGTGCAAGAGGAACAAAACATTGATATCATGGTTGAGGAACAAGATAATGTTAGCTTATTCAGAGATTATTATATTCCAGAGACATACAATTCACCATCTTGTTTTCAGTTGCCTAATGTCACAACATAGAACTATGAGATCAAGTCTAGTATCATTTAGATGTTGCCATCTTACTTTGGGCTGACTCATGAGGATCCGTACAAGCACTTGGATGACTTCACAGAAGTTTGCTCAATAACTAAAATTCATAACTTCTCAGAAGATTCTTTCAGGATGTGACTCTTTCCATTATCTTTGAAGGATAAGGCCAAGTATTGGTTTAATTCTCTACCACCGGGCTCTATCACTACATGGACTCAAATGGAACATGAGTTCTTGAAGAAATATTTTTTGATTGGCAAGACTAATCAATTCAGACGGGCTATCATTGGTTTATCTCAGTCTGAGGGGGAACAATTTTATGAGATATGGGAGAGATTCAAGGACCTTCTTAGGAAGTGTCCTCATCATCAAGTTCCAAAGTGGTAGCTAGTGTAGTGTTTCCATGAAGGGCTAACTGAGGTAATGGACATATGGTGGATACATCATGTGGGGGCACTTTTATGTTGAAAAGTGAAGATGAAACATGGAATTTGTTTGAGAACCTTAGTGATAATTCTTTACAACATGTATCTTCATCTCATTCAAGCAGACCATCCAATTCTAATACAAGGAAGGTTGATGGAATTTTTGAGATTGGCTCTACATATGCTATGTCTACCAATATGGATGTTTTGGTATAGAAAGTGGTGCAACTCATGGCAGCTGGTCAAGCTCCTAATCCATCTTTGAATTCTCTTATGTTGGGGCCATGCCATTTTTGCTCTAGTCTTATGCACCATGTGAATAATTGTCCTTCAATTGGGCAGTTTGTTGATCTTTCACAAGAGCAAGTGCAGGCGATATTCTTTAGACCGATGAACAATCTATATTCCAACACCTATAATCCTAGATAGAGAAATCACCCAAATTTTTCATGAAAAAATCAAGGAGTGGGGAATCAATGTACACAAGTTCAAGGGGCAACAAATCAGCCCACTTTTTAGCCTAATGCTTAAGTGTACACTTCTCCTTAGAATTATGTGCCTCCACAATAATATCATGCTCAAGCTCTTACTCCTCCTAAGAATTCAGCTTTTGAAAATAAGGTGTTATGTTCTCTTGAAGTTATCTTAAAGTTAGTTCATTCTCACTCTCAGTATATTGCCAAATTAGAATCTCAATTTCATCAACTTGCCAATACCTTAAGTAGAAGAGAGGAGGGGAAACTTCCAAGCCAAACAATCACCAACCCAAGAGGGGTTTATGCTCTCAACAATATTTCTTCATCAAGCAATTTGCACCATGAGCAAGTTCAAGCAATCACTACCTTGAGAAGTGGGAAAATAATTAACAATAAGTTAGGGGATAAGAAGATTGATGAAGCAAAGGCGACAGAGAGTTCTAATGTTGAAGCTTCATATGAACCTAAGGTCCTTTCCCACAACACCTTGAAGAGCCATACAAACTAGGAAAACAAGGAGATAAATTAAATGATATGATGGAAGTGTTTCAACAAGTGACGATTAGTTTGCCACTCCTTGATGCAATTAGACATATTCCTCCTTATGCGAAGTTCTTGAAGGACTTGTGCACTCAAAAAAGGCGATTAAGGAGCTATGTTCCAAAGAAAATGATACTTTCACAACAAGTGAGCTCCATTAACTAGTATTCTACTCCTCTAAAGTACAAAGATTCGGGAGCTCCAACTGTTTAATGCATTATTTAAGAACATCAAATGGAGAGAGCTCTTCTAGATTTAGGTGAAAGTGTGAATTTATTGCTCTATTCGGTTTACCTACAGTTGTGTTTGGGAGAATTGAAGCCTACCACAGCGGTGTTGCAGTTTGCAGATAGATCAACCAAACAACCACGTGGGATTATTGAATATGTCATTATAAAGGTGGATAAATTCTATTTTCTAGTGAATTTCATTATCTTAGATGCCGAGCTAGTTCATAATCCAAAGAGGCACATTCCAGTCATTCTTGGCCTTCTGCTTCTCGTTACTGTTGATGCTTGCGTTAATATGAGATAGGGGGTTATGGACATATCTTTTGGCAATATGAGTTGAATATTTTTAATGCCACTCAACATCCTCCAGATGAGAGTGATTATTTCTTCATGGATGTTATGGATGATTATGTGGAAAAGTTGCTTCATTTGCTCTATCGCAAGATCCTTTGGAGGTGTGTATGTCTTTCTTCGATTATGAGTTTTTTGATGTTGAGAAGTCTATTACGGGGGTGAATGCTATGCTTGATATAGTGACCATTCAAGATAATTCACCTTGGAGGATTCTGATGGAACCACTTCTCCCTCTTTCTAGCACTTCTCCGGTGCCATCATTAGAGTCTCCTCTATGGTTAGAATTGAAACATCTTTCTTCAAAGCTGAGATATCTATTTTTAGGAGCCAATGAGACCTTTCTGGTTACTTGGAGTTTGACACAAGGAAGTGAGGATCATATAGAAGGCGATGCTAAATCTCCTTGAGCAATGTGGCATCGGGTGAACCTTAAATTAAAGTCAATTTTTTGTCTGGCCTAGACATTAAACTCGGCTATTGAGGGGTATTTGGTATATTAGTTGTTTGTTTTTTTTTCTTTCTTGCATTTTTCTTTACTTTTAATTTGAAGAATATATTCTTTTTAATGTATTTTTTTTTAGTGTGCAACATATACATTCTTCTGGTGGAGGTTGGGAGATGGATAGGGGAGATCTATTTCCCAAAAGGGTAGAAAAGGGGGTCTCGGTTGACCTTGGGCGATGGAGCCCCCTAAAAATACTCTTTTGGTCGACCTTGGGTGATGGACAGCCCAGGTCAGCCCAGGTTGGGCGATCAATCGCTCACTTGAAAAAAAAAATTAAAAAAAAATTCTTTCAGGTTTGGGCGACCGATCTCTTAGATTATGGGTGATCGATCGCCCAATCACAAAAAAAAAAGAATTTTTTTTTCTCCCATTCATATTAGATGCATTTGATCATTTTATTAATTATTTTCCTTATTATTTTTCCATTCAATTCACTTGGCTTGTATATAGTGGTGTGTCTTGATAGGTTGTTGCATATATGTTTGGAGTGCTATCATTACCTCCACGCTAGTGGTTTTCTATCTTTTCTTGCTGCTATTCATGGTTCTGGTAATATCATTATCACTCTCATATATGTTAATCTTTAATGCACATTGAGGACAATATATAGTTCAAGTTTGGGGGTAAGGTGATGCCTTTTATGTGCTTCATTGGTGGAGGGTGAAATGGGGAAATTTTTATTGTGTTCTAGGACTTTTTGGTTGTGTTATTTTTATGGTTATTTTATTTTATTATTTATTTTGTTTTGTTTTTAGTTAGAGTGTTTTTAGATTAATCAAGGGTTTAATACTTTATGTAGGTTATTGACTAGTAATTCTTGAGTATTTTTAAATTTGTAGAGACTTTGGTTTGAATTTAGTGGTTTAAATCATTGTTTGCATTGACATGCCTTGAAATGATTGATTTAATTTCCTTTCATATACAAACACACTAGCATAATCTTGTGGGATATAAACTTTTGCTCTGAGTTATTAGCTTACGTATGCTTGATATTAATTAGTATCCCTTAAGAGTGAATACTGATGATGTGTTTTACTTGACTTCAAAGAAAAAAAGACTTATGTATTCATGTTTGAGTATAAATTCAATAAGGGGATCTAGTGAATTGAAGGGAATATGACTTAGTATGTTCAGATCCGGGAATGTGACTTAGTTAGTTCACTTTTCACGAGGGAGCTAGAGTAGTTACTTTGAGATGTGTTCCTGTAAATTATGCACGGGGACCATTGCTTTGAATTATAGAATTTAAGGATTTGAAAGTATTCCTAAATGTGAGTCTTTTAATTGCATTTTGTAGTTTCATTCTTGATTAATGTTTCAAACTGAGATTTTGAATGTTTGTGGGTAGCATTTTTGGAAACCCTCATGAGACTATAACTCCTTGACTAGGGGTAACCTAGGGGTTCAAAGGCTTGTTGCATATATGCATATACTAAATGCAATTGTTTCTCCCACGAAAGAGGAGTTGGGTAGTTTAGTTATTGCTTAGTTAATTTCCTTTGTTTTGGTTTTATTTTGTTCTATTGCTAAGGGATTAGCAATATGTAAGTTTGGAGGTCTGATAGGCGTAGAATGTTACGCATTCTAGCCTATTAATTTGCAGATTTTATTCTCTTAATAATAGATTATTTGTGATTTTACTCTATTTTAGTGTTTTTCTTATTTTCAGATCCTTAATAGTAATTTCACTCAAACCATGATTTTTGGACTTTCAAAGATAACATTTAAGAGGGTTAAAAGAATCTTACATTAATTGGATCAATTCAAATTCAATATTTCAAATCAAAAAAACCCAAAGAAGAGGCCTAAGAGAAGTGCAATTGCTTAAGTAGATTGCGAGCTGGAATCCAATTTTGCGCGAAATTGAGTACTAACCCCGTTTTGGTAATCTTCTCGTAACTCTTGTTTCCAACAGTCAAAACAGTCCAAAATTATTATAGTTGAATGAAATTCAATTCTAGATCTTTTTGTATTTCACGAAAATTCCATGAATTGGACTTCTAAGGCATCAAATGTTGGGCTAAAGTTTAGTAGGAAATCCACCTGATTGGGGGCTGCGGGAAAACCCTAATGACTCCTAATTAGGTTAGGACACTTCATGTTTTTCTTGGCAAATAAAAGTGATGAATTGGGGATATTTTGGGGACCTTTTTCAGAAGTTTTGAAGAGATTTTGAAGTGAAGAAATATTGGAGAACAATGGTTAACACTACTTTTATGGAGGTGATGTCTTCTTCCTCAATCGTTGAGATATCTTATTCTACCATGAGAGACTAGTTCTTCCACTAGGGTTTTGATGTATCCCTAACAAAGCATCAATGGTTTGATTGTTCTAATTATTGAAAATTCTTATATTCTTGCATAGATTATGTAATTTAGAGGATTTTATTGAAAAATTGAAGAATAAAGGTTATATTCAGTTTCAATGATTTCTTATCTTGTCTTAGATACTTAGTTGTTGTGATTGAACTCAATCACTCTTATTTTCTGTGATTATGAGAGTGATTATTACACAATGGTATTAATTGAATGTATGGTTAAAGTTTTGATTAATTATGCCTAAAGAAGATGGACCATTCTACACTCTAGAATAGAGTAGATAGGTAGATGGTCCATGTTTATTGAATATCGTTCATACTTAGCTTTGATTATATGTTATCCTTCTTGACTGTTCAAAGTGAGCTTGTAGCGACTAAAACTTATGCATGATATAAGACGCTATAATTAGTTTAATTGACCATTGATTGTGAGGTTAGTGGTGAAGTCAAAAATCCTAGTTTCATCTCATCATATCTTTACTTTACAAATTTTCTTACTTCTAGTTTACTTGCTTCCACTTAGTTAATTTTTAGAATGAGAAACAAAAATCAGCAATCTCTTTCTTTAAGTTAATTAGAATTAATTTTACAAACTCAAGTATAAACGTAATACTCAGTCTCTATGGTTCAACACCTTCACTTTGACCCTATTCTACATGGATTTGTGCTATTGTGAGTGGTAATTGTAATTGGTAACTAATTAATCACAATCAACATATAATCATTTAAACCACTTATATGACAAGAAACGAAAATAAAAAAGAAAATTAGTCAAAAATGGTCACGGTCTTTACACTTGAGGCTGATGTGAAAGGCCTCGACAAATCCTTTCTTAAGAAGAAAAATGTGGTAGAACACTTTATAAGAAGAGCTACTGATGTCGAATGAAGAGTTGCCAAACTACAAACTTTATTGCAAATTTGCAGGTCAGTTGCATTGATATGCACCAGTGTTTCTTGAGAATTTTGACTCTGAAGTTTGCTAACGGCTTCAGATATGACTTCGAGCAAAATGAGAAGCTGGAGGCTAAAAGGGATTACCAAGATTCTAATGATTTTGACGTTGATTAGGGTATTGAGCCTCTCGGGGTCTTATGGTATTCCTGATGCAAAGACCGGGTCCAATTTTGATCGGTTTCCATTTTAATCATTATTTTTGACCTAATTGCATTTTAAGTGATGTTTAGCATGTTTTAAATGTGAAAACATGTTTGGGTTGATAGGGCCCGGGACGTCGTCCAATTTGGTCCAAAAATCGATAAAATTTTTGGATAAATATTTTGATTTTAGATCAAACGAAATGTTAAATGAATTAATGAAACGATTTGGGAGCCATAGTTGCTTTCAAAATCAAAAACGGAGGTCGGTAGGATACATTTAGTGACCTGGGGGAATTTAAGTCATTTCACACCCCAAGATATTATAAACATACGGGTAAAAATCTCAACAATTATACATACAACTGATATATCTCTTTCCCTCTCCCATTTCACCTCTCTTCCTTCTCTCTTCATTTCGGAAGTCTTGGGCTAGGTTTTGGTGAACGCCGAAAGCAAGTGGAGTGCTCTACTCAGTGAGGGCTACATATTGAACTGATTAAAGTTCAATTTTGACAAGATAGAAAGGGCTAGGATTTTGGAACCTTGCTGGAAAGGCTTGAGACTTGAGGCAGGGGTGTGAAATTTCTCTTTATTTTGATTCTATAGGTCACATAGTTGTGACATGAGACCTTCATTTGAAAATTTATGTGAAATATGATATTTCTTGTATATGTAAATTGTCTAGCATGCTCTAGATAAAATTTATATTTTGTGTATGTGTAGTTTACGTTTATGAATGCAATATGTGACATTGTGTTCATTTGGTGAGAAGTTATGAAATTTGACTCTATGTGAGAAGACATACATAAAAGAAGATTTTCTTGAAAATTCATGAGTATTGATTTCCATGAGATGAGTGGATTGCATTGTGATAACCATGACTTGAAATTAATATGCATTCATTTGATAAATGTTTTGCATTGGATGAAATTGGTGAAAATCACAATTTTGTTTATATGTGTGACAATGTGCACTTTTATGAGAATTTGTGATTTTTGGGACATGTGTGAGAATTAATAAGAGCCCGGAGCCTTAGGGTGCAAAACCCAAAACTTGGTCAAGCGGATGTCACTTCCGTCGGGTTAGTAACTCGTAGAGCGTAAGCAGAGTATGTGGTCTTACTATAGATTGTGATAAGCAGATGTCCTCAGTTGAATTGATTTTAAGTATACGTGGCGTCGAGTTCATTTGTGATATGTGATTCCTTATAAATTGTTTATGTGTTGAAATATGAAGCATCACTCAAGATTTCTAAAATGTGTATGTTTTCAGTATGAAGAGCATGGATATATGTCATTTAGTCATGTAGAGACTTCATTGTGCATTCATGTATAGCTGTTTAAGTCATGGTAGAGTCGGGTGGATCATTCCTACTGGGCGTAATTGTATGCTCACCCCTTTTCCCCAAACTCTTTTTCAGATAAAGCTCCCATGGATGACGAGGCTTAGAGGGCTCAAGTGGACATTTGAGTTTCTTTTGGGTGATATGTATATAGAAGTCTATGCCGGCTTGTGGCATGTGGACTAACTTTCATTAGAAATGTTGTTTTACATTTAGACAAGTTCTATGTATTTACGTTATATGTAATCGCCATATGTGGCATGTATATCACTTTTGACAAATGAATGAAACTTTTGAAATTGTAATGCGTATGAGATTATAGATGTGACCATTGTGGATTCAAATTTTGTGTTTTGACAATATAAGATATGTCTTAGACCGTTTATAGATGTTCATAAATTATTGAGAATGTATGCATGTTGTGGATTAAGGATTGAATGATGATTTAGCATGAGATGGCTTTTTTTTATGAAATAACAGGGATTCTGTCTAATGGCATTTCGATCGTGCAAAATCTCATTTTCGCATTATCGAAATCTTTCGATTATGTGAGCTTCCATCGAAATTTTTGATAGTATAGGTCTTCCAATTCTAGTAGGATTTCGCAAGAACTTCACACGTACTTTAATTGATTGAAGCACTTTAAAAGTGAAAAACACAGATTTCGCACAATCGAGAATTTCGATTGTGCGACAAACATATTTCATACAATCGAAATCTTGCAGTCCAGCTATATTGGATACACTTGGGTGACCACGTGTGGAACTCATTGAACTTATTTAAGGTTATATTGTATGTGTTCATGTACAAGTGTATGTTTACGCTTCTGTATTGATTTAAAGAGTGAGCTACTTCATTAGGGTTTAATAGACGGGATCACCTTCGGGATTTGGAATCAGAGACTGTGATATTGTTTTAAAAGTGTAAAATAACTTGCAAGTTTATGAATCTATTGAAGTATAGATCGGCAAGAACGAGGTCGAATCCAAAGGAATGCTTTGAGAAGAAAAACTAATACAAATTCAAATTAATTTAAAACTAATTTAGTTTAAACAAAAGTTGGTTGATTTGAGAGAGATTAAACTAATATGCAAATAAAATAACACAATTGAAATCAAATAGAGAAAATAATTAAGGTTTCGGATTCCACCACTATTAAATCCATGAAGCTTCTAATATTCATTTATTAATTTCCAAATTTAGAGTAGCAATCAAGAAATCAATCTATTGCTTACTCAAGATTTAACAATAAAACACTATGAAAAATATATCAAAAAGGTAGATTTTCTTCGCTTTACTAGTGTAAAATTCTAAGCATCTTATATATCCAATTTAATGAAAAACATAAGATCAAAGATTATCACTTTTAAGAAATACAAACCCAAGCTTAGATTAATTATAATACTTTCTAACTACCACATATACATGATATAGATGGTGAAAGAACTATAAAATAATTAATCACAAGAAGCGAAAATCATAAGCATTTAAATCATACACATGGGAATCAATTAATGAACAAAATAACTTCACTTCATTAATGGAGGTTTCCTCCTCAACCCTAGTTGAGGAGTTTAGTTACACATGGTAGAAGAAGATAACAAATAAATAAAAGACATAATAAAAAAATAAAACCCGGATTGTCTCTATCTTCTCTGCCTTGGCCTCCACTTGTTTTTTCTACCCCTCAAAACAGCCACTTTATACCCCAAGAGAATACATAAAGTTTTAATCCAATTAGGAGATAAAGTCCTAATCCAATTAGGAGATAATTAGGGTTTTCCCGCAGCCCTAAACAGGTGAATTTTTCTGCTGACGTTAGGCCCAAGTTTTGACCCAGTAGAAGTCCGATTCATAAAATTTACGTGAAATACTAAAGTGTCCAGAATCAAAATTCGTTTAACTTTTGCAAAAATTAAGTCAAATTGACGCTCAGAAATAAGACTTTAGGTCTACTTTCCAAAATGGGATGAAAATTGGATTAAGTGCATGTAGTAGGGAAAAAAAACTGCCAGATGACACGTGTAACTAGCATGACACATGGAAACCACGTCACCTCCAATATCACCCATGACAACTTGGCATGAATGTTAGGAAGACCTAAATATCCTTCTTAACACCAGCATTTAAGCACTGAATTCTTGCAATAAATCAAGGCTGAATTTTATAGACAGAACCAAAATAGGCAGAGAAATTACAAGCACAATCATGGTATTCATAAGGTTATTTAAAGACTGAAGAGGTAATGAGAAATGGGATCTTTTTGGCTGAGAAAAATTTGTTTGTTAAGTGTAGTAGCAACTTTTCTGCACCTACACTTTGGCACCGTCTGTGGGAACGGAGCAGCCCATAGATTCCTTAGGAGTTTATGCCTATACAGCTACGTTCCGGAACCATAAGGGGGGACGGTCACCCATACCTAACCACTCGATGGAACAGAATCAAACGCAAGAACAGATCTTACAGGAAATGCGAAAACAGTTGGAGGAATCTAATAAGAGAAATGACCTACTTCAGGAGAAGATTGCCCGGCTCATCAAAAAACGAACAGGGGATGTCTCACCCAAGAGGGCGACCTCCATGGAATACGATTCCGTCTAGAATGGAGGTCGGACCGCGGAGCGGCTGGAGCCCCAAACCATCAAACAAGATGTCATTTTTGATGCGATAAATAGACGCCTGAAGGAGGTCGATGCCGGCATTATGGACCTGAAGAATCTGACCCCAGTAGATCTGGCGACCCAGGTTACTAGCAAAGTGATACAGGCCCTTTTTTCGGAAGAAATAAAGAAATCGCCGAACCCGAAGAAATTCACACTCCTGAGTTTCATCACCTTTAACGGAACGATCGACCTTGTTGACCATCTCTTCCATGTGTAACAGAGGATGACTTTGCATGCTGAGGACGAAAACCTCATGTGCAAAGTTTTTCGAACCAGCCTATCCGGAGCTACCCTAACCTGGTTTAAGCAACAGCCTTCGGGTACAATCCCTAGTTTCACAAAACTGTGCAAGCTTTTCATCGTTCAATACATTAGCAACCGGAGACCGAAGAAGATGATTTCTTCTCTTTTCACTATGAGACAAATAAAGGGAGAGACCCTGAAATACTTCATGACCAGATTTAATCTGGAAATGTCCCTGATTGACGGCTGTGACCAAGCAGCAGCGGTAGATCCCTTCAAGATAGCCATGATCCCTGGCTCAAAGTTCCATTCATCTCTGGTCAAGAAAACCCCCAAGACCATGGGATATCTAAACGCAAAAGAGCAAGGATACCTCAGCCTTGAAGAAGATGAAGCACTGCGTCAGTAGAGGACAACTTTGATAAGCATCAACACGTTACCCAAGGAGAAAGGTGATAAACTGAAGGGACAAGGCAGGATCCCTCCCAGGTTCGAGGAAAAAATACCCCTTGAAATACACTCTGGCGAGGCTATACCAAGAAAATAGGAATCGAGGCATTTTCTGAACGCCTCCTCCAATCCGGATCCTAGCTGAGCTTAGAGATAAGGGCAACCACTGTGCACTACATCAGGATTACGGTCACACCACGAATGAGTGCTGGAATCTCAAGGGACAGATAGAGGTGATCATTTCCAAAGGAGGTTTAATAGAATACGTGGCGAAGGAGCAACCGAATCAGAACGAACGCACAGTCCCCGACCGGAGAGAGAATTCAAACCTGAATATAGAGTATAAAGGGGTTGCCTTTCTTTATTAAAGTCATACTGTGTTGAAGCAATCTCGACAGTATTGGGTATCGAAACTAGACTTTAATAAACAGAAATCATCAACTTTATCAATCATATTACAAATTGTAGAATTGGTACTACATACATGGTCAGAGAATGGGTGCCTATACCAGACCGTTATGAATTTTTTTTTTATAGAAAAATTTAAAATTAAATACATAAACTAAAAGAAAAAAAAATTGACACCAACTAAAAATAAAAAGACGAAAGTCCTAGAAATCCTAAAACTAATAATGTACAATGATAAAATGGACTATAACTCAACCGATACCTAGGCTTTCCATCTTAGCTTTTCACCTTTCAGTGTCTATAAAATTGATTGAATTTAATGAAACATTCACATTCAATAAAGCATTCACATTTTTACAAGCACTATCAATATCAAAATCACAACCAAAATTAGTTAGGCTTGCCTCTAAAGGGTCCTTATAACTAGCATGAATAAAAGTATTCTGATCTAGACTCTCTATTAAATTTAACTCATAAATATCCTCAGAGTCTGGTGGTTGTCGATTTACGTTAAAAATATTAATCTAAACTAACATATTTCTAAAAGAGAGTTTCACAACACCATTCCTCAAGTTGATTAGGGAATTTGAAGTGGCTAGGAATGGACGACCTAAGATGACAGGAATATGGTTATTAGGATTAGCTACAGGTTAAGTGTCTAAGATAATGAAGTCTACAAAGAAGAAAAAGTTATTAACCTAAATGAGTACATCCTCAATAACACCATGAGGTACCTTAACTGAACGATCTAATACTTGGAGTACTACTTTCATGGGTTCCAACTCACCAAGACCAAGTTGCTTGTAGACAGAGTAAGGTAACAAGTTGACACTTGCACCCAAGTCAAGCAAAACTTGCTCAATTTTTTGATCACTTATGGTACATGAAATCGTAGGACATCCAAGATCCTTAAATTTAGGTGGAGTGTGATGTTGGATGATTGAGCTAACTTGCTCAGTGAGGAAGGCTTTCTTGTAGACATTCAAGCCACATTTTACTATACACAAATCCTTTAAGAATTTTGCATAAGAGGGAACTTGTTGAATTACATCGAGAAATGGAATATTAGTTTTGACTTGTTTAAACACCTCCATAATCTCATGATAGTGATTCTCCTTCTTAGGCTTTTGAAGTCTTTGAAGATATGGTGCAGTAGGAACAAAGTTTCTAACTGGTGGACTTATTGGAGATGGTGGGTCAAGACTAGGAACTTGAATTTCTGATTCAACTTTAGATGTAGTTTTGTCATCCCTCCCTAAACTGCTAACATGGTCCTTTTCAATTTTCTCATTATGTATAGGCATTTGGACTCCATTATCAACTTGTCTACCTGATCTTAGGGTCATGATAGATTGAACCTGTTCATGTGAACCAGAAGTGGACTGGTCACTAATATGAAACTAGCCCTTTGGGTTAGGTACAGGTTGACTAGGAAACTTTCCCTTCTCCCTCTCTCCTACAACAGTGGCTAATTGACCTATTTGAGTTTCTAAATTAGAAATTGAATGACTGGTCTGTTGCATGAACTATTGGAGAGTATCCTCCAAAGTTGGTCTCTATTGAGGTGGGGGAACATATGGATGGGCATTTTGGGACATGGAAGGATATAAAAATTGTGGTTGCCCTTGGGGTTGCATAGGTTTCACCCATTGGTTGTTCCAAGGTTGGTTTGGCCTCCAAGAAAAATTAGGGTAGTTCCTCCAATTAGGATTGTTTGTGTCATAATAGGGTTTGGTATACACTCATGAAAAGATGCAATAGATGGACAAGTTTTAGCCATATGAGAAAAACTCTCACATAATTGACACACCTCACTAACTATACGAATAGAAGAATTACTACCTTTACTTATCTCTATAGCCTCCACTTTCCTAGTTAGACTAGATATCCTTGCACTCAAATCGCTTTCCTCTCAGACCTCATAGATTCCTCTATTTTTGGGTTTTGAGAGCATTGATAGAGAACTCTTTTCAACCCTCCCTGAGTACTCCCATTGTTGAGAGTTCTCTGACAATGTATCAAGAAATTTCTATGCTTCATCCTCATTCTTAGACATAAATTTTACCCCACCTTGTGACTCAATTAGTTGACGATTATAAGGTGATAACCCCTCATAAAAGAATTGAACTAATTGCCACTTGGCAAAACCATGATGGGTACACTTAAGGAGGAGATCATTAAATTTCTCCCACCACATGTAAAACTCCTCACCCTCTTTTTTAGTAAATTGCATGATATTTCAACGAAGGGAGTTAGTTTTGTGCATGGGAAAGAATTTGGTAAGGAATTTGGTGCATAACCATTCCATGAATTGATGGACGCGGGTTCCAGTGAGTATAACCAAGACTTTGCTTTCTCTTTCAAAGAGAATGGAAATAACCACAATTTAATTGACTCCTCAGAAATATTTTGAAATTGTAGTGTGGAACAATCTCTAGAAATTCTTTGACATGGAGGTATGGGTCATCAGAGCTGAGACCTCTAAAAGTGGACAGTAAATTAATTACCGCCGCCCCTATCTCAAAATGTCCCTGTTGGGTAACAGGTAACACAATGCAAGATGGGTTTGTAATATGCACATGAGTGTAATAGTCCTTAAGGGATTTAGTTTCAACAGGATCTATCATCTTGGGTAAAGAAGGATCTCTAGCGTTAGAATTTTTCACACCCTTTCGAAAGGTTCTCTCAATCTCAAGATCTAATGGAAGTAACTCTGGATTCAGAGATCGATGACCTAACATACACTAGAAAGACTCAATGAAATGAATCACAAAGAACAACGTAATCTAATGCAAAACAAAAATAACCTAATGCAAACAAAAATAGAAAATGGAATCCTAAAATGACTCACAAAAACACCAACCAAATAAACAAGCAATTTTTTTTTTTTTGTGAAATTTAATTCAAGGTTAGTGATTTCTATTTTAGTTTTATTATATTTTTTCTTAAAAAATTATCTGTACTAGTCCCAAAATAATTCTTACCTAGTTAGACAACTTCTACTCCCTTCCAGAGGAACTAGAGGATTACTAGTTAAGCCCCACCAATAATACAATCAGGATAGTTTCTAAGATATATTGGAGGGGTCACAAATGGTCCCACTTAAAACCCAATCTCCTCAGAACTTTTCTAGACATTGTAAAGTTGGAAGGTGCTCACTGGAGTTACCAAAAGTTAACTCCGTTCAAGAGGGTCCTATAAGCTATGTGAATTCCTATGGCCAATGTCTACTTGATTTTAACTTTAAACTAAATTTACCTTGGGATAGACAAATGCAAGGAGATTTTTAACCAAGGTGGGCAAAGAATTGGTGATGAAATCCAATCCTTATCTTGTTAGGGGTTTGTGCCCTTACTAAAATTTTAATGCAATAATGGTAAATTAAAATGCACAAACAAAACACACAATAAAAATAAAAATAAAAATAAAATAAAAAGTGAGTGAGTGTGTGGTCTTTCTTCTTCTTCTTCTTCTTCTTTTTTTTTTTTTTTTTTTTTTTTTTTTAACTAGAGAGAAAAAAAAACAAAGAAAATAAGATAAAAAATAAAATAAACTTGAAGAAAGTGTGACCCTAGGGTTATTTCTAAGTTATTCTATTCCAGAGTTCTCATGCAAAAGTTATCAATTTAAAACAAAAATCTATGTTTTTCTAATCTAAGAGAAGAAAAATATAAATAAACGAAAAAAAAAGTACTTAGATCCCAAAGTAGTGTCCAAGAAAATGCGAAAAAGACAATTTTCAATAATACCACCTACAGAATTCAAGAAGTATCAGGTAAAAACATTAATAATAAAATAAAACTAAAACTAAACTAAGAGAAATAATAATAAAAATAAAATTAATAAAACTAAAACTAAAACTAAAACTAAACTATAATAAAAAAGGAAAAGTTTTTTTCTTTTTTTTTTTGATAATAATAAAAAAAAGAAAAAAAACTAAATTATAACTAATAGAAGAATTAAATCAATCAAAATTTGATCAGTTCTTGTTTGCGATTCCTAGGCAACAGCGCCAAAAACTTGATGTTGTTTTAAAAGTATAAAATAACTCGCAAGTGTACGAATCTATTGAAGTATAGATCGGCAAGAACGAGGTCGAACCCAAGGGAATGCTTTGAGAAGAAAAACTAATACAAATTCAAATTAATTTAAAACTAATTTAGTTTAAACAAAAGTTGGTTGATTTGAGAGAGATTAAAATAACATGCAAATAAAATAACACAATTGAAATCAAATAGAGAAAATAACTAAGGTTTTGGATTCCACCACCATTAAATCCATGAAGCTTCTAATATTCATTTATTAATTCCCAAATTTAGATTAGCAATCAAGAAAAAAATCTATTGCTTACTCAAGATTTAAAAATAAAGCATTATGAAAAATATATCAAAAAGGTAGATTTTCCTTCGCTTTACTAGTGTAAAATTCTAAACATCTTATGTATCCAATTTAATGAAAAACATATGATCAAAGATTATCACTTTTAAGAAATATAAACCCAAGCTTAGATTAATTATAATACTTTTTAACTACCACATATACATGATATAGATGGTGAAAGAACTATAAAATAATTAATCACAAGAAGCAAAAATCATAAGCATTTAAATCATACACATGGAAATCAATTAATGAACAAAATAACTTCACTTCATTAATGGAGGTTTCCTCCTCAACCCTAAACGGGATTAAAATTGGATTAAGTGCAGAATTGGGCTTCAGGCCCATAACCTCCTTAAATAGTTATAATTCTCTTAGACCACTTTCTTGGGTTATTTTGAGTGAGAATATGGAATTGAATGGATCCATTTTATGTTGGTTTCATATAACCCTCTTACATGTCATCTTTAAAAGTCCAAAAATCATGGTTTTAACTGAAATAAATATTAAGGTCCTGAAAAGACAGAAAATACAAAAATAGAGTAAAATCATAAATAAACTATCACTAAGAGAATAGAATATGCAAATTAAGAGGCTAGAATGTGTAACATTCAACGTCGATCAGACGGTATCTTCGGTGGTTCAAAAATTGGGGCATGACAACTTGGTATGAAAATATGATATCATAGTAAGATTATTGATGAGAGGTGATGACGTGTAACCTAATCACCCTCAGTTTTCGGAAGACAAAAATTGGGGCGTGACACTTGAGGCCAGTGATGTGGAGAAGAAGTTTGCTAACTTTCTTAAGAGATCCCCCTCAACTTCTATTGTTCTTGCTAAAACTTTTTCTGATGCTTCTCTAGCCAATCAAATTGCCTCAGAAGTACCGACATAGTCTAGGAAGGGCACCGAGATAGTCAATGCCTTTATCAATATTTCAACAAGGAAGATGGGGCAGTTGTAAAAGAATGACCTCTTCCTTTTTTTTTTTTTTTGTAATGCCAGTTTGGAACTTTGAATGATGTTTGTATTTTTTTTAAGCACTATTCAATGAATATCAATATTTTTTAACTCTTGAGCATTTTATCTTAGTTTTTTTAAGTTAAGTGATTGACATTTGGGAACACTACTGGAATAGATAAGCCTTCGACACTTAAAGCCTTAGCTTTTTGTTTAGTAAGCGTTCGACACTTAGGGCCTCCGCCTAATTTAGTAAGTGTTTGGCATTTAGGACCTTAGCTTAATTTAGTAAGTCATCGTCACTTGGGGCCTTAACTTAATTTAGTAAACATTCGGCACTTAGGGCCTTAGCCTGGTTTAGTAAGCGATTGACACGTAGGGCCTTAGCTTAGGTTTATAGGCGATCGACACTTTGTGCCTTAGCTTAGTTTTGTAAGCGATCGACACTTGGGATCTTAGCTTAATTTTATAAGAGATCGGCACTTTGAGCCTTAGCTTAGTTTTTGTAAGCTATTGGTACTTGAGGCCTTAGCTTAGGTTTGTAAGCGATCAACACTTGGGGCCTTAGCTTAGTTTTTGTAAGCAATCGACACTTAGGGCCTTAGCTTAATTTTGTAAGCGATCCACACTGGAGGCCTTAGCTTGGATTTTGGTAAGTAAAAATTATTTTGTAAGTAAAACCTGGTAAGAGAGTGGCACTGTGCATGTCTTATTGCATAGTGCCCTGCCTTATTGCAATTACTAGGTCTATTTCTACCTCTTATTTATCACACGAAGAATGAAAATCTTTCCTCAATGTGGGACCCTTTTTTTTTGTTGGTGAGTTCTTTGAAAAAACAAGAGGCTTTTATTTCTTTTGTGGGCCGCTTTTGGCTTAAATTTTGTTAAAAAATTCCCCTTACATCGGATAATATGAGGGTAATATCAGTCAAAGAGAAAAACTTAAATTTAATAAACTAAATTTAAACATAGTACCTCTTCAAATGGGTTGCATTCCATGGTTTGTAAATTAACTCACTGTCACTAACCCTACGACGTCTGTATGTCCCATTTCTAATTGCTTCAACGATTTCATATGATCCTTCCCAATTTTCTCTGAATTTCCCAACATTTAGCTATTTTGTATTGTCAATGACTTTTCTTAACACCTAGTCTCTAATTTTGAATACTTGGTGTTTCACCTTTTTGTTGTAGATATTTTTGATCATCCGTTGATATGAGGCCAGTCTGATCTGAGCCATTTCTTTTCTTTTTTCTAGGAATTCTCCCTTCTCTAACACTTTTAATTTGATTGTCGGGGTAGAAACCTTGCCATTCTTTTCTTTCTTCTAGGAATTCTCCCCTCTCTAACACTTTTAACTTGATTGTCGGGGTAGAAACCAAAGCTGGTATCACTACCTCAGACCCATAGGCCAGGCAGAATAGGCTTTCTCCAATTGGTCAACTGGGTTTTATTCGGTATGCCCAGAGTACTTTGGGCAATTTGTCTAGCCATTTTCTCTTCCTATCTTCCAGTTTCTTCCAGATGCATTTGAGGATCGTTTTCTTTGTTATTTGTGATCGTTCGCTTGCGGATACGATCTTGAGAAGAACTTCTAGTTGATCCCATATTCTCTGAAGAACCTATGTATCAACGATTGTCAAAGTTTTTTGCATTATCCATAATAATTGATTCTGCCAAACCGAATTGATAGATAATGTTATTCCAGATGAATCTCTTCACTTGTACGTGAGTGATTATTACATAAACTTTTGCCTCGACCCATCTTGTAAAATAGTCCTTAGCCAGCAGAACAAATTTCTTGCTATCTGCCTTTAGGAAATGGTACCATTGAATTCATTCCCCATTTGGCAAACGGCCAATGACTTGCTATAGTGGTAAGATCTTCATGGGATTGATGAGATATTCTTGAATGTTGCTGACATTTATCGTATCTTTTAGTACACTATTCGACATCTCGAACCATATATGGCCAGAAATATCCTTGAGTAATGATTCATTGGTAAGTGTATCAATTAAATTATCACACTTCACAATAGAACGAATTTCTTGCAGAATAGGTCTATCAAAAGGGGTGTCGAACCTTAGGGACCATGGTCGGAATAAGTTGGAATACAGAACTAATTCTAATTAAATTTTAAAAAAGAATTCTGATTTTTATATCTAAATTAACTAATGAAGCAATTAAAATAAATCAAAAGAAACTAACTATGGGGAATCATATCATGCATAAGTGGTGTCGGTGGCTACAAGCTCACCTCCATCTATCAAGAAGATAACATATGACTAAGGCTAAGTCATGGACTATCTTCGATTGGCATGAGTCATCTGCCTAACTACTCTAGGCATAATCTATCAAAAAACTAGTCGCTCATGGTAGAAGAGACTACTTCAACGGTAAAGGAAGAAGGCGTCATCTTCATGAAAAATGCGCAAGACTTCATTCTCCATTGGTTCTCCAGTCCAAAGGTCTGTAAATTATATTCAAATCTCCTCTCCAAAAATTCCTCAAGCTCTCCTCAAACAGCCCCAATTCGCCACTTTTAAACCTCCAAGATAATACATAAAGTCCTAACTTAATTGGGAGATAATTAGGGTTTCCTGCAACACTAAATAGGTGGATTTTTTTGTTGACGTTCAGCCCAACTATTGACCCACTAGAAGTTTGATTCATGAAATTTTTGTGAAATACAAAAGTGTCCAAAATTGAATTTCGTTCAAGCAGCACTAAAACTAAGTCAAATTGATGCTCGAAAATATGAAATTCAAGTCACTTTCTGAAACGGAATTAAAACTAGATTATGCGCAGAATTGGGCTTCAGACCCGTAATCTCCTTTAGTAGTTATAATTCTCTCAGACTACTTCCTTGGGCTGTCTTGAGTTAAAATATGGAGTTTTATGAATCCATTTGATGTAGGCTTCATCTAACCCTCTTGGATGTCATCTTTAAAAGCCCAAAATCATGGTTTTAACTGAAATAATTATTAAGCTCCTGAAAATACAGAAAACACTAAAACGAAGTAAAATCACAAATAATGTATCACTAAGAGAATAAAATATGCAAGTTAAGAGGCTAGAATGCGCAACATTCAACGCCGATCACACCGCCAAACTTATATATTGCTTGTCCTTTAGCAATAGTATGAAATAAAAAAAATAAAGGAGACTACTAAACACTAACTAAACTATGAAAATCCTCTTTCATGGGAGAAATGATTGCATTTAGCATATGCAACATGTAGAGAGCGTGACCAATTTTAGTCGATTTACCAATTTTTTTTTATCATTTTTGCTATAAACGCATTTCAAATGGCGTTATGGATGTTTCGAGAGTGGAAAAAATGTTTGGAAGGTGTTTTAAGGTTTTTGGTAAGTTTTCAGAAGATTTGGAGAAGTTTGACTTTTTGGTCAAATAGGGGCCTGGGATGTGACTTAAGTGGGCCCGAGAATCTGAAAAATTTGCAAAAAAATTGGGAATGGATTAAATGGAATGTTTAGAGAGTAGAGAAAGTGATTTCGAGGCTGTAGGAGTTTTTGAAATTAAAAACAGAGTTTGAGAAGGTACGTTAAGTGGCTCGGGGACGTTTTGGTCTTTTTGCGCCCTAGATGCTTTTAAAACATATGGCTGAGAGAGTTCCAACCATTTCTCATGGATCTCTCTCTGTCTCTAAACCTTTCCTTCTTCTCCTCTCTTCCTTCTCTCTAGATTTCGGAAGCCATCGGGCGTGATTTAAGCTTTGCCAAAGAAGGGAAATACGTAGGGGATAGTTAGGGTTTCCCTTTGAACTGATAAAAGTTGTGGTTCAGTAAAGTTGACAATGCTGGGATTTTGAGAAGTGCTTGGAAGGCCTTCATTTTCGAGGTAGGGGTTCTCCTCCTCATTTACTTGTTGATTCTAGGGTTTCGGGTGAAGTGGTGAGAGCAAAGGGTGTGTATTGTATGTTTTAGAGATGTAAGAAGGGTGGGATATGGTGTTTTTCTTCTTCTCTTGAGTCTCTTGTATGCAATAGATGTGTACCTCCTAGTATGCATGATGTGAGGGACAAATGCATGAAAATGTAAAAGAATGAGAGCATATATGCTTATGTGCTTAATGTGGTGTACATGTGTAATTATGTGCAATGTGTGACATGTATGTGTTATGTGCCATCCTATGAGGTAAATGCATGCTATCTTTTTATAGAAAACATGTGCATTGGTGAAGCATCACCAAATGGTGCTTAAGTGGGATTTATGTGCATATGTGTATGATATGCTAGGTTTCACATGTATAGTTAAATATATGTGTGGCTTCGTGAAGATGAAAATACATGCTAGTTCTATGTTCTAAATGTATGCATTGTATGAAGCATGAGTAAGATATGCTAATTTTGAAATAGTATGCATAGGGGACATTATATACATGTGTGATACATATATGTGCTATATGTGGTATATTGTGATGGAATTTATGCCATGGGCTTCTTTTTAGCATTAATGAGCATGAGTAGAGTATGAATTTAAAATGCTACGTAAGTGTGCATTCATATGCATTTACGAGGCCGTGGTGAGGAAACGAAGAAAAAGTTATCTCATCACCTGGTAGGATCGATGTTCTCGGTGGTGCATTCTAAAATTATCTCATCACCTGGTAGGACCGATGTTGTCAGTGGTGCATTCTTAAATGGTCTCATCACCTTGTAGGACCGATGTTCTCGGTGGTGTATTTCGAAATTATTTCATCACCTGGTAGGACCGATGTTCTCGGTGGTGCATTTTTAAACGGTCTCATAACCTGGTAGGACCGATGTTCTTAGTGGTGCATTCCAAAATTACCTCATCACTTGGTAGGACCGATGTTCTCGGTGGACCATTATTAAACGGTCTCATCACTTGGTTGGACCGATGTTTTTGGTGGTGCATTTTAAAATTATCTCATCACTTGGTAGGACCGATGTTCTCGGTGATGTATTCTGAAATTGTGTGGGAAGTGTCTCAGTCACATGGTTGCTCAAGAATCGTGTTAGGGCTCCAGGTTGAGTCCGAGAAAGAGACATCTGTTTAATGCATTCATATCTATATAACATTTGAGCTTGCTATTTGAATTTCCCCCCAAAATAAATTCTTCATCTAAGGGTCACAAATGCTTAAAAAGTCCATCTAACGGTTCAAAATATATATCCTTATCTACGGTCTAAAATTACTCTCCCTATCTTCAATCAACGGTTACGATTTACTCCCGCCTAAATTCAAATTTAAACATTCAACTACCATTCTTTCCTAAAATAACAATCACATCAATTTATCTTCAAATATATATATACTACTAATATATATATCTCTCTCTCTCATTTCGGCCAAAACATCAGTTGTAGGTATATTTTTTGTTTTTTTGTTTAATTTTCCAGTATATAAATAAATACTATATCAATATCATTTCTGGAGGTTAACAGGTCTTCTTGGTGGTGATGATTAATGAAGATGGTGAGGCTTTCGGATGGTCATGACAGTACATGGTTGCTCGCTGGCGTGGTTCAGTGGAGGCTCGGCAGTGGTGGAGCTTGTGGGTCTTCTCGGTTGTGGTTCCGGCAACGGAGGAAGAAATGTCCAGCAGCGCGAGGTGGTTCTTAGGTGGGCCTTCTCGGTGCAGGTGGAGCAGAGCTCCGGTTTGGTCTTCTTCTGATGGTATAGACTGAAGGTGACAGTGGCTGGAACGGTGGCCAGTTGTTGAGCTCCTGCAGTGGTGGAGATGCTGTCGGCAGTTCCGGTATGAGAGTGGAGACTTGGGTTGTTTCGGGTGGAGCTTGGTGGAGAAGATGGTAGCTTGGTTGGTGGTCGGGCATGCGTGGTTCCGGCAGCGGCGAGGTGGTTTATAAGACGTACCCTGTACTCTCCTCATTCAGATGAGCCAATGTAACATACTAACTCGCAATCCCTTGTGAGTCCGAAATTGAACTCTGACCGCTTCCATTCCCCTCTACCACCGCTCGCCACCGCCGGCAGCGACACCAATACTCAACGCGTACACAAACTATATGTAGCACGCACTGCAAAGCATACCCCAGAACCCAAAGCCTTAGGGGCACCGATGGTGACTCATTCCGGCTGAGAACCATAACGACCAATGCCACGACGACGAACGCGAAGTTCCAGATGATGTCGAGAACTACAACGGGTGTGGAATAGGCCCAATCACTCTGTCGCTCTTCGAGTTGTTCGCTACAGTCTCCCTCACGAGTATTGAGGGCTCCCTCATCATCCGATGGCAGCTGGCTCGCTGGAGGAATCGTGCGGCGTCATGCAAGCTCCGTCTCCGGAGTGATCGACAGCTACGATCATTGTATGCGTTTAACAACGGCGTCGTGTCGACGATATTCTCTGACGATGATCGGTTCAGAGAATTCCATGTCGACATTTTCTTCCTCAAAGCTCTGATGATACAAAGTCCTAACTCGGGGAATTGACTCGGTTCAGTCCAGATGTGGTGGTGCGGCAGTGATGGCTTCACAGTGGTGGGTCTTCGTTTTTCATAGAAACTGGGAATGCGCTTCTATTTTTTTGGTTTTTCGGCGGTGTTTCTTCGTGATGGAGACGCGGCAGACTGGTTTTCTAATGGAATTCCGGCATCAATGGTGATGGATGAAGTTTACAGTGAGGTTTTGGCTTCACTGGGATTTGCCGGTGCAGTGGAGGTGGTTGGCCGTAGTTGTTGATAGTGGAGATGGGTAGGTTGGCCGGTTTGTAAATGAGCTGTGGATTCGGGTGAACCGTGACGGGAGAGAGAAGATGAACAACCTTCACATATAATAATAATAATAATATATTAATATATTAGTGGGTATTTTTAGATTCATTGAAGTATATTCAGCCAAGTAGATGAATATATTACATAAACCAGGGCAACTTAACCAAAGATAATTTAGGAGGAGAGAGAATAAAGAAGAGGAGAGAGGGAGTTGTCAGTGAGAGAGTGGGGGAGAAAGGATAAGAAAAGAAAAAAAATAAAAAAAGATAATAAAAGAATAAAATAAAGAAAAAATAAAAGAGAAGAGATGAATAGGAGATGAAGGCGTGAGACTCAAAGACTCCCTTATATATTATAGTATTATATCCACTAAGATTTCTTGGCTCGGTGATATGAGTAAAGTTTAAATAAATACAGCCCCAAAGGAAGATTTCAGTCACATGAGTAAAGTTAAAGAAAATAGGGAAAAAAAAAAGTGTGCAGCCATACGTAAATATTTTCTATCAATGAACTTCGTTTAAGGACAAAGAAAAAGATAGAAACAGAGAGAGACTGAAAGAGGATGCTGACTGACCGTGAGAGGTGGAGTCTCTGAGTATTTCTGTATCTATAATAAAAAAATAAAGATTCATCCATAACTGAATTTAAAGAAGAAAAAAAAAGTAGTAGAAGAGTGGAGTGAAAGTGTTGAGGAAGATAGGAAAAGAGATGGAGAAAGAGAACTGATCGGTGGAAAGTGATGATCGGTGGCAGGTGAGGTGTGACAGCGACAAGCAATAGTGGGGTGGAGTTGGGTTGTGGGTATTGTTGTTCCATACCTTTGGTCTCAACTCTAGCGATGTAATGAGAATTAAGATTGAAAATTTTGGCTTTAGGCCTAGGTTTTCTTTATATAAATATAAGTTATATACTTGAATGGGGCAGGGCGGGTACCCGTCGGGTAGGGCTTACTCCACCTTGAATCCAATAAATGGTTTCGTAAATGAATTTTATACGGAATGATCCGGTACAGGTACCCGGTGTAATGAGGGAAATTATCATCCCTAGCCATGATTGCACGCCAATAATTTTGGACTACGTATATGAGATTTAGCAATACCTTGATTATATGAAATCAACTTTTATTTCAGTCCAACAAATTATTTTTTTATAGTGCCGTAGGCACGGGCAATACCCTAGTATATATATATATAAGCATTGTTGTGAATGAACATGATGTATATTGAATGATACATATAATGTGGTGACATGCATTCATGTAGGTCATGTCGGGTCGGCACTTAGGTGGGTTGGGGTATCTCTACTGAGCCATAGTGGTGCTCACCTCTTTATTCTAAACTCTTTACAGATAAGGTGTCAATGACAGATGGGACTTGAGTGTCTAAGTGGAGCTCTTGTAATATTTTGATACATTCTGGATATTGTATATTTTGTGGCTATTCATGCCGGCTTGTGGCATGAAATCTTTCTCTTTAAGTTGTAGTTATATTTTGGACAAATATAACTTGTGTGTATGCCTGGACTATAAGCTTGTGAAATATGATAAGACAATGGACGTGTTTATGTAATGTTTGTTAAGAGCATCTAGTTTCATTTGATGAACTAAAATAGTTGTTAGACAGTTTCACTTTGGATAAAATGTGTTTATGGGAGAGAATGACTCATATTGGTGTGTGATATGATTATAAGCATGATCTAGAACTTGTGAATGATGTAGATGATAGGCGTTGAATGTTACACATTCTAGCCTCTTAACTTATGTATTTTATTCTCATAGTGATAGATTATTTTGTGATTTTACTTTGTTTCAGTGTTTATAATTTTTTCAGGGCCTTAATGATTATTTCAGTTAAAACCAAGCTTTTGGGCTTTTAAAGAAGACACCCAAGATGGTTAGATGAATCCTACACCAAGGAGAATCATTCAACTATTTATTTCAACTCAAATCAGCCCAAGAAAGAGGTCCAAGAGAATTACAACTGCTTAATAAGGTTTCGGGCCTGAAGCCCAAATCTGCGCATAATACAGTCTTAATCCCGTTTTGGAAAATAGACCAGAAATCTTATTTTCGAGACTCAAATCGACATTATTTTCACTAAAGGTTGAACGAAATTTGATTCTGCACACTTTTGTATTTCACAAAAATTTCGTAAATTAGACTTCTAGTAGGTCAAAAGTTGGGCCAAAGTCAGCAGGAAAAACCCACCTGATTAGTGCTGCGGGAAACCCTAATTTATTCCTAATTGGATTAGGACTTTGGTGTATTCTCTTGGGGAATAAAGTGAAGACTTAGGGGCTGAATTGAGAGAGAAGATTACAGAGAGATTGGAGAGTCTGAGAGGGCTGAGAAGAGAACAGAAACATAATTGTAGAGCCATTGGAGAACAAAGTCATATGCGTAATTCAGAAAGATGATGTCTTCTTCCTTAACAGTTGAAGCTTCTTCTTCTACCATGAGCGGCTAGTTTATCCACTAGGGTTTTGATGTAGCCCTAACAAAGCATCAATGGTTTGATTGTTTTAATTATTGGGGACCTTTATATACATGCATAGATTGTGTAATTTAGAGGATTCTTATTATAGAATTGAGCAATAAAAGTCTTGTAAATTCAATCTCAATGATTTCTTATCTTATCTTAGATATTTAGTCGTTATTATTGAACTCAATCTCTCTTGTTTTCTGTGATCATGAGAGAGATTATTACACAATGGTAATCACTAAATATATTGTTAAGAGCTTTGATGGATTATGCCTAGAGAAGATGAACCATACTGCACCCTAGATTAGAGTAGTTAGGCAGATGACCCATGCCAATCGAAGATAGTCCATGGCTTAGCCTTAATCATATGTTATCTTCTTGACGGATGAAGGGGAGCTTGTAGCCACCGACACCACTTATGCATGATGTAATTCCCCTATAGTTGATTCAATTGACCATTGATTGTGGAGTTAGTGGTGAAGTCAAATACCCTAGATTTCTCTCATATTATCTTCACTATCTGTTTCACTTTGATTTATTTTATTTTATCTTTTTATTTAGTTTAAAAATCAGAATTCTTTTCTTATAAATTTAATTAGAATTAATTCAGTATTCCAACTCATCAGACCATAATCCCTGAGGTACGATACCTCTTTCGATAGCCCTATTCTGCAAGGAATTCGTTCTATTGCGAAGTGTGGAAAATTTTAATTGATATACTTTTTGAGTCACACTCACACACGAATCAGAAGACTCCTTTCTTATATGATTTGGGAGTTGTTGGAATGGATTATGTTGGTAGAAATGGTCTAAAATGTCAAAGATGACCATTTGAAAAGTTTTAACTTTTGGTCAGTTCGATGCATCGAAGTTCCAGATTTGATGCATCAAAAAATGTGCAGGATTTTGGAAATGAAAAAGTTTCGAGAGCTATTTTTGGACAATACTTAATCGATACATCAAAGTTTCGATGCATCGAACTCATCATTTCGATGGATCGAAGTCACTTTTTATAGTATACCTTGAAAATTGCCCCAAATTTTAATCAGACATAACTTCTTTGTTTTAAATCAAAATTGAGTGTGTTTTATTTTGACATAGAATATTTTTGGACCCTCTTTCTAATGGACTAAGTATCACACTCAAATTCCAAATGCACAGGATATTAGATTTTGGATGCTTAGTGGTTTATGGACGTGAACCAGATGGAACGTCTACTCAGATTCCAAACACACGAAGTATAGAGTCTTGGAAGTGAGTGATTCATGAGAGTGTGGATAAATAAAATCCCCACTAAGGTGATAAGATTTGATGTAGGGCCTATTGGGTT
This sequence comes from Cornus controversa, assembly GCA_026545225.1. NCBI lineage: Eukaryota > Viridiplantae > Streptophyta > Magnoliopsida > Cornales > Cornaceae > Cornus > Cornus controversa. The sequence goes on along the minus strand of CM048845.1, from coordinate 32,447,242 downwards.
TGGATGAGGTGAAGTTGTGCACATATATGTGCAAGAATAAATGTTAAGCTTCCACAGGAATTAAGGGTAATGTGGGTCCATGGGGCGTAATGGAAAGAAGTCTCCTTTGGTGCTCTGGGAGTCAGAGATCGGGGTGTGATAGTGTGGTGTCAGAGCTTGATACTATTGCATGAGTGTGGTTAAGTTCGTTCACGGGGTTGAGTGAACGGGTTCACGCTCGGGATTCGAGTCGGTCCAGCGGAGTCCCGGTGGTCTGGATTTCAGGGCGTGACACAACAAGCCTTTAAACCCCTAGGCTCCCCCTAGTGGATGAGTTATAGTCTCGTGAGGGTCTCCAGAAATGTTACCCACAAACATTCAAAATTTATCTTTAAACATTAATCGAGAAGAAGACTACAACATATAGTTACAAACTTGCATTCAAGAAAATTTTAAATTTTCAAATTCCATAATTCAAAGCAATGGTTCCCATGCATAATTCACATCAACATATCTCAAAGCAACTAACTCTAGCTCCCTCATGAAAAGTGAACTAGAAATCATCTCATGTAGCATAACCCAACTCTAAATATATTAAGTCACATACCCCTTCAACTCACTAGCTCCCCTTATTGAAATCATACTTCCAAACATGAATACATGATTTTTTTTCATTCTTTTTTTCTCATTACTTTATTGGTTGTGCAATGGCTTGGTCTATTAAGCTTTCTGAAAGATCCATATAGCAAGCTTTTAGTTAGTGACTCCCAAACCAGATGGCTTTAGGGCACTAGGTGTTAAGACATCCCGAAGAACCTAATAACCCAAATCAGTCAGGCTACAAATCAAGACAACCAATGCTTATCTTTTCTCACCCATTCATTTTTGATGCGAACACTTCGTGCTACCCGAGGCATAAAAGCCCGATTACTCATGAAAATGATCAAATTGATTTGCTATTCATCACATCTTCTTTTTTCTTTTTGATCTTTTTCTTCATTGAAGTGAAGTAAAACACATCGTCGGTACTCATTCTCAAGAGATACTAATTAATATCAAGCATTTGTAACACAATAACTCAAAGACAAAGTTTATACCCCCACAAGATTATGCTAGTGTGTTTGTGCATGTGAGTAAACTAAAACCAATCACCTTAAGGCATGTCAATGCAAACCATTATCAAAATCACTTAATTCAAACCATAGTTCCTAAAAATACAAAACATACTCAAAAAGTGCAAGTTAAACATCTACATAAGGTATCTCTTGAAAAATGTAAAAACATCCTATCTAAAAATAAAACAAAAGAAAATAAAAAAAATTAAAAAAATAAAATAACCAAAAATCCTAAAACAAGAAGAATTTCATAAAAAATTTCCCATTTGCAATAAAGCACATCAAAGGCATCGCCTTACCCTCAAACTTAAGCTGTACATTATCCTTAATGTATACCCAATAGAATCATAAAGAAGGGTTAGAATGATGTTACAATGACCATGGAGTAGTGGCAAAAAAATAACACAAACGAATAACATGAAAGCAAAGCAAGCACTCCCCCAAACTTGGATGTGACAACTTGTCAAAACAAACCCCAACAACCAAGTGAAAAAATATGGGTGAAAAGAAACATGAAAACAGAAAAAGAACAAAATTTTCCCTTTTTTTTTTGGAAACTGAAAAAAAGCAATGTAAAAAATAAAATAAAGAAAAGAAAAATAAAAATAAAACTAAAAATGCAAAAGATAGTTACCTCCAAAAAATCAAGGAGAAGGTGGTGCCAGAGCATCTGAGTCAGGGTTAGCCTGGCGTATCAAAGTGCGCAACATCCTTTTTATATCTGTTTGATGTTGGTGAGTCTCACGATACTAATCCGCTATCTCAGTCTGCAAAGCTCCAAACTGTGCCGATACTTCTGTCTGTAAGGGGCCAAATTGGGTAGTCAACCCAGCAATCTGCTCCTCTAGATAACTATAATCTCATCTGCCAGCTTGTGCATAGACATCTCCTGCCTCAATTTCTACCTCCTCCAGATCCTCTATTGGTGGTGGTACTTCTATAGCTTCTCGTCCCTCAACCAGTCTAGATACTTTACCTGGTGCAACAATAACTCTCTGATGCATATGGGATCTGCTCATATTCCAGTCATGTGTGCCATAGCGAATATTTCTTGGAAAAGCAAGCTTATCCTCATCGATGGCATACCCTTGTGCACTAAGTAGCTGGTGGATATGAGTAGGGAATGAGAATTCCCAATCACTCGCACTATCTGGTGCCTTCACTAAGACCTTCAAATATAATTTCTCAATTTGGCCCAGACGATATGTGGGAATGACAACCAATGCCTAAAGTGTATAACATATAAGGCTCGAATGAACTATTGACGCCTCTCTATCTTGTGCCCAATGGGACACACATTCTTATATAAAACTACATCAAGGAACCATAGATGACTTGGCATAGAGGACTTGGAAGCATCATTATGCTTTGGCTTGGAGAATTTGTTAGCACACAACCGTGCAACCAAATTATCCACCGAAAGACATATCAATGCATGGAAATACCAATGGATGACATATAAATGCAAACTTGTGTCCTATCCACTATAGAAATAAGAACTCCCCGCTCATCAGGTTTTGGCATCAAGTTCTGGTAAAAGACTTTGACGAGCCTTGGGTATATGGTGGTAGATAATAGAACAAAAATTTAAGCAGCTCGACGATGATGGATGTCAGAAATCCCCCACCATGTCTCGGGAAACATAGCACAAAGTTTTGCAATATCAAACGTCACTTCAAAATTTAAAGCTCTTGGGTGTCATCTCTCATGTATCCCTTCTCGGTGAGGTCTAGAGGTAATGGGTGTAGGATCATGTCGTGCTCAACGAGGATTATGCGAGCTTGACGTGCTTTGATTATTTGCTCTCTTTGGTGCTATAGAAATAGAAAAAATATGGTTGAGGAATTTAGACAAACACTTGGTGTGCACAAATAAAGTACCTCCTTTAAACCCTTCTTTTGAAAAAATTTTCACCCCAAATTAAACAATTCAATCCACCAATGACTTCCCCCAAATTTGATGTTCAAAAGCCCTCAAAAATATTTGCTCAATTTGTGAAATTGAAACTCTACTTACTTTGATGAAGAACTTTAAAAAGGGAGAGTTTTCTTGAGAACTAGAGATGATCACCTCGGATTTGATGTTGTTGATGATGATTATCAATGATGATTACTTATAATAGACTCACCAATTGAAAAAATTATAATCTCGGTTGATGTAGGAGTCATAGTAGAGCACCAAGTCTTCAAAGAAACAAATGTATGCATATAAGCTTGAGAGAGCTTTATATAGAACATAAAAATTTTAGCCAGCCCACATTATTGATTGGGTGATCGATCCCCCCAAGCTAGGCAATCAATCACCCAGCTGATGGTGTCCCCTCTTAGGAAAAAAATGGGGGCGATCGATCCCCCTCTAAATGGGCGATCGATCCCCCTTGCTAGAGCCTCTATCGCCAAGGGTCGACTAGGACATGTATTTTTGGGTTAGTGATTGCCCAAGGTCGGCCGAGGCCTCACTTTTTCACCTATTTTGACCTGAATACCCCAGTACAACTCTCGGTATCCGTCAGAAGCAACTTATACATCAAAAATTCAAAGAAAACTCATTAAAATGCGACTAAAATTAAAAGAAAAGTTAAGAAAACAGTAATTAAAAATTAAAAGCAAAGAAAACTAAAGAAATTAAGAGATAGAAATACATACAACCCCTACAGTTTAATGTCCATAGGCGACGATCATCGACTTCAATTTAAGGTTCACCTACTGCCACATTGCTCGAAGAAATTTAACTCCACCCCTTTTATAAGATCCTCACCTCCTTGTGTCAAACTCAAAGTAACTGAAAGGGTCTCATTAGCCTCTAAAAACACATCTCTCTGCCTTGATGAAAGATATTTCAATTCTACCAGTGGAGGAGACTCCCATGATAGCACCGAAGGAATGCTAGAAATAGGAAGAAGTGGCTCAATCAAAATCCTCTAAGGTGGCTTATCTTCATGGCCATTACATCAAGCATAGAATTCACCCCCTTAATGGACTTCTCTACATCTTGAGATAGAGCAAACAGAATAATTTCTTCCACACAATCAACAATGTCATCCATGAAGAAACACTCACTCTCGTTTAGAGGATGTTCAATGCATTAAAAATATTCAATTTCACCTTTATGTTGTCAAATGTTATATCCATGACCCTCGATCTGCAATTAATACAAGAATCTGAAGTCATTAGAAAATGGAGGCCATTGATGATTGGAATGTGCCTCTTCGAATTATGTACTGGCTAAGTATCTAGAACAATGAAATCCACTGGAAAATAGAATTTATCCACCTTGATGATGACATCTTCGATGATCCCACGAGGTTGCTTTGTTAATCTGTATGTAAATTACAACACCATCGTGGTAGGCTTCAATTCTCCTAAACCCTATTGTAGGTAAACCAAGTAGGGCAATAAATTGACACTTGGACCTAAATCAAGAAAAGCTTTATCAACATGGTGCTCCCCAATGATGTTTGAGATAGTGGGAGCCCCAAGATCTTTGTACTTGGGAGGAGTGTAACGCTGAATTATAGAACTCACTTGTTGTGGTAGCATCACTTTCTTTGGCACATGACTTTTAGACCGCCTCTTTTGAGAACACAAGTCTTTGAAAAATTTGGCATAAGGAAGAATCTGCTTAATGGCATCAAGGAGTGGTAGATTAATCTTCATTTGCCTAAAAACTTCCATCATGTTATGTAGCTTGCCCCTTGCTTCCCCCAACTTAGATGCTTCAAGAAAATGTTGTGGGAAAGGAGCCTTGGCGTCATAAGAAATTTCAGCACTTGGACTTGTGGTCACTTTTTCTTCTTCCTTCTCCCCTACCTTGTTATTAATCACTTTCCCACTTCTAAAGTGGTAATGGCTTAAACCTTCTCATGGTGTGGGTTGCTTGAGGAATCATGCATCCTTCTAGGATTAGTAACTAGTTGACTAGGGAGCTTCCCTTATTCTCTTATACTCAAAGCATTAGCAAGTTGTTTAAACTAAGATTCTAGTTTGGTAATAGATTAAGAGTGAGAATATACTAGTTGAGATGTAGATTGCACTGTTGCTACAGTGGCTTGGAATGTCTGTATAATGGACTCAAGCTTTTCAAACTTTGCTAGGGCAAGGGTCAACTTGTCTTCAAGAGTAGAATATTTTTGTGGCATAGGAGCTTGTGCTTGATACTACTGTTGAGGCACATAGTTCCTAGGCTGATATGTTGGTTGCATTGCTGCCCCTTGGTTACTGTAAGAAAACCAGGTTGATTCCTCCATGTTGGATTGTAAGTGTTACCACGTGAAAGATTCATTGTTCCAGTGAAGGTAGCTTGGAGTTACTCGTGTTAAAGATCAAAAAATTGCCCAACTGAAGGACAATTGTTCACGTTATGCATAGGACTAGAGCAAAAATCACAAGGGCCTAACAAAAAGAGACTTGAAATAGAAGGAGCTTGATTGGCTGCCATAATTGCTACTACCTTTTGTGCAATTAAATAATGTCGGTTGGCGTAGCTTCTGTAGCACCAACCTCAAAAATCCCATCAATCTTCTTTGTAGTGGTAGGTCTAGTAGAACGAGTAGAGGATACATGTTCTAGAGAGTTGTGACTAAGATTTTCAAATAAGGTCCACGCTTCTTCTTCACTCTTCAACATAAAAGTACCTCCACAGGATGCATCAACCATTTGTTTGTAGGCTTCTGTCAGCCCTTCATGAAAACTCTGCACTAGTTGCCACTTAGGAACTTGATGATGAGGACACTTCCTAAGAAGGTCCTTGAATCTTTCCCATGTCTCATAGAACTACTTCACCTCATGTTGAGAGAAACTAGTGATAACACGTCTAAACTGATTGGTCTTCCCTATCAGAAAATACTTCTTGAGGAACTCATATTGCATTTGAGTCCAAGTCTTGATCAAACGTGCCTGTAGAGAGTTGAACCAATACTTTGCTTTGTCCTTCAAGGAGAATGAAAAAAGTCTCATTTTGAAAGTATCTTCAGAGAAGTTGTGAATTTTGGTAGCTAAGCATAGTTCTATGAATTCATCTAGATGCTTGTAACGGTCTTCTTAAGTCAGCCTACAATATGATGGAAGCATGTAAATAATTTTAGACTTGATCTCATAATTCTGTGCTGTGACATTAGGCAGTTGAAAATTGGCTGGTGAAGTGTAGGTCTCAGGAACATAGTAGTCCTTGAGTAATCTAGCCCTTTCCCCAACAGCATTAGGAACAATGTTGTTATTTCCTTCTTCTGCCATGTCGTCAATTATTCCTTCCTCTTGTACAATGGTTTCAACAGGAATGTTCTCTATTGTTTAAGAGTACATTCAGTCTTAGGATTAAGAGGTATCAAAGGATTAGCCACAGAACGATGACCTGACATATAATAACAAAACTACCTGAAAAGAAAACACAAATAAAATTAAATTAAAAGCAAAATATAAAAATTCCCTAAACTAAAAATCCAATTAAAATTAATTCTGTAAAATCCAATCAATCAAATAAATAGTCCCCAGCAACGGCGCCCAAAATTGATTCGTTGGTAAGTATATCAATTAAATTATTACACTTCGCAATAGAACGAATTTCTTGCAGAATAAGGCTATCGAAAGGGGTGTCGAACCTCAAGAACTATGGTCTGAATCAATTGGTATACGAAATTAATTCTAATTAAATTTTAAAGAAAATAATTCTGATTTTTATATCTAAATTAACTAATGAAACAATTAAAATAAATCAAAAGAAACTAGAGAGTGTAGAAAATATGAGATAAATCTAGGGTTATTGACTTCACCAGTAACTTCCCAATCAATGGTTAATTGAACTAATTATGGGAAATCATATCATACATAAGTGGTGTAGGTGTTTACAAGCTCACCTCCATCTATCAAGAAGATAACATAAGATTAAGGCTAAGTCATGGACTATCTTCAATTGGCATGAGCTATCTGCCTAACTACTCTACTCTAGGGTGTAGTATGGTCCATCTTCTCTAGGCATAATCCATCAAAGCTTTTAATGATACATTCAATGATTACCATTATGTAATAATCACTCTCATAATGATAAAAAAATAAGAGAAATTAAGTTCAATAACAACAATCAAGTATCTAAGATAAGATAAGAAATCATTGAAACAGAATTTATAAGACTTTTATTGCTCAATTCTATAAGAAAAATCCTTTAAATTACACAATATATGCATGAATACAAAAATCCCCAATAATTAAAATAATCAAACCATTGATACTTAGTTAGGGGTACATCAAAACCCTAGTGGATGAACTAGTCACTCATGGTAGAAGAGACTGCTTCAATGGTTCAGGAAGAAGGCGTCATGTTCATGGAATACGCACAAGACTTCGTTCTCCAATGGTTCCCCACTCCAAAGCTCTACAAATTATGTTCAAATCTCCTCTCCAAAAACTCCTTAATCTCTCCTCAAACAGCCCCAATTCGCTACTTTTAAACCCCCAAGAGAATACATAAAGTCCTAACCCAATTAGGCGATAATTAGGGTTTCATGCAACACTAAATAGGTGGATTTTTCTACTGACGTTCAGCCCAAATTTTGACCCACTAGAAGTCAAATTCACAGAATTTTATGGAATATAAAAGTGACCAAAATGGAATTTCGTTCAACTATAGGGGAATTTAAGTCAAATTGATGCTCAAAAATATAACTTTTGGGCCACTTTCCAAGACGGGAGTAAAACTGGATTATGCGTAGAATTGGGCTTCCGGTCTGTAATATCTTTAAGTAGTTATAATTCTTTTGCATCACTTCCTTGGCTGTCTTGATCGGCGTTGAATGTTATGCATTCTAACCTCTTAACTTATGTATTTTATTCTCTTAGTGATAGATTACTTTGTGATTTTACTTCGTTTTAGTGTTTCCTGTATTTTCAGGGCCTTAATGATTATTTCAGTTAAAACCATAATTTTGGGCTTTTAAAGATGACATCCAAGAGGATTAGATGAAGCCTACATCAAATAGATCCATTTAACTATTTATTTCAACTCATATTATCCCATAGAAGAGGTCCAAGAGAATTACAGCTGCTTAAGAAGGTTACGGGCCTGAAGCCCAAATCTGCGCTTAATACACTCTTAATCCCATTTTATAAAATGGACCAGAAGTGTTATTTCCAAGCCTCAAATCGACTTAATTTTTATTTTGATTAAACAAAATTTGATTCTGCACACTTTTGAATTTCACAAACATTCTGTGAATCAGACTTCTAGTGGGTCAAAAGTTGGGCCGAATGTCAGTAGGAAAAGCCCACCTGATTAGTGCTGTGGGAAAACCTAATTAATTTCTAATTGGATTAGGACTTTGGTGTATTCTTTTGGGGTATAAAGTGGCGAATTGAGGAGAGTCTTAGAGAGCTTGAATAGCCTTTGAATAGAAGAGAATACATACTTTGCAAAGCTTTCGAGTGGAGAATCATAGGAGAACGAAGTCTTACGCATAATTTATGAAGATGATGCCTTCTTCCTCAACTGTTGAAGCTTCTTCTTCTACTATGAGCGGCTAGTTCATCCACTAGGGTTTTGATGTAGCCCTAACAAAGCATCAATGGTTTTATTGTTTTAATTATTGGGGACCATTATGTTCATGCATAGATTATGTAATTTAGAGGATTCTTATTATAGAATTGAGCAATAAAAGTCTTATAAATTCAATCTCAATGATTTCTTATCTTATCTTAGATATTTAGTTGTTGTTATTGAACTCAATCTCTCTTATTTTTTGTGATCATGAGAGCGATTATTACATAATGGTAATTACTGAATATATCATTATACGCTTTGATGGAGTATGCCTAGAGAAGATGGACCATACTGCACCCTAGATTAGAGTAGTTAGGCAGATGGCCCATTCTAATCGAAGATAGTCCATGACTTAGCCTTAATCATATGTTATCTTCTTGATGGATGACGGTGAGCTTGTAGCCACTGACACCACTTAAGCATGATGTAATTCCCCATAGTTAATTCAACTGACCATTGATTGTGGAGTTAGTGGTGAAGGAAATTACCCTAGATTTATCTCATATTATCTTCACTTTCTATTTCCTTTGTTTTATTTTATTTTGCTTTTAATTAGTTTAATTACAAAAATTAGGTTTCTTTTCTTTCTAAATTTAATTAGAATTAGTTTTGTGCTCTAATTCATTCAGACCATAATCCCTGAGGTTTGACACCCCTTTCGATAGCCTTATTCTGCAAGGAATTCGTTCTATTGCAAAGTGTAGTAATTTTAATTGAGACGCACTCACATACGAATCAATTTTTGGCACCATTGCCAGGGATTATCTATTTGATTGATTGGATTTTACAGAATTAATTTTAATTGGATTTTTAGTTTAGGAAATTTTTATATTTTATTTTTGTTTTCTTTTTAGGTACTTTTTGTTAATATATGCAAGGTCGTCGTTCTGTGGCTGATCCTTTGATACCTCTTGATCCTGAGCCTGAACGTACTCTAAGACAACAGAGGAACATCCCTATTGATACCATTGTGCAAGAGGAAGAATTCGTTGAAGACATGGTGAAAGAAAGAAATAACAACATTGTTCCTAATGCTGCTGGGGAAAGGGCTAGATTGCTCAAGGACTACTATGTTCCTGAGACATATACTTCACTAGCCAGTTTTCGACTGCCTAATGTCATAGCACAGAATTATGAGATCAAGTCCAGCATTATTCAGATGTTACCATCCTATTTTGGGGTAACTCAAGAAGAACCTTACAAGCATCTAGATGAATTCATTGAAGTGTGCTCAACTACTAAAATCCACAACTTCTCTGAAGATGCTTTCAGAATGAGACTTTTTCATTCTCCCTGAAAGACAAAGCAAAGTATTGGTTCAATTCTCTACCGGCAGGTTCTATCACGACTTGGACTCAAATGCAACATGAGTTCCTTAAGAAGTATTTTCTGATAGGGAAAACCAATCAGTTCAGACGTGCTATCACTCGTTTCTCCCAACATGAGGGGAAACAATTTTATGAGACATGGAAAAGATTCAAGGACCTTCTTAGGAAGTGTCCTCATCATCAAGTTCCTAAGTGGCAACTAGTACAGAGTTTTCATAAAGGGCTGACAGAAGCCAATAGACAGATGGTTGATGCATCTTGTGGAGGTACTTTTATGTTGAAGAGTGAAGAAGAGGCATGGACCTTATTTAAAAATCTTAGTGATAACTCTCTATAACATGTATCCTCTACTCATTCTAGCAGACCTACCACTACAAGAAAGACTGATGGGATATTTGAGGTTGGTGCTTCAGAAGCTATGACAACTGACATTGATTTAATTGCACAGAAGGTAGCAGCAATTATGGCTGCCAATCAAACTCCTTCTACTTCAAATCCTTCATTGGTAGGCCCTTGTGAATTTTGCTCTAGTCCTATACGTAATGTGAGCAATTGTTTTTCAATTGAAAAATTTTCTAATGTTCAACATGAGCAAGTCCAAGCTGCATTCACTGAACCAATGAACCCTCCACAAGGTAATACTTACAATCCTACCTAGAGGAATCATCCTGGTTTTTCTTACAGTAACCAAGGGGCAGCAATGCAACCATCCTATCAACCTAAGAATTTTGTACCTCAACAGTAATATCAAACACAAGTTCCTATGGCACAAAGAATTTCTACTATTGAAGACAAGCTGACACTCACCTTAGCAAAATTTGATAAGCTTGATTTCATTATAGAGACAGTGCAAGCTACTGCAGCAAAAATGCAATCTACAGTTCAGCTAGTACACTCTCATTCTTAATCTATTGCCAAATTGGAATCTTAGTTTGGATAGCTTGCTAATTCATTGAGTAGAAGAGAAGAAGGGAAGCTCCCTAGTGAACTAGTTGCTAATCTAAGAGGGATGCAAGCTTCCACAAGCAACCCACACCATGAGCAAGTTCAAGCTATTACCACTTTGAGGAGTGGAAAAATAATTGATAACAAGGTGGGAGAAAAGAAAGAAGAAGAAAAAGTGACCACAAGTCCAAGTGCTAAAAATTCTTATGAGCCCAAGGCTCCTTTCCCACAACGTTTCCTTGAAGCATCTAAATTGGGAAAGCAAGGGGACAAGCTGCATGACATGATGGAAGTGTTTTGACAAGTGAAAACTAATTTACCACTCCATGATGCCATTAAGAAAATTCCTCCTTATACTAAATTTTTGAAGAACTTGTGCACTCAAAAGAGGCGTTCTAAAAGTCACGTGCCAAAGAAGGTGATGTTGCCACAACAAGTGAGTTCTATAATTTAGCAGTGCAATCCTCCCAAGTACAAAGATCCTGGTGCTCCAACTATTTCATGCATCATTGGGGAGCACCATATTGATAAAGCTTTTCTTGATTTGGGTGCAAGTGTGCAAGTGTGAACTTGCTACCCTATTGAGTGTACTTACAATTGGGCCTGGGAGAATTGAAGCCTACCTCGGTGGTATTATAATTTACAGATAGATCAACAAAGCAACCCTGTGGAATCATTAAAGATGTGCTCAATAAAGTGGACAAGTTCTACTTTCCAGTTGATTTTATTGTACTTGACACTGAGCTAGTTCATAACCCAATGAGGCACATTCCAGTAATCCTTGATCGACCTTTCTTAGCTATTGCCGATGCTTGCATAAATTATAGGTCGGAGATCATGGATATTTTATTTGGCAACATGAATGTCAAGCCTAATATTTTCAATGCAATCCAAGACCCTGCAGATGAGAGTGATGTGTTCTGCATGAATAATATTGATGAATGTGTAAAGGAATTTGTTTAATCCTCTGTATCTTGAAACTCTGTGGAGGTATGTAAGTCTCTTTGTGATTATGAGACAATTTATGAAGAAGAGTTGTGCGAAGAGGTGAATTCTATGTTGGAAGTGGATGCTATTCAGAATACTCCACCATGGAGAATTCCAGTTGAGACACTCCCTTCTCTCTCTAGCACTCCCCTAGTGCCTTCATTGGAGTCACCTCCTTAATTAGAGTTGAAGCCCTTGCCTGACAAGTTGAAGTATGTATTTTTGGGGGCACAAAAAACTCTTCCTGTTATCATTGCCTTTGATCTGACAAAAACTCAAGAGAATTGCTTAGTAAATGTCTTATATCAACATCGTGAAGCAATTGAGTGGAGTGTAGCTGATCTTAAGGGTATTGATCCTTCAATTTGTATGCACAAAATCCATCTAGAAGAAGGATGTAAGCCATCTAGAGAGGCACAGAGGCGACTGAATCCTAACATGAAGGAGGTAGTAAAGAAAGAGGTTGTCAAGTTACTTGATGCAGGTATAATTTATTTAATTTCTGACAGCACATGGGTGAGCCCAACACAAGTTGTTCATAAGAAGTCTGGTCTTACTATTGCCCCCAATTCTGTGGGAGAGCTCGTTCCACAACGTACTGCCACATGTTAGCGTGTTTGCATAGACTACAGGAAGCTCAACTCCATGACAAGGAAAGATCACTTCCCTCTTTCCTTCATCGATCAAATACTTGAAAGGTTAGCAGGTCAAAGCTATTATTGCTTTCTGGATGGCTACTCTGGTTATAACCAAGTGGCTATGGATCCAGAAGATCAAGAGAAGATTACTTTCACATATCCCTTTGGTACTTTTGCTTATCGTCGTTTGCCATTTGGGTTATGTAATGCTCCGGCGACATTTGCAGAGGTGTATGATGGCTATCTTTTCTGACATGGTAGAAAAATTCTTAGAGGTATTCATGGATGACTTCTCTGTTTTTGGATCATCCTTTGAAGACTGTTTGAGCAATTTATCACTTGTGCTTCAAAGGTGCCGTGAACGAAATTTGGTACTTAGTTGGGAGAAGAACCATTTCATGGTGAAGGAGGGCATTGTGTTGGGCCATATTGTTTCAGAGAGGTATTAAAGTTGATAAAGCAAAGATTGACCTGATTGCTACACTGCCTCCTCCAACTTTGGTGAAGCAAGTTCGTTATTTCTTAGGCCATGCTGGATTCTATAGAAGGTTCATCAAGGATTTCAGTAAAATTGCTCGGCCTTTGTGCCACTTGTTATCTAAAGATGTTCCCTTTTCCTTTGATGAAGAGTGTGTGTAATCTTTTGAGAAGCTTCGGTCTTTATTATCCTGTCACGCCCCGGAACCCGGACCACTGGAACTCCCCCTGGATCAACCCGAATCCTGAGTGTGAACCCGTTCACTCAATCCCGTGAACAACCTTAACCACACTCATGTGATAGTATCATGCTATGATACCATCCTATCACGCCCCAATTCTCGACTCCCAAAAAATCAGAGGTGAACCCGTTCATTAAACCCCAATGAACCTCCTCATATTTCTCGATTACCGCGGAAGCTAATCACACGCATGTAATTATTTATGTGTACACTCATCATTATCTATCCCAATGAATGCCACATAGTTCTATGCATCCATGACATTCCATTTCCACTCTTAAATCATAAAAAATCATAAAATTCCACACATTTAAGGTTTATAAGACTTTGAGGCACCTCAAACTTGAGTTTGAGTGGCCTGGAACTTCCAGAAGGGTCGACACCACTTAAAAAGCTCTTTGAGGTGCCTCAAACTACACTTTGAGGTGTCTCAAAGATTTCCAGGCGCCTCAAAGTTGACTTTGAGTCACCTCAAACTGCACCTGATCTGAAATTTTGACAACACTCCTCAACCTGACTTCAAATGTTAATATCTCACAATTCGTAAGTCCGTTTAGTGTGAAATTTGGTATGAATTATCCTCAACATGTTTAGTTTCTAACCCAATTTGAATCATCTAAAAATACCAACCAAAACTCAAGTTATACTCAAATCAGTGGGAGTGTGTCAGATTTCCAACCCTTGCACCAAAACATGCATATCTTTCTCAATATAAATCGAAATGAGGCCCATGACCTATCAAAATGAAGCTAACACAATTATATTTTCATATGCATATGTCTCATTTACTCCTTGAACTCAAAATGGACACTTTTGGGCATATGTCCCCCCAATAGCTACTCTAATGTCTCAATGGCCACCAAGAATATTCACATAACATGCCTCTCACATTTGAAATGTAATTCCATATATTTTTCTTACCATATCCACTCAACCACTCATGCATACATACTTCCCACACTCCATTTGCTCATGATTAACCATACAAGCAATCATAACTCAAAAGGAAAATAATCCTATGGTGCCAAACATCTCCCGCACATACACTTGTCTCAAAAGGTACATATCAGTCATATGGTTTTCCAAGTTTATAGTAATTACAATAATTCACTCATAAGATTTAGAATGTAACAAATTCTACCATGACTACAACTAGATCATTACCGTGCCACAAGCCGGCATAGATAGCCGAATGTACAAAATCAACAAGAAAAGGAGTTCTAAGACTCTAAATCTATATCATGAATGCTCACCATCCATCATTTCCTTGCCATGTCCTGAAAATGTTAATGTAGGGGGATGAGCAAGTTCAATGGCTCAAGGTAATATGTTGTGCAATCCACTCAAGTCTACATTTCATATAATTGCATAAAGGAATTACCAATGCACAATTTAACTACGTGTCATGCTTCCTAGCATTCTAGTCAATGCAATACGTTCATTTTTATGGCATACTCATCAAATACATTTGACAACCATAATTTCACAACATACCTCATTTCACAATCCATCATATCTATAACATATGATATACACGAATTTATCAACAAATCCACTTACTTCACATAAGTCACGTCACTTCGCATAGTTCAACACAAAAATCACATTGTACTCGGAATTGAACTCACACTCATACCACACACCCAAGATATGTACCAAAGTCCCACATCTTAAAACCCTTTCGCTATTTCGGGCTACTAACTCGTCCGGTCACCACCCACTTACGCAAGGTAGAGGATTTTCAACCCCAAAGAGGATGTTTTCCTCTTCTATTTTCTATGAGTCATTCCCGAGTATTCATTACAAACACAAAAGTATTTCACGTTTCGCATGTACATTCGCACATTTGGATGCATTGCACTCAATACATGCCCTATGTCCATTCTAACATGTCATTCAATAATTCATAATGACACAAGTATACTTTCAATTTCCAAACTCAAGCTTTTCAATAAATTCACCAAAGTTCACATATGCAATCTATATATCAATTTGCACAATTAAACAAATCATGCATTCAATGACATCTATCAACCATTTCTAATTTAAAAGACATATCTCATCAATCAAATCCAACAATAAATCCACAAAATCTCATATTATCATATATAACACAATTACATCAATTTTATGCTAAAAAAATATGAAATTAAACTTGGAATGTAAGACACAACACACACCCCCTACCTCAATAGCTATAGTTTCAAGCTATTCCTTACTTCACTTGAAAATTTTACTTTCTTGGAAATTAATTTCGGACCAATCAAATCCAAGCCTTCATCACGTAGATCGTTTCTTCCTTATTCGGCGAACTCAAAATCCTACCCGAAGTCCCTTTAAATTGATGAAGAAGAGGAGAAGAAGTTGCTACATATGTGGATAGATATATGATGTTAATGGCTGAGGGAAGAAGTGAATAGGGCTGGGTTCTCTCCAATTCTGTTTATAGAAAAAAAAGACCTACTCATAATTACAACAATGCCATTACTTTTTCATTAAACCTTCCCGAGCTCATTTTTGGAGTTCCGTAACTCCAATTGACACGAAATTGATTCCGTAGCACGTCAAATATTTTACTTAAGCTATCCTCCAAATTTGAAGTCATTTTGAGACTTTTGGATTTTTTGGACCCACAGGCCCGCGCCCCTCGGTTGACTGGACCCGAAAAGTCAACTTTTTCCAAACGCTCCAAAATTTTTTCCAAACCTTAGATATGTTATCTAAACATGTATTTCACATTTAAACACATATAAAATCATTTAAAGCATCAATATGACCATTAAATGAAATTATAAGAAAATCGGCCAAAAATGGTCACGGTTCTTACATATCCTCTGCACCAATCATGCAATCTCTGAAATGGGCTCTACCTTTTGAAATTATGTGTGATGCCTATGATTATGTAGTAGGAGCAGTGTTGGGACAAAGAGAAGAGAAATGACTATATGTCATCTATTACGCTTGTAAGACTCTCTCTGATGCCCAACTTAATTACACAACCACAGAGAAAGAAATTCTAGCTATAGTATTTCCCCTGGATTAGTTTTGTTCCTATTTATTGGGGTCCAAGATGGTTGTCTACTCTGATCATGCGGCATTGAGACACTTATTGCCCAAAAAGGAAACCAAACCGCGCCATATTTGATGGATTTTATTGTTGCAAGAATTTAATTTAGAGATCAAAGACAACAAGGGGACAGAGAATGTAGTTGCAGATAATTTATCCTAGATTGTGTTTGAGCCTGTGTTCGATGCATTACCTATTGGCGACTCATTTTCAGATGAATAATTGTTTGGAATTTTTGATGAAAAAGTTAATGGGCAAAGGTTGAAGCATGGTGTAGAAGGATTTGCGCCAACAAGAGACGTGGAGTCTGTCGACTTGACGAATCCCTTCTATCCGACTTAATCCTTTCGAAGAGTTGATCGTCACCTACAGACATTAAAATATAGGATTTGTATGTATTTCTATCCTTTGATATTTTTAGTTTTATTTGATTTTAATTTTTAGTTTAAGTTTTCTTAATTTTTATTTCAATTCTAGTTGCATTTTGATGTGTTTTCTTTGAGTTTTTGATGTATAAGTTACTTCCGGAGGATGCCAAGAGGTGTATCGAGGTCTTTGGACTCATGAAGGGTGAAAAAATGAGCTCTCGGTCGACCTTGGGTGATAGAGACTCCAAAAATGGACGTCCCGGTTGACCTTGGGCGATGGAGGTTCAAACAGGCATCAACAGGGGGGATCGATCGCCCATCCAAGGGTGGATCGATCGCCCCCATTTTTTTTTGAAGTTGGGAGACCAACCAGCTAGGCGATCGATCACCCAGCCCTAGGGGGATCGATTGCCCTAGCCAAAAAAGGGGCTGGCCGAAAATTTTCTCCATATATGGCCCCCCTCTCCAACTATGATGCTACTACTTGCTTCCTTAACAACTTTGTGCTCCAATTTGACTCCTACTCCAACCGGGAATTTATTTTCTTCAATTGGTGATTTTTATACAAGTGTTCCTCATTGATCATCATCAACATCAACATCAAAATCGGATTGATCATCACTAGTTCTCAAGAAAACTCTTACTTTCTCAAGTTCTTCATCAAAGTAAGTAGAATTTTTATTTTGCAAAATTGTGCCAATCTTTTTGAGGGATTTTGAAGACCAAGTTTGGGGGAAATAATTTGTGAATTGAATTGTTCAATTTGGGGTGAAAAAATTGCCGAAAGAAGAGGTTGAAGGAGAAATTTTTATTGTGTGCACCAAGTGTTTGATTTAATTCCTCAACCAAGCTTTTTCTATTTCTATGACACCAAAGAGAGAAAGTGATAGGTGTTGATGCATTATGCCTAGAGAAGATGAACCATACTGTACCCTAGATTAGAGTAGTTAGGCCGATGGCCCATGCCAATCGAAGATAGTCCATGGCTTAGCCTTAATCATATGTTATCTTCTTGACAGATGAAGGGGAGCTTGTAGCCACCGACACCACTTATGCATGATGTAATTTTCCTATAGTTTATTCAATTGACTATTGATTATGGAGTTAGTGGTGAAGTTAAACACCCTAGATTTCTCTCATATTATCTTCACTATCTTGTTTACTTTGATTTATTTTATTTTCCTTTTTAATTAATTTAGTTTAAAAATCAGAATTCTTTTCTTATAAATTTAATTAGAATTAATTCCGTATTCCAACTCATCAGACCATAATCCCTGAGGTACGATACCCCTTTCGATAGCCCTATTCTGCAAGGAATTCGTTCTATTGCGAAGTGTGAAAAATTTTAATTGATATACTTTTTGAGTCACACTCACACACGAATCAATTTTTGGCGCCGTTGCCAGGGATTATCTATTTGATTGATTGGATTTTACAGAATTAGTTTTAATTGGATTTTTAGTTTAGGAAATTTTTTTATATATTTTATTTTTAATTTTGTTTTTTGTTTTCTTTTCAGGTGCTTTTGGTAAATATATGAAAGGTCGTCGTTCTGTAGCTGATCCGTTGATACCTCTTGATCCTGAGCCTAAACGTACTCTTAGACAACAGAGGAACATCCCTGTTGATACCATTGTGCAAGAGGAAGAATTACTTGAAGACATGGCAGAAGAAAGGAATAACAACCTTGTTCCTAATGCTGATGGAGAAAGAGCTAGATTTCTGAGGGACTACTATGTTCCTGAGACGTATACCTCGCCAGTAGGTTTTCAACTGCCCAATGTCACAACATAGAATTATGAGATCAAGTCCAGCATTATTCAGATGCTACCATCTTATTTTGGGCTGACTCAAGAAGACTCTTATAAGCATCTGGATGACTTCATTGAAGTGTGCTCAACTACAAAAATTCATAACTTCTCTGAAGATGCTTTCAGAATGAGACTTTTTCCATTCTCTCTGAAAGACAAAGCAAAGTATTGGATTAACTCTCTACCGGCTGGTTCTATCACGACTTGGACTCAGATGCAACATGAGTTTCTCAAGAAGTATTTTCCGATAGGGAAGACCAATCAGTTCAGATGTGCTATCACTGGTTTTTCCCAACATGAGGGGGAACAATTTTATGAGACATGGGAAAGATTCAAGGACCTTCTTAGGAAGTGTCCTCATCATCAAGTTCCTAAGTGGCAACTAGTGCAGAGTTTTCATGAAGGGCTGACAGAAGCCAATAGACAGATGGTTGATGCGTCTTCTGGAGGTACTTTTATGTTGAAGAGTGAAGAAGAGGCATGGACCTTATTTGAAAATCTTAGTGACAACTCTCTACAGTGTGTGTCCTCTACTCGTTCTAGCAGACCTGCCACTACAAGGAAGACTGATGGAATTTTTGAGGTTGGTGCTTCAGAAGCTATGCCAACCGACATTGATTTAATTGCACAGAAGGTAGCAGCAATTATGGCTGCCAATCAAACTCCTTCTGCTTCAAATTTTACATTGCTAGGCCCTGGTGAATTTTGCTCTAGTCCTATGCATAATGTGAGCAATTGTCCTTCGGTGGGTAATTTTCTGATATTCAACATGAGCAAGTTCAAGCTACTTTCACTGGACCAATAAATCCTCCACGAGGTAATACTTACAATCCCACATAGAGAAATCATCTTGGTTTTTCTTACAGTAATCAAGGGGCAGCAATGCAACCATCATATCAACCTAGGACTTTTGTGCCTCAACAGCAATATCAAACACAAAGTCCTATAGCCCAAAGAATTTTTGCTATTGAAGTCAAGCTGACTCTTACCATGTCCAAATTTGACAAGCTTGATTCTCTCATAGAGACAGTGCAAGCTACTATAGCAACAGTACAATCTACAGTTCAGCTAGTGCACTCGCATTCTCAATCCATTGCCAAACTAGAATCTCAGTTTGGACAGCTTGCTACTTCATTATGCAGAAGAGAAGAAGGGAAGCTTCCTAGTCAACCAATTGGTAATCCAAGGGGGATGCAAGCTTCCACAAGTAACCCACACCATGAGCAAGTTCAAGCTATTACCACTTTGAGAAGTGGGAAAATAATTGATAATAAGGTGGGTGAGAAGAAAGAAGAAGAAAAAGTGACCATAAGTCCAAGTGCTGAAATTCCTTATGAGCCCAAGGCTCCTTTCCCACAACATTTCCTTGAAGCATCTAAATTGGGAAAGCAAGGGGACAAGCTGCATGACATGATGGAGGTGTTTCGATAAGTGAAGATTAATTTGCCACTCCTTGATGCCATCAAGCAAATTCCTCCTTATGCGAAATTTTTGAAGGACTTGTGCACTTAGAAAAGGCGTTCTAAAAGCCATGTGCCAAAGAAAGTGATGCTGCCACAACAAGTAAGTTCAATAATTCAGCAGTGTACTCCTCCCAAGTACAAAGATCCTGGTGCTCCAACTATCTCATGCATTATTGGGGAGCACCATGTCGATAAAGCTCTTCTTGATTTGGGTGTAAGTGTGAATTTGCTACCCTATTCAGTTTACTTACAATTGGGCTTGGGAGAATTGAAGCCTACCTCGGTGGTATTGCATTTTGCAGACAGATCAACAAAATAGCCCCGAGGAATCATAGAAGATGTGCTCATTAAAGTGGACAAGTTCTACTTTCCTGTTGATTTCATTGTACTTGACACTGAGCCGGTTCACAATCCGAAGAGGCATATTCCAATGATCCTTGGTCGACCTTTCTTAGCTACTGCTGATGCTTGCATAAATTGTAGGTCAGGGATCATGGATATTTCATTTGGCAACATGAAGGTTAAATTAAATATTTTCAATGCTGTTGAGAATCCTCCAGATCAGACTGATGTTTTCTTCACGGACTCTGAAGATGTGGTTGAATCTACAAATGAAATAAGGGTGCACGAAAAACAGAAAGAGAAGAAGATGTTTGAAGATCAATTTTCTAGCATGGTGGTAACTTCTATATGCACTACACTTTCCACAACACTTCAGAAGGAGCAATTGTTTGAGTGTCCAACAAATCCACACCATGGTATGCAGATATTGTGAATTATTTGGCCACAGGAAAAGTGCCAAGAGACTGGACCAAGCGAGAACGTGATCGATTTTTCTCTAAAGTTCATCATTACTTTTGGGAGGACCCAAAGTTATTTAAATACTGTCCAGATCAAGTTATTCGGCGATGTGTCCCAGACCATGAGTTTTAAGATATTCTCAAGTTCTGCCACTCATTGGCATGTGGAGGCCATTTCAGTGCAAGGAAGACAGCGGCTAAGGTACTTCAATGTGGATTCTTTTGGCCTTCTCTGTTTCTTGATGCATATATTTTCTATAAGACTTATGATCGTTGTCAAAGATTGGGTTCAATGTCAAGGCGTGATATGATGCCAATGAGCCCCATTCTGGTGGTGGAGATTTTTGATGTTTGGGGAATTGATTTTATGGGACCTTTTCCACCTTTTTTTGGCTACGAATACATTTTGGTTGGTGTGGATTATGTTTCCAAATGGGTGGAGGCCATTGCAACTCGAACCAATGATCATAAGGTGGTAATCAAATTCATGCATGAGAATATTCTGAGTCAATTTGGAATTCCTCGAGCCTTAATCAGTGATGGTGGTACTCACTTTCGCAATAAATTCTTGAGAGGTTTGCTTGCTAAATATTCAGTGACACATAAGGTGGCGACGCCTTATCATCCTCAGACAAGTGGGCAAGTAGAGCTATCCAACCGAGAAATTAAGCATGTTCTCGGAAAGACAGTGAGACCGGATAGAAGAGATTGGTCATTGCGACTGAGTGAGGCACTATGGGCATATCAGACTGCTTACAAGACTCCTATCGATATGTCACCATGTCGGTTGGTGTATGGGAAAGCATGTCATCATCTACTAGAGATCGAGCATAAGGCACTCTGGGCAATTCAAAAATTCAATTTTGATGCAAAAAGAGCTGGGGAAGAGAGGAAGTTGCAATTGAATGAATTAGAAGAGTTTAGACGTGATGCTTATGAAAGTTCACGAATTTACAAAGAGAGGACGAAGGCATTTCATGATCGACATATCTCACAGAAGTCCTTCTCTCCAGGTGATAAAGTGTGGCTCTTCAATTCCAAGCTTCGGTTGTTTCCCAGAAAATTGCGTTCAAGGTGGGATGGACCATTCCAAGTGATTTCAGTTTTTCCTCATGGAGGTGTGGAAATTCAGAGCTTTCAAGATAATACTTTGATGAAAGTTAATGGCCAAAGGTTGAAGCATTGTTTGGAAGGATGTGTGCCAAGAAGAGACGTAGAGTCCGTCGACTTGACGGATCCCGTCTATCCGACTTAATCCCTTCGGAGAGTCAATCGTCTCCTACGGACGTTAAATTGTAGGTTTTGTATGTATTTCTATACTTTATTTCCTTTAGTATTCTTTAATTTTAATTTTTAGTTTTAGTTTTCTTAAGTTTTTCTTCAATTCTAGTTGCGTTTTAATATTTTTTCTTTAAGTGTTTGATGTATAAGTTGCTTCCGGAGGATGCCAAGAGGTGTACCGAGGTATTTGGACTCAAGACGGGTGAAAAATCTTGCTCTCGGTCGACCTTGGGCGATGGAGACTCAAAAATATCAAGTCTCGGTCGACCTTGGGCGATGGAGGGTCAAACAGGGTACCAGAAGGGGGATTGATCACCCCAGCCAAGGGGGATCGATCGCCCAAGGGTATAGAGGGGCTGGCCGAGCCTTTCTTCTATAAATGGACTCCTTATCCTCCTATGTTGCTACTACTTGCATCCTAGACCTCTTTGAACTCCAATTCAAGTCCTATATCATCCGGAAAATTAATTTCTTCAATTGGTGAGTATTAAAAAAGAATTCAACATAGATCATCATCAACTTCAACATCAAATTGGATAAAAAATCACTAGTTCTCAAAGGAAGCTCTCACTTTTTCAAGTTCAACATCAAAGTAAGTGAGGTTTTTCTTTGAAGAAATTGTTCAAATCTTTTTGAGGGCTTTTGAAGACCAAGTTTGGGGGATCAATTTGGTGTAATTACTTGTTCGATTTGGGCGGAAAAATTGCCGAAAAGAGGAGGTTGAAGGTTTCAAGGTAATTGTACACACCAAGTGTTCGATTTAATTCCTCAACTACATTTTTTCTACTTTTATGGCACCAAAGAGAGCAAGTCACCAAGGTGCTTCAAGTTCAGAGGCATGATCCAACCACAGGTTCTTCACGATCTCGTCGAGAAGGTATTCAAGAGAGATGGCATCCAAGGGCGTTGAACTTTGAAACCACGTTTGACATAGCCGAACTTTATGGTATGTTTCCCGAGACACGGTGGGGGATTTTCGACATCCGTCGTCATCGGTCGGCATCAATTTTTGTTCCACTCTCATCTATTATTTACCCGAGGCTTGTCAAGGTATTTTATCAGAACTTAATGCCGACACTTGATGAGCGGGATGTGCTTACTTCTTCCGTAGATGGAATAATAGTTCGAGTGGACATGTCATCCATTACCATTGCCATGGGTTGTCCTCATGAGTGCCCAGATGATTTAACTCATATCTATACTCCTCTACCCGACGATTTGTCAGTGGGTAATGTGGTTGCATGATTGTGTGCCAACCAATTTTTTGAGCTGAAGAGGAATGTAGCTTCCAAGTCTTCAATGCCAAATCATTTATGGTTCTTTGACGCTCTTCTACTCAAGAATGTATGTCCAATTGGACAGAAAACCGAGAGACGTCAAGAGTTCCTCAGGGCCTTATATGCCATACATTTTGGGCATTAGCTGTTGATGTTGTTTTAAAATTGTTAAATAACTCGCAAGTGTACGAATCTATTAAAGTATAGTTCGGCAAGAACGAGGTCGAACCCAAGGGAATGCTTTGAGAAGAAAAACTAACACAAATTCAAATTAATTTAAAACTAATCTAGTTTAAACACAAGTTTAGTTGATTTGAGAGAAATTAAACTAACATGAAAATAAAATAACACTATTGAAATCAAATAAAGAAAATAACTAAGGTTTTGGATTCCACCACCATTAAATCCATGAAGTTTCTAATATTCATTTATTAATTCCCAAAGTTAGAGTAGCAATCAAGAAATCAATCTATTGCTTACTCAAGATTTAACAATAAAGCACTATGAAAAATATATTAAAAGGTAGATTTTCCTTCGCTTCACTTGTGTAAAATTCTAAGCATCCTATGTATCCAATTTAATGAAAAACATAAGATCAAAGATTATCACTTTTAAGAAATACAAACTCAAGCTTAGATTAATTATAATACTTTCTAACTACCACATATACATGATATAGATGGTGAAAGAATTATAAAATAATTAATCACAAGAAGCGAAAATCATAAGCAATTCAATCACACACATGAGAATCAATTAATGAACAAAAGAACTTCACTTCATTAATGGAGGTTTCCTCCTCAACCCTAGTTGAGGAGTTTAGTTACACATGGTAGAAGAAGAAGAAGAAAACAAAATACTAAAAGACATAACGAATAAATAAAACCCGGATTGTCTCTGTCTTCTCTACCTTGGCCTCCACTTCTTTTCTCCCCCCTCAAAACAGCCTCCAATTCACCTCTTTATACCCCAAGAGAATACATAAAGTCCTAATCCAATTAGGAGATAAAGTCCTAATCCAATTAGGAGAAAATTAGGGTTTTCCCGCAGCCCAAAATAGGTATATTTTTCTGCTGACATTCGGCCCAAGTTTTGACCCAGTAGAAGTCCGATTCACGAAATTTATGTGAAATACAAAAGTGTCCAGAATCGAATTTCGTTCAACCTAGACGGGAATTAAGTCAAATTGATGCTCGGAAATAAGACTTTAGGTTGACTTTCCAAAACGGGATTAAAACTGGATTAAATGCAAAATTGGGCTTCAGGCCCGTAACCTTCTTAAGCAGTTGTAATTCTCTTGAACCTCTTCCTTAGGCTGATTTGAGTTGAAATATGGAGTTGAATGGACCCATTAGATGTAGGCTTCATATAATCTTCTTGAATATCATCTTTAAAAGCCCAAAATCATGGTTTTATCTGAAATAATCATCAAGGCCCTGAAAAAAATAGAAAATACAAAAACAGAGTAAAATCACATATAACCTATTACTAAGAGAATAAAATATGCAAATTAAGAGGCTAGAATGCGTAACATTCAACGTCGATCAGCTGTCATTCCCACAGATTATCTGGGGCCAGATGGAGAAGTTCTATTCCAAGGTTGTAGCCAAGGCACCAGACAGTGCAAGTGACTGGGAGTTTCCATTCCCTACTATTATTCACCAGTTGCTTGTGGCACAGGGGTATGCAGTCCATGAGGACGAGCTTGCCTTTCCACGTGATCTTCATTATGGCACGCATGACTGGAACTTGAGTCGATCTCATATGCACCAGAGAGTCATAGCGGTGCCTAGTGAGGTATCTCGGTTGGCCTAGGCAGGAGAGCATATAGATATACCACCAACGATGGAAGATCCAGAGGAGATGGAGGCAGAGGAAGAGGAGGTGCATGCACAGGCTGGTGGCCATGATTATCAGTATTTAGAGGGGTAGATTGCTGGGTTGACAGCCCAGTTTGGCACCCTACAGACAGAGGTATCCACACAGTTTGGAGCAATGAGAACAGAGATGGCAGATCACTTTCGTGACACTCACCAAGAGCAACTAGAGATGAGGAGGATGATGCGTGCACTGATGCGCCAGGCAAACTTGGATCCAAATGCTCAGTCACCACCACACCCTTGACAGGAAGGTAACCATCTTTTGTATTTTATTTCATTTTTAGTTTTTATTTTTCTTTTTGTAGTTAGATTTTTATTAAAAAAATAAAAAATAAAAAAATTGGAAAAATGAAAAAAAATTTAGGATTTTTTCTCTTTCATATTTATTTTCACCCATACTATTTCACTTGATCTTTGGGGTATAGTGGTTTGTTTTGACAGGTTTTAACATCCAAGTTTGGGGGTGTGCTTGCATTGCCTTCATATACCTTGGTGTGCTTTATTTTCTTGCCACTCATTCTCCAGATTTCTGGTAACATCGTTCTTACTCTTCTCTTTGCTTTGATTGATAGTACATTGAAGACAATGTACAGTTTAAGTTTGGGAGTGAGGCGATGTCTATTTTTGTGCTTTATTGCATATGGGAGAAAATTTGTGAAATTCTTCTTGTATTAGGATTTTATTTTATTTTATTTTCTTAGTTTGTTTATTTTATTTTATTTTGTTTTATTTTTAGATAGAATGTTTTGACATTATTCAAGGGATTAATACCTTATGTAGGTACTTAACTTGCAATTTTTGAGTATATGTTCGATTTTTGGAAACTGTGATTTAAATTAAGTGAGTTTAATCATGATGCAATAACATATTTTGGAGTGATTAATTTTAGTTTCCTTACATGCACAAACACACCAGCATAGTCTTATGGGTATAAACTTTGATTGTGAGTTATTGAGTTACATATGCTTGATATTAATTAGTATCTCTTGAGAATGAGTACTGATAATGTGTTACTTGACTTCAATGAAAAAGAAAAGAAGTGGAAAAAAAGAAAAAAAAAGTGATGAATAAGCAAATCAATTTGATCCTTTTCATGAGTAACCGGGCCTATATGCCTCAGGAAGCACGGAGTGTTCGCATCAAAAGTGAAAGGGTGAGAAAAGATGAGCATTGGTTGTCTTGATTTGTAGCCTAACTGATTCGAGTAATTAGGTCTTCAGGGTATCTTAAAGCCTAGTGCCCTAAAGCCATCTGGTTTGGGAGCCACTGACTGAAAGCTTGCTACATGGATCTTTTAGAAAGCTTAATAGATCAAGACATTGCATAACCAATAAAGTAATGAGAAAAAAAAAGAGAATGAAAAGAAAAAAAAATGAAAAAGTCATGTATGCATGTTGGGAAGTATGAGTTCAATAAGGGGAGCTAGTAAGTTGAAGGGGTATGTGCCTTAATATATTCAGAGCTTGGTTATGCCACATGAGATGATTGCTAGTTCACTTTACACGAGGAAGCTAGA
The DNA here is from genome assembly GCA_026545225.1 of Cornus controversa. Taxonomy (NCBI): domain Eukaryota; kingdom Viridiplantae; phylum Streptophyta; class Magnoliopsida; order Cornales; family Cornaceae; genus Cornus; species Cornus controversa. The sequence continues at coordinate 32,420,541 of CM048845.1, read as the reverse complement.
GTTAATTATTTTGAGATATGTTGATGTGAATTATGTGTGGGGACCATTGATTTGAATTATAGAATTTGAAAGTTTGGAATTATTCTTGAATGCAAGTTTGTAACTATATACTGTAATCTTCTTCTTGAATTAATGTTGAAACAGAATTTTGAATGTTTGTGGGTAACATTTCTGGAAACCCTCACGAGACTATACTCGTCCACTAGGGGAACCTAGGGGTTTAAAGGCTTGTTGCATATGCTAAATGCAATCGTTTCTCCCACGAAAGTGGAGTTAGGTAGTTTAGTTAGTATTTGTTAGTTTCTTTTGTTTTAGTTTTGTTTTATTCTATTACTAAGGGACTAGCAATATGTAAGTTTGGGGGTGTGATAGGCATTGAATGTTACGCATTCTAGCCTCTTAACTTATGTATTTTATTCTCTTAGTGATAGATTATTTTGTGATTTTATTTCGTTTTAGTGTTTTCTGTATTTTCAGGGCCTTAATGATTATTTCAGTTAAAACCAAGTTTTTGGGCTTTTAAAGAAGACATCCAAGATGGTGAGATGAAACCTACATCAAGGAGATTCACTCAACCATTTATTTTAACTCAATTCAGCCCAAGGAAGAGGTCCAAGAGAATTACAGTTGCTTAAGAAGGTTTCGGGCCTGAAGCCCAAATCTGCGCATAATACAGTCTTAATCCCATTTTGGAAAATAGACCAGAAGTCTTATTTCCAACTCTCAAATCGACATAATTCTCGCTCTAATTTAAACGAAATTTGATTCTGCACACTTTTGTATTTCACAAAAATTCCGTAAATTGGACTCCTAGTGGGTCAAAAGTTGGGCCGAAGTCAGCAGGAAAAACCCACCTGATTAGTGCTGCGGGAAACCCTAATTTATTCCTAATTGGATTAGGATTTTGGTGCATTCTCTTGGGGAATAAAGTGAAGACTTGGAGGCTGAATTGGGGGGAGATTAGAAAGGAGAGAATAGAGATTGGAAAGTCTGAGGGGGCTGAGAAGAGAACAGAAACATATTTGCAGAGCCATTGGAGAACGAAGTCATACGCGTAATTCAGAAAGATGATGTCTTCTTTCTCAACAGTTGAAGCTTCTTCTTCTACCATGAGCGGCTAGTTCATCCACTAGGGTTCTGATGTAACCCTAACAAAGCATTAATGGTTTGATTGTTTTAATTATTGGGGACCTTTATATATATGCATAGATTGTGTAATTCAGAGGATTTTTATTATAGAATTGAGCAATAAAAGTCTTGTAAATTTAATTTCAATGATTTCTTATCTTGTCTTAGATATTTAGTTGTTGTTATTGAACTCAATCCCTCTTATTTTTTGTGATCATGGGAGAGATTATTACACAATGGTAATCACTGAATATATTGTTAAGAACTTTGATGGATTATGCCTAGAGAAGATGAACCATACTGCACCCTAGATTAGAGTAGTTAGGCAGATGGCCCATGCCAATCGAAGATAGTCCATGGCTTAAGCTTAATCATATGTTATCTTCTTGATGGATGAAAGTGAGCTTGTAGCCACCGACACCACTTATGCATGATGTAATTCCCCTATAGTTGATTCAATTGACCATTGATTGTGGAGTTAGTGGTGAAGTCAAACACCCTAGATTTCTCTCATATTATCTTCACTATCTTGTTTACTTTGATTTATTTTATTTTCCTTTTTAATTAATTTAGTTTAAAAATCAAAATTCTTTTTTTATAAATTTAATTAGAATTAATTCCGTATTCCAACTCATCAGACCATAATCCCTGAGGTACGATACCCCTTTCGATAGCCCTATTCTGCAAGGAATTCGTTCTATTGCGAAGTGTGGAAAATTTTAATTGATATACTTTTTGAGTCACACTCACACACGAATCAGAAAGTCGCCAAGGTGCTTCAAGCTTGCCCAATCCTCACCGAGCATGACATGATTCAACACCCATTTCCTCAAGATCTCGCTGAGATGGAATTCATGAGAGATGACATCCAAGAGCCTTGAATTTTGAAGCGACATTCGACATCGCCGAACTATATGCAGTGTTTCCCGAGACACGATGGGGGATTTCTGACATCCATCATCATCGATCGGCATTGATTTTTGTTTCATTATCTAACGCCTGACTGATTCTAGTAACTAGGTTCTTCGGGGTGTCTTAACGCCTAGTGCCCTAAAGCCATTTGGTTTGGGAGTCACTGACTGAAAGTTTGCTATATTGATCTTTCAGAAAGCTTAATAGATCAAGACATTGCACAACCAATAAAGTAATGAAAAAAAAATGAAAAAAAAGGGAAAAAGTCATGTATTCATGTTTGGAAGTATGATTTCAATAAGGGGAGCTAATGAGTTGAAAGGCTATGTTCCTTAATATATTCGGAGCTGGTTTATGCCACATGAGATGACTGCTAGTTCACTTTTCATGGGAGAGCTAGAGTTGGTTACTTTGAGATATGTTGATGTGGATTATGTGTGGGAACCATAGCTTTGAATTATGAAATTTGAAAGTTTGAAATTATTCTTGAATGCAAGTTTGTAACTATATATTGTAATCTTCTTTTTGAATTAATGTTGAAACAGAATTTTGAATGTTTGTGGGTAACATTTTAGGAAACCCTCACGTGACTATACGCGTCTATTAGGGGGAACCTAGGGGCTTAAAGGCTTGTTGGACATGCTAAATGCAATGTTTTCTTCCACGAAAGTGGAGTTTGGGTAGTTTAGTTAGTGTTTGTTAGTTTCCTTGTTTTAGTTCTGTTTTATTCTATTGTTAAAGGACTAGCAATATGTAAGTTTGGGGGTGTGATTGGCGTTAAATGTTACGCATTCTGGCCTCTTAACTTGTGTATTTTATTCTCTTAGTGATAGATTATTTAGTGATTTTAATTCGTTTTAGTGTTTTCTATATTTTCAGGGCCTTAATGATTATTTCAATTAAAAACATGATTTTGGGCTTGTAAAGATGACATCCAAGAGGGTTAGTTGAAGCTTACATCAAATGGACCCATTCAACTATTTATTTCAACTCAAATCCGCCCATGGAAGAGGTCCAAGAGAATTACAGCTGCTTAAGAAGGTTACAGGCCTGAAGCCCAAATATGCGCTTAATACAATCTTAATCCCGTTTTAAAAATGGACCAGAAGTGTTATTTCCAAGCCTAAATCGACTTAATTTCTATTTTGGTTCAATGAAATTTGATTCTGCACACTTTTGAATTTCACAAAAATTTCGTGAATCGAACTTCTAGTGGGTCAAAAGTTGGGCCGAACGTCAGCAGGAAAAGCCCACCTGATTAGTGCTGCGGAAAAACTTAATTAATTCCTAATTGGATTAGAACTTTGGTGTATTCTCTTGGGGTATAAAGTGGCGAATTAAGGAGAGTCTTTTCCAATTTGAGATAAGGATGCCTAACCCATAGAATCTGGGGGTTTTGTGAGTATTGGTTGTTAAGGAAACTATTTGGTTGTGCGAGATAATTAGATGTTTTTCAATAGTAAAGAGTGCTAAATTATCATAATTGATAAATTCAGTATGCTAGATTTGATAATTACATGTTTATAATTATCATAGTTGATTATAGAGCATGATGGGATTTAATTGTGAAAGAATTGTGCAAATTCATGTATATGTGAGAATGTGACCCTTATGTGCTTGATGAATTGCTTTAGAAATGTGTTTAAGTGCAAAGCATTATTTAATTGTCAAGATATGAAATATGTGAATTGTGTAGAGTATGAATTATGTGAAATGTGAAAGATGTGAAGCATGTTCAAAGTGTATACATGAGGTTTAAATAAGAATTATGCAACATGATATGTAAATGCTTTGTTGAGCTTGAGTTATAAATGTATATTGATTGAACATGTTGGTGCATCTTCATTGCCATGTTGAGGGTGGTGAGCTCAATTGGATGGTAATGTCTTCTTGACGAGTGATGAGGTGATCCAGTAACGGAAAGCCCTCATGGAGTGAACTTGTTATAAAGCTCCGTTAGAAATGAAGAGGATACTCCCTATAAAGGTGAGTCCTACGATGAGGTAGCCTTGTTATAGAGCCTCGGATAGGTGGGATTAGTTTGTCCAAGGGAATTAGAGACCAATGGATGTATCGAGGGAGTCATGCATACCATGTTGTTTTTCATGTTGCTTATAATATGGTTGTAGTATGTGCATAATTGCATAATATGATTAAAAATGCAAATATATGCTTATGTGGTATTCACGGGACTTGCAAAATTGTGTTTTAGACATTCCTACTAAGCATATGGTTGCTCATCCCATGAGAATTAATTTTTTTTCAGGAAATGGAAAGGAGGTGGCGACATCTCCCCCACAGTAGAGTTGGTTTTATTTGAATGCATGTCTATGATGTGGACTATATGCACGTGTTGGATATATAAAGACCAGTTATGTTTCGAGGACATGTGATACTTATGTTTTATTATTCGTACTTCATATGTATGTTGCAATTATGTTGAATGATAGGTAATGAGCATGATGAATTGAATTTCCATTAAATGCCATATATGCTTGTATGTTATTGGGAAGTGATTGAATTAAGAAAGCATGAAAATTGATTTAAGTGTTGTATGGCTGAGGGACTTGTCCTTTTGATTATATATGATGATGGTGAGTGATAGGTGATGGAAAATTGGTATATAGAATACCCCTTTGAAATTAGAACCTTGTGAATAGTAATTTGAGAGTTGAAACTGGGAAAAACAGGTGCAGGGAAGTTTTAGTCGACTGAAACATCTATCAATCGACCGAAAGTGTGAGATACCGAGAGTTTGCATATACAGGGTCCGTAAGTACCTATTTCAATCGATGGAAACAATCCTTCAATCGACTGAAAGATATATAAGTCAATTGAAACTACCCATCAGTTGACTGAAAGACTTCCTTTAGTCGATCGAAGCTGAGGATCACTGAGCTAATAAATTGCCCAAGTTTTAGTCGATTAGTGGGGTACCCATCAATCGACTGAAACTTGAATATGGGATTAATGTGCACTGTTGAGCTTGAAAAGTTCATGTTATCTACTTAGGGGTCCATGATGAGATTGTAAGGCTTCCGCTGTGTTATAAAAATTATGAATAATTCATAAAAGTGTTGCTTGATAAATTTTAAGTCTTCCGTTGCTTGTTTAAAGGTTGGAATTACTTAATCACCCTCGATTTTCGGAAGTCAAAAATTTGGGGCGTGACATGAGCCCTGGTCCAAGCGAAGAGGAAGCTCTAGCATTACTTCGAGGCTTACCCAATCGTTGTGCCAACTAAATTTCTAATCAGAGTAATCCTTTATAAACCTGATCAGTTGGGAAGAGTAGCCAAATGGGCAATAGAGCTGGGCATCTACGAAATAACCTACGAACCTCGGACCACCATAAAGGGGCAAACAGTTACAGATTCTTGCTAGAGTACGAGCCTAAAGATGACGAAGAGATAGAGCTTCTATCTCGCCTCGAATAGAGGCTCTTCGTTGATGGGTCGTCAACACAAGCTGGGTCAGGCATTGAAGTGGAAATCCAGACCCCTAACAAAATATCTTTGCATCAAGTGATCCATCTAGAATTTCCTGCATCAAAGAACAAAGTCGAGTATGAGGACCTCTTATTAGGCCTAAGACTGGCACAAACACTTAGGTAAAGAACTTGCAAATTTTAGTGATTCTCACCTAATCGTGAAGTACGTCGGGGGAGACTACCTTTCAAAAGATGATCAAATGAAAGCCTAAAAAAACCTTGTAGAAAAATAACTCACAAAATTTGAAAGAGTTAGAATTTCTCAAATATCAAGAGAGTTGAACCTAAATGCCGATAGGTTAGCACGTTCAGCGTCAGTTGCTCAGCCAGATCTGATCAAACTGGCTCTAATCAACTCTTTGGAGGAACCCAACATCCATTCCTAGAAAGAGGTGCTGGTCATACAGAACCAACCCAGTTGGATGGATCCTATCAAAGCTTACCTTGTTGACAGGGTATTACTAGATTCGAGGGAAAAGGCAATGAGAGTTAGAATAAATTCTTTTAGATATTCCATGTGATAGGCGTTGAATGTTACGCATTCTAGCCTCTTAACTTATGTATTTTATTCTCTTAGTGATAGATTATTTTGTTATTTTACTTTGTTTTAGTGTTTTCTGAATTTTCAAGACCTTAATGATTATTTCAGTTAAAACCATAATTTTGAGCTTTTAAAGAAGACATCTAAGATGGTTAGATGAATCCTACATCACAGAGATACATTCAACCATTTATTTTAACTCAAATCAGCCCAAGGAAGAGGTCCAAGAGAATTACAGCTGCTTAAGAAGGTTTCGGGCCTGAAGCCCAAATCTGCGCATCATACAGTCTTAATACCATTTTGAAAAATGGACCAGAAGTCTTATTTTCGAGCCTCAAATCAACTTAATTTCTATATAGGTTGAACAAAATTGGATTCTGCACACTTTTGTATATTACGAAAATTCTGTGAATCGGACTTCTAATGGGTCAAAAGTTGGGCCGAACATCAGTAGGAAAAACCCACCTGATTAGTGCTGCAGGAAAACCTAATTAATTCCTATTTGGATAAGGACTTTGGTGTATTCACTTGGGGTATAAAGTGAAGAATTGGAGGTTGAGTTGAGGAGATATTACAGAGATTAGAGAGTCTGAGAGAGCTTTGGACAAAAGACATACTTTGCAGATCCATTGGAGAATGAAGTCATACGCATAACTCATGAAGATGATGCCTTCTTCCTCAACAGTTGAAGCTTCTTCTTCTACCATGAGCGGCTAGTTCATCCACTAGGGTTTTGATGTAGCCCTAACAAAGCATCAATGTTTTGATTATTTTAATTATTGGGGACCTTTATATACATGCATAGATTATGTAATTTAGAGGATTCTTATTATAGAATTGAGCAATAAAAGTCTTGTAAATTCAGTTTCAATGATTTTTTATTTTGTCATAGATATTTAGTTGTTGTTATTGAACTCAATCTCTCTTATTTTCTGTGATCATGAGAGCGATTATTACACAATGAGAATCATTGAATATATCATTAAAAGCTTTGATGGATTATGCCTAGAGAAGATGAAGCTTACTGCACCCTAGATTAGAGTAGTTAGGCAGATGGCCCATGCCAATCGAAGATAGTCCATGACTTAACCTTAATCATATGTTATCTTTTTGATGAATGAAGGTGAGCTTGTAGCCACTGACACCACTTATGCATGATGTAATTCCCCATAGTTGATTCAATTGACCATTGATTGTGGAGTTAGTGGTGAAGTCAAATATCCTAGATTTCTCTCATACTATCTTCACTTTCTATTTACTTTGATTTATTTTATTTTACTTTTTAGTTAGTTTAGTTTAAAAATCAGAATTATTTTCTCTTAAATTTAATTAGAATTAATTCTGTGTTCCAACTCATCAGACCATAATCCCTGAGGTACGATACCCCTTTCGATAGCCCTATTCTGCATGGAATTCATTCTATTGCGAAGTGTGGTAATTTTTAATTGATATACTTTTTGAGTCACACTCACACACAAATCAATTTTTGGCGCCGTTGCCGGAAATTATCTATTTGATTGATTAGATTTTACAGAATTAATTTTAATTGGATTTTTAGGTTAGGAAATTTTTATATTTTATTTTTTAATTTTGTTTTTGTTTTCTTTTTAGGTGCTTTTGGCTAATATATGCAAGGTCGTTATTCTGTAGCTGATCCTTTGATACCTCTTCATCTTTAGCCTGAACGTACTCTTAGACAACAGAGGAACATCCCTGTTGATACCATTGTGCAAGAGGAAGAATTAATTGAAGACATGGCAGAAGAGAGGAATAACAACCTTGTTCCTAATGCTGATGGAGAAAGGGCTAGATTGCTTAGGGACTACTATGTTTCTGAGACATACACCTCACCAGCTGGTTTTCAACTGCCCAATGTCATAGCACAGAATTATGAGATCAAGTCCAGCATTATTTAACTGTAACCATCTTATTTTAGGCTGACTCAAGAAGACCCTTATAAGCATCTAGATGAATTCATTGAAGTATGCTCAACTACAAAAATTCACAACTTCTCTGAAGATGCTTTCAGAATGAGACTTTTTTCATTCTCCCTGAAAGATAAAGCAAAGTATTGGTTTAATTCTCTACCGGCAGGTTCTATCACGACTTGGACTCAGATGCAACATGAGTTTCTCAAGAAGTATTTTTCGATAGGGAAGACCAATTAGTTCAGACGAGCTATCACTGGTTTCTCCTAACACGAGGGGGAATAATTTTATGAGACATGAGAAAGATTCAAGGACCTTCTTAGGAAGTGTCCCCATCATCAAGTTTCTAAGTGGCAACTAGTGCAGAGTTTTCATGAAGGGCTGACAGAAGCCAACAGACAGATAGTTGATACGTCTTGTGGAGGTACCTTTATGTTGAAGAGTGAAGAAGAGGCATGGACCTTATTTGAAAATCTTAGTGACAACTCTCTACAACATGTGTCATCTACTCGTTCTAGCAGACCTGCACTATAAGGAAGACTGTTGGGATTTTTAAGGTTGGTGCTTTAGAAGCTATGCCAACTGATATTGATTTAATTGCATAGAAGGTAACAGTAATTATGGCTGCCAATCAAACTCCTTCTGCTTCAAATCTTTCATTGCTATGCCCTTGTGAATTTTGCTCTAGTCCTATGCATAATGTGAGCAATTGTCCTTCGATGGGATAATTTTCTGATGTTCAATATGAGCAAGTCCAAGCTACATTCACTAGACCAATGAATCCTCCACGAGGTAATACTTACAATTCTACATGAAGGAATCATCCTGATTTTTCTTACAGTAACCAAGGGGCAGCAATGCAACCATCATATCAACCTAGGACTTTTGTACATCAACAATAATATCAAACACAAAGTCCTATGGCACAAAGAATTTCTACTATTGAAGACAAGCTGACATTTACCTTGTCCAAATTTGACAAGCTTGATTCTTTGATAGAGACTGTGCAAACTACTGCAGCAATAGTACAATCTACAGTTCAGCTAGTGAACTCTCATTCTCAATCCATTGTTAAACTGAAATCTCAGTTTGGATAGCTTGCTACTTTATTAAGTAGAAGAGAAGAAGGGAAGCTCCCTAGTCAACCAATTGCTAATCCAAGAGGGATGCAAGCTTTCACAAGCAACCCACACCATGAGCAAGTTCAAGCCATTACCACTTTGAGGAGTGGGAAAATAATTGATAATAAAGTGGGTGAGAAGAAAGAAAAAGAAAAAGTGACCACAAGTCTAAGTGCTAAAATTCTTTATGAGCCCAAGGCTCCTTTCCCACAACGTTTCCTTGAAGCATCTAAATTGGGAAAGCAAGGGGATAAGTTGCATTATATGATGGAGGTGTTCCGATAAGTGAAGATTAATTTGCTATTCCTTGATGCCATCAAGCAAATTTCTTCTTATGCTAAATTTTTGAAGGACTTGTGCACTCAGAAAAGGCGTTCTAAAAGCCATGTGCCAAAGAAAGTGATGCTGCCACAACAAGTGAGTTCTATAATTTAGTAGTGCACTCCTCCCAAGTACAAAGATCCTGGTGCCCCAACTATCTCATCCATCATTGGGGAGCACCAAAACATAAACACATATAAATTTTATTGTATTTTATTTATTTATGTTTTATTTATTATTTTTTTATGGTTGTGCAATACCCAGGTTTATTGGGCTTTCGAATTGTTAGACTCCCAAACCAAATGGCTTTAGGGCACTAGGTTTCAAGATACCCCGATGGACCTGATAACTCGAAAGAAAACGGCCACAAATCATAAACTAACTGAAGATGCAATGCCTAGGTTTATTAGGCTTTCAAATTGATCCATGTAGCAAGCTTTCACCTAGCGACACCTAAATCAAATGGCTTTAGGGCACTAGGTTTCAAGATACCCCGACGAACCTAATAACTCGAACTAGAATAGCCACAAACCAAAAACTAACCAATCATAGAAAAGGTTCCAATCCCTCACTTTTCACATGAACACTCCCTGCTTACTGAGGCAAGAGGCTTGGTTACTTCGTAAAAAAGCTCAACTTACTTTTTTTTTTTGCATGTGTAACATGCTTAAACTATTTATTCTCAAGGGATACCAACTTATATTCAGCACACATAACGGAGAACTAAAAGCCTTGTACATACCCCACCAACTCTGCTAGTGTGCAAGTGAATTGTAAAAAGAACTGGAGTTAACCACTCCAAGTCATGTCAATGCAAATAACGATTTAAACCACTGCATTCATACCACAATTTCTAGAAATTTTATACATACTCTACAATTGCAAGTCAAGAACCTACATAAAGTATTAAACTCTTGACTGGTGTTAAATTAGACATCTAAACTAAAAACAAAACATCCTAAAATAATAAAAAAACAAACAAAAGTGTTCTTGTTAACACCCAAACTTGAATCACACATTGTCCTCAATGTGTAACAAAAACATGAAGCATATGGTAAGTAATAGAACAATAACCGTGGTAGTAGAATTGTCAAAATTTGGCAAAGAATTCACATGAATAAGGGTTGGTCCTCCCCCGAAACTTGGATGCAAAAACATGTCATAAAAAAACACAAATACACACCACGCATATTAAAAGGAAATAAAAATTAAAAAATTCAACAAAATGTAAACAAAACAAATCTAATAATTAAAATTAAGAAAAATCAACTCAAACAAAAGTAAAAATAAATAAAAAGAAATGAAAATAAAAACACACACTTCCTAACTACTACTTTTGATGGAAGGTTCACCATATACCACTTCTCATGAGGAGATCTAAGAGTGTCCCCCCTATTTTTGTCCTCACTTTCTTGTGATGGAATCCAAACAATTTTTAGGCATCTCTTATCTATATCAATGTGAAGTTTAAAAAAAAATGAATCAATCGAATAAAATTCAACCGATTCAGGAAAACATGACCCTTTAACTTGTTTTGAATAATTTTATCATTCATATCTAATTTGTCACTACTCAAGTCAAAAACAAAGATAAAAGGTGGACTCTCATTAAGACTTAAGTGATCACACTTAAGTTCTTCATGTAAAATTTTGAAGTCTGGTATGAGTAATGGTTCCCCAAAGAGGGCGTAGTCTAGCTCAATTGGTTGTATGAGTTCAATATTGGTCACAGGCGAACTTGGACGTTCCTCTTGATCTTCAGAATTCAATGTATTGGTTGTTTCCTCGATTTGAACTTCTTGCCTAATTATAGATTGAGAATGTGAATTTAACAATGTAGTTTGTTCCTCAAGGTTGCCAATAAGTTCCTCAAGTTTGCTAAGGGCAGCCAAAACTTTGTTCTCAAACCCCTGAGAATAAGTATGGGAAAATGGATCATCTCGCGGTATAGAAAAATTTGGATGTTTGTGTTCTTGATAAAAATCATAATATTGTCCTGTAGTAGGACAATTTATCACATGATGAAAAGGACTAAAGCAACATGAACATGACTCATATGGTATGGACGAGTGAGTAGGAGTAGGAGCATGACTAAAGGCCATAAATTGGTTCAATCTCAATGATAATGCATCCAATTTGTTGGACACATCCATTGAATTTTCACTCCAATTTTTCATATATGCAAAATTATTAATTTCACAACTAAATTAATCTGAACATGCTTCTAAAGTGTCTTCAACCTCAACTAACATGTTTTCAAAGTTTGTTTTTCAAAATTAAAATAAACTAACAATCCTAAACATAAGTGTATGAATTAAAATACAAAGACTCGCTAGAGGTCCTGAAATTTTGACTTCTTTCCACATGTGTAGTAACTCTTGTACCTATATTCAAACACACAAAACACCTAAAACAAAATAAAAATAGAATATATACAAGTCCAAAATTATAATTAAATTAGACTTAATATTTAAACTTAACAACGCAATCATGACCACAGTGCCCGACAAGGGCGCCACTTTGTTCGATGTGCTAAATGTGATAAAATATTATGTAATAGTGTCGTTGTTGTTTTACTCTTTGACAAAAGAGAATTTATCAAAACCTACAAATACTCTACCAAAGTTAGTAAAGTGGTGAGAAGGGGTCAAACATCACAGAGACTGCGTTGATTTCGTTATTAAGCTATCAAGACCATGTCTAATTTAATTAAAAAAGAATTTGTTTTGTTTTCTAATTCTAGGGTATTGAAATTAAATAACACGAAATAACAACATAAACAAATGATAGACACTGGAGAGAGGATCCAAAGAATTGACTTCACCACTAACCTTCTGACAATGACAACTGTATTGATTTGGGACGCCTAATCCATGCTTTTAGAAAAGAATGGCTACAAACCCTATTCAGATCTATCAAAAGGATTCGTTCAATATACAATTAACCATAACTCATCTTCTCTTCGCATGGCCTATACATCTGACTAACGAATGATATAATAGCCCATCTTCGCTTAGTACGAATTATCAAAACCCTAAATTGAATGATCTGTGAAAAGTATTGTATAACATGTCTTAACAAAATCAGAGAAGTTGAAAAGAACCAAACCCTAATCACTGCAAATTAGCACTCATTCTATAAGAACAAAAGTAAATATGAAATGAAAAAATCCATACAATTTAAAGCCAATAGCACAACTATTGTTTATGTCTTGGTTATACAATCCATACACAAATTAAATCGTTCCCAAATTAATATACAATTTAAAACATTGAAATACAGGTTAAGGTTACGTCAGTTCCCCAGAATGGTGTTTAGTCACTCATAATCTGCGGTCCAGGCTTGAACGATGATGAAGTCACTATATTCTCGCCCGCAATCATCACGAATTGCCTCTGTATATCTCTCTATGTTGTTCTCCTCCAGCCTACCCTAGTTTTCTTTCTTTTTTTCATTTTACTTTGCGAAGCAAACACAAACGGGACACCTCGCCTCCCAAACTAGCACATGCGCCTAAGAAAATGGCACTTGCACTTCAAAAAGTGGCATTTGCGCCCAAAAAGTGACAGCTACGCAAATGGGGCAGAAAGGTGCTATAAACGTCTACTTTTGGAAATTTTCATGAAGTATGAAAATGTATAGAATTGACCTTCAACCCACGTGCAGTTTAGGTTATTTTGAAAATCAAGTATGGAGCTATGGTTCGAATTCCAAAACGGGTCCAGAACTTTCTATGCCTGAATAGGCCCAGTCTTCAATGTGAATAGGCCCGTGCTCCTTTGCTTCATTAAATTTATTTATGCCCCATTTCTTCAGTCCATTTCATTTGAATCTTCAATATAAACATATATCATGGGTCAAGCTTCAGCTTCTTACAAAAATAGCCCCATCTGTAACCCGGTTGCACCATTATTAATAATAATTACCCTTAATCACCTGAAATCATGAAAAGATTAAAATTATTAATAAAAATGTTAAATAAGACACTAATTCATATAATTTAGGGGCATTGAATGCACAACATTCATTACTTATCACACCCCCAAACTTACATATTGCTAGTCGCGTAGTAATAAAAAACTAAAAAAAAAAATAACAAAACTACTTTCTCTTTCGTGGGAGATTCGGTTGTATTTAGTGTATGCAACAAGCCTTTTAAACCCCAGGTTACCCCTCATGGACGAGTGAAGTCTCGTGAGGGTTTCTAGAGATGCTACCTTCAAACATGAAAAAATTCATATTTCAAACATTGATCATGATGAAAACTACAAAATACAGTTAAAAGACTTGCTTCCAAGAATACTGTCAGATCCCTAAATCCCATAATTCAAAATAATGGTTCTCATACAAAATTTACATCATCACAACTCAAAGCAACCAACTCTAGCCCACTCATGAAAAGTGAACTAGCATTCATCTATGTGGTTTAACCCGGCTCTGAGTGAGCAATTATAAATCCCATCAATTCATTGGATCCCTTTATTGAATTTATCACTTAAATCAGAAATACATGTAAATTTTATTGTATTTTATTTATTTATGTTTTATTTTTTATTTTTTTATGGTTGTACAATGCCCAGGTTTATTGGGCTTTCGAATTGATCCATGTAGCAAGCTTTCAGTCACTGACTCCCAAGCCAAATGGCTTTAGGGTACTAGGTTTCAAGATACCCCGACAGACCTGATAACTCGAACCAAAACGGCCACAAACCATAAACTAACCGAAGATGCAATGCCTAGGTATTTTAGGCTTTTGAATTGATCCATGTAGCAAGCTTTCAGCTAATCACACCCAAATCAAATGGCTTTAGGGCACTAGGTTTCAAGATACCCCGACGAACCTAATAACTCGAACCAAAATAGCCACAAACCACAAACTGACCAATCACAGAAAAGGTTCCAATCCCTCACTTTTCACATGAACACTCCCTGCTTACTGAGGCAAGAGGCCTGGTTACTTCGTAAAAAGGCTCAACTTACTTTTTTTTTTTGCATGTGTAACATGCTTAAACTATTTATTCTCAAGGGATACCAACTTATATTCAGCACACATAACGGATAACTAAAAGCCATGTACATACCCCACCAACTCTGTTAGTGTGCATGTGAATTGTGAAAAGAACTGGAGTCAACCACTCTAAGTCATGTCAAAGCAAATAACGATTTAAACCACTGCATTCATACCACAATTTCTAGAAATTTTATACATACTCTACAATTGCAAGTCAAGAACATATATAAAGTATTAAACTCTTGATTGGTGTTAAATTAAACATCTAAACTAAAAACAAAACAACCTAAAAAAAAACAAAACAAAACAAAAGTGTTCTTCCTAACACCCAAACTTGAATCACACATTGTCCTCAATGTGTAACAAAAACATGAAGCATATGGTAAGTGATAGAACAATATTACCGTGGTGGTAGAATTGTCAAAATTTGGCACAGAATTCACATGAATAAGGGTTGGCCATCCCCCGAAACTTGGATGCAAGTACATGTCATAAAAAAAACACAAATACACACCACGCATATTAAAAGGAAACAAAAATAAAAAAAAATTCAACAAAATGTAAACAAAACAAATCTAATAATTAAAATTAAGAAAAATCAACTCAAACAAAAGTAAAAATAAATAAAAAGAAATGAAAATAAAAACACACACTTCCTAACTACTACTTTTGATGGAAGGTTCACCATATACCACATCTCTTGAGGAGATCTAAGAGTGTCCCCCCTATTTTGTCCTCACTTTCTTGTGCCAGAATCCAACAATTTTTAGGCACCTCTTATCTATATCAATGTGAGGTTTTAAAAAAATGAATCAGTCGAATAAAATTCAACCGATTCAGGAAAACATGACCCTTTAACTTGTTCTTGAATAATTTTATCATTTATATCTAATTTTTCACTACTCAAGTCGAAAACAAAGATAAAAGGTGGACTCTCATTAAGACTTAAGTGATCACACTTAAGTTCTTCATGTAAAATTTTGAAGTCCGGTATGAGTAATGGCTCCACAAAGAGGGCATGGTCTAACTCAATTGGTTGTATGAGTTCAATATTGGTCACGGGTTAACTTGGAAGTTCCTCTTGATCTTCAGAATTCAATGTATTGGTTATTTCCTCGATTTGAACTTCTTGCCTAATTATGGATTGAGAATGTGAATTTAACAATGTAGTTTGTTCCTTAAGGTTGCCAATAAGTTCCTCAAGTTTGCCAAGGGCAGCCAAAACTTTGTCCTCAAATCCCTGAGAATAAGTATGGGAAAATGGATCATCTCGCGGTATAGAGAAATTTGGATGTTTGTGTTCTTGATAAAAATCATAATATTGTCCCGTAGTAGGACAATTTATCACATGATGAAAAGGACTAAAGCAACATGCATATGACTTATATGGTATGGACAAGTGAGTAGGAGTAGGAGCATGACTAAAGGCCATAAATTGGTTCAATCTCAATGATAATGCATCCAATTTGTTGGACACATCCATTGAATTTTCACTCCAATTTTTCATATATGCAAAATTATTAATTTCACAACTAAATTAATCTGAACATGCTTCTAAAGTGTCTTCAACCTCAACTAACATGTTTTCAAAGTTTGTTTTTCAAAATTAAAATAAACTAACAATCCTAAACATAAGTGTATGAATTAAAATACAAAGACTCGCTAGAGGTCCTGAAATTTTGACTTCTTTCCACATGTGTAGTAACTCTTGTACCTATATTCAAACACACAAAACACCTAAAACAAAATAAAAATAGAATACATACAAGTCCAAAATTATAATTAAACTAGACTTAATATTTAAACTTAACAACGCAATCATGACCACAGTCCCCGACAAGGGCGCCACTTTGTTCGATGTACTAAATGTGATAAAATATTATGTAATAGTGTCGTTGTTGTTTTACTCTTTGACAAAAGAGAATTTATCAAAACCTACAAATACTCTACCAAAGTTAGTAAAGTGGTGAGTAGGGGTCGAACTCACAGAGACTGCGTTGATTTTGTTGTTAAGCTATCAAAACCATATCTAATTTAATTAAAAAAGAATTTGTTTTATTTTCTAATTCTAGGGTATTGAAATTAAATAAAATGAAATAACAACATAAATAAATGATAGACACTGGAGAGAGGGTCCTAAGAAGTAACATCACCACTAACCTTCTGACAATGACAACTGTATTGATTTGGGACGCCTAATCCATGCATTTAGAAAAGAATGGCTACAAACCCTATTCAAATCTATCAAGAGGATTCGTTCAACATACAATTAACCATACCTCATCTTCTCTTAGCATGGCCTATACATGTGACTAATGAATGATATGATAGCCCATCTTCGCTTAGTATGAATTATCAAAATCCTAAATTGAATGATCTGTGAAAAGTATTGTATAACTTGTCTTAACAAAATTAGAGAAGTTGAAAAGAACCAAACCCTAATCACTGCAAATTAGCATTCATTCTACAAGAACAAAAGTAAATATGAAATGAAAAAATTAATTCAATTTAAAGCCAAGAGCACAACTATTGTTTATGTCTTGGTTATACAATCCATACACAAATTAATATATAATTTAAAACATTGAAATACAGGTTAAGGTTACATCACTTCCCTAGAATGGTGTTTAGTCGCTCATGATCGGTGGTCCAGGCTTGAACGATGATGAAGTCACTATATTCTCGCCCGCAATCATCATAAATTGCCTGTGTATATCTCTCTATATTATTCTCCTCCAGCCTACCCTAGTTTTCTTTCTTTTTTCCATTTTACTTTGCGAAGCAAACACAAACGGGACACCTCGCCACCCAAACTAGCACATGCGCCTAAGAAAATGGCACTTGCACTTCAGAAAGTGGCATTTGTGCCCAAAAAATGACAGCTACGCAAATAGGGCAGAAAGGTGCTATAAACGTCTACTTTTGGAAATTTTCTTGAAGTATGAAACTGTACAAAACTGACCTTCAACCCACGTGGAGTTTAGGTTATTTTGACAATCAAGTATGGAGCTATGGTTCGAATTCCAAAATGGGTCCAGGACTTTCTATGCCTAAATAGGCCCAGTCTTCAATGTGAATAGGCCCGTGCTCCTTTGCTTCATTAAATTTATTTATGCCCCAT
The DNA here is from genome assembly GCA_026545225.1 of Cornus controversa. NCBI lineage: Eukaryota > Viridiplantae > Streptophyta > Magnoliopsida > Cornales > Cornaceae > Cornus > Cornus controversa. The sequence goes on along the minus strand of CM048845.1, from coordinate 32,402,970 downwards.
TTCTTCAGTCCATTTCATTTGAATCTTCAATATAAACATATATCATGGGTCAAGCTTCAGCTTCCTACAAAAATAGCCCCATCTGTAACCCGGTTGCACCATTATTAATAATAATTACCCTTAATCACCTAAAATCATGAAAAGATTAAAATTATTAATAAAAATGTTAAATAAGACACTAATTCATATAATTTAGGGGTATTGAATGCACAACATTTATTTCTTATCACACCCCCAAACTTACATATTGTTAGTCGCTTAGTAATAAAAGACTAAACAAAAAATAAAACAAAACTACTTCCTCTTTCTTGTGATATTCTGTTGTATTTAGTGTATGCAACAAGTCTTTTGAACCCCAAGTTACCCCTCGTGGACGAGTGAAGTCTCATGAGGGTTTCTAGAGATGCTACCTTCAAACATGAAAAAATTTATATTTCAAACATTGATCAAGATGAAAACTACAAAATGCAGTTAAAAGGCTTTCTTCCAAGAATACTTTCAAATCCCTAAATCCTATAGTTCAAAACAATGGTTCTCATACAAAATTTACATCAACACAACTCAAAGCAACCAACTCTAGCCCCCTCATGAAAAGTGAACTAGCATTAATCTATGTGGTTTAACTCGGCTCTGAGTGAGCAATTACAAATCCCATCAATTCATTGGATCCCTTTATTGAATTTATCACTCAAAATATAAACACATGTAAATTTTATTGTATTTTATTTATTTATGTTTTATTTTTTATTTTTTTATGGTTGTGCAATGCCCAGGTTTATTGGGCTTTCGAATTGATCCATGTAGCAAGCTTTCAGTCAGTGACTCTCAAACCAAATGGCTTTAGGGCACTAGGTTTCAAGATACCTCGACAGACCTGATAACTCGAACCAAAATGGCCACAAACCATACACTAACCGAAGATGCAATGCCTAGGTTTATTAGGCTTTCGAATTGATCCATGTAGCAAGCTTTCAGCTAGTGACACCCAAATCAAATGTCTTTAGGGCACTAGGTTTCAAGATACCCCGACGAACCTAATAAGTCGAACCAAAATGGTCACAAACCACAAACTGACCAATGATAGAAAGGGTTCCAATCCCTCACTTTTCACACGAACACTCCCTGCTTACTGAGGTAAGAGGCCTGGTTACTTCGTAAAAAGGCTCAACTTACTTTTTTTTTTTACATGTGTAACATGCTTAAACTATTTATTCTCAAGGGATACCAACTTATATTCAGCACACATAACTGATAACTGAAAGCCATGTACATACCCCACCAACTCTGCTAGTGTGCATGTGAATTGTGAAAAGAACTGGAGTCAACCACTCCAAGCCATGTCAATGCAAATAACTATTTAAACCACTGCATTCATACCACAATTTCTAGAAATTTTATACATACTCTACAATTGCATGTCAAGAACCTACATAAAGTATTAAACTCTTGATTGGTGTTAAATTAAGCATCTAAACTAAAAACAAAATAACCTAAAAAAAAAAAATAATAAACAAAAATGTTCTTCTTTACACCCAAATTTGAATTATACATTGTCCTCAATGTGTAACAAAAACATGAAGCATATGGTAAGTGATAGAAAAATATTACCGTGGTGGTAGAATTGTCAAAATTTGGCAAAGAATTCACATGAATAAGGGTTGGCTATTCCCCCAAACTTGGATGGAAGAACCTGTCATAAAAAAATAGAAGTCAAAAACAAAGATAAAAGGTGGACTCTCATTAAGACTTAAGTGATCACACTTAAGTTCTTCATGTAAAATTTTAAAGTCTGGTATGAGTAATGGTTCCACAAAGAGGGCATGGTCTAACTCAATTGGTTGTATGAGTTCAATATTGGTCATGGGCAGACTTGGATGTTCCTCTTGATCTTCAGAATTCAATGTATTGGTTATTTCCTCAATTTGAACTTCTAGCCTAATTATGGATTGCGAATGTGAATTTAACAATGCAGTTTGTTCCTCAAGGTTGCCAATTCGTTCCTCAAGTTTTCCAAGGGCAGCCAAAACTTTGTCCTCAAATTCCTGAGAATAAGTATGGGAAAATGGATCATCCCGCGGTATAGAAAAAATTGTATGTATAAAAATCATAATATTGTCTCGTAGTAGGACAATTTATCACTTAATAAAAATCATAATATTATCCGTAGTAGGACAATTTATAACTATCCTAAACATAAGTGTATGAATTAAAATACAAAGACTCGCTAGAGGTCCTGAAATTTTAATTTCTTTCCACTTGGTAGTAGGTCTTGCACCTATATTCAAACACACAAAACACCTAAAAAAATTAAAAATAGAATATATACAAGTCCAAAGTTATAATTAAACTAGACTTAGTATTTAAACTTAACAACGCAATCAGAACCATAGTCCCCGGCAACGACACAATTTTGTTCGATGTGCAAAATATGATAAAATTTTATGTAATAGTGTCGTTGTTGTTTTACTCTTCAAAAAAAGAGAATTTATATAAACATACAAATACTCTACTAAAATTAGTAAAGTGGTGAGTAGTGGTCGAATCCACAAAAACTGCGTTAGTTTCGTTGTTAAGCTATCAAGACCATGTCTAATTTAATTAAAAAATAATTTGTTTTATTTTCTAATTCTAAGGTATTAAAATTAAATAACATGAAATAACAACATAAATAATTGATAGACACTAGAGAGAGGGTGTAGAGACCGTGACCAATTTTGGTTGGTTTTGTATTTTTTGTATAATAATTGCCATAAATGCATTTTGAGTAATGTTTAACATATTTTGAATGTGGGGAACATGTTTGGGGTGTGTTTTAAAGGTTTTGGGAACTTTTTGGAGGATTTGGAGATGTTTGACTTTTTGGTCAAACTGGGGCCCAGAATGTAACTTAAGTGGGCTCGAAAATCCAAAAAAATTCTCAAAAATATTTATTTTTGATAATGGCTTATATGAAATGTTTAGAGAGTTAAGAAAATGATTTCGAGACCGTAGGAGTTTTTAAAATCAAAAACGGAGTCCGGGAAGGTGTGTTAAGTGGCCCGGGGTATTTTGGTCTTTTAGTGACCTAGGGACCTTAAATGGTCAAATCTGCAGAGATATTTCATATCTCACAGCTATTTCTCTCTCTACATTGCTCCCACTTCTTCTCTCTTCCTTCTCTCTAGGTTTTGGAGGTCTTCGGGTGCAATTCAAGTTCTGCCGAAGAAGGGAGATACGTAGGGGACGGCTAGGGCTTCCCTTTGAACTGATCAAAGTTGCGATTTGGCAAGGTTGACATTGCTAGGATTTTGAGAATTGCTTGGAAGGCCTTCATTTTTTAGGTAGGGGTGTTCTTTCTCATCTACTTGTCGATTCTAGGGTTTCGGGTGAAGTGGTGAGAGTAAGGGTGTGTATTGCATGTTTTAGAGATGTAAGAAGGGTGGGATAAGGTGTTTTCTTCTTCTCTTGAATCTCTTATATGCAATAGATGTGTATCTCCTAGTATGCATGATGTGAGGGACAAATGCATAAGAATGTGGGAGAATGAGAGCATATATGTTTATGTGCCTAATGTGGTGTACATGTATAATTATGTGCAAATGTGAGACATATATGTGTTATATGTTGTAAGTGAGTTAAATGCATGCCATATTTGTATAAAAAATGTATGCATTGGTGGAGCATGATTAAAATGTGCTTAAATGAGATTTATGCGCATATGTGTATAATATGTTAGGTTTCACATGTATAGGTAAATATATGTGTGGCTTTATGGAGATGAAATGCATGTTAGGTGTTTTATTAATTAGCATGTGTATTGTGGAGCATGAAATTAAATGCTAGATATGTATATGTTCGAAATGCATATATTTGGGGCCGTTGTGAGAAAATGGGGAAGTGTGGTTGAATGGCCTAGAGTAGGTCAATACTCGGTGAGGACGTTGGAGTGGTTACGTCACCTTGGAGTAGGTAAATACTCGGTGATGGTGGTTTACTCACCTGGGAGTAGTTAATACTCGGTGGAGATTTTAAAAAGGCTGCCCAATCACCTTGCAGTAGGTAAATACTCGGTGATTGTGGTTTACTCACATTGGAGTAGGTAAATACTCAGTGAGAATTTAAGAAAAAGGGTTAAGTCATCTTGGAGTAGGTAAATACTCGGTGGCGGAGTTGGAATGGTGTGGAAAGGGTCTCAGTTTTATGATTCGGTCAAGAATCATGTCAGGGTTCTGGGTTGAGTCCGAGAGAGAGACAAGCGTATGATTATTGTCTTCATTTGAATTATGAAGCATGATACGTGTTCAATGCTCCTATATATATATATATGCATTGTTGTGAGTGAACATGATGTATGTTGAATGATACGTGACATGTTGTAACATGCATCCATGTAGGTCGCGTCGGGTCGTCACTTAGGTGGGTTGGGGTATCTCTACTGAGCCATAGTGGTGTTCACCCCTTTATTCTAAATATTTTACAAATAAGGCACCGATGACGGATGGGACTTGAGTGTCCAAGAAGAGTTCTAGTTATATTTTGCTATATTTTGGACAGTTGTGCATTTGGCTATCTGTGCCGGCTTGTGGCACGGTAATTATTTAGTTGTAGTCATGGTAGAATTTGTTACATTTTCAACTTTATGCATCAATTATTGTAATGACTATAAACTTGGGAGAAAACCATATGAATGATATGTACCCCCTTTCAAGAAAAGTGTGTGTTGGAGATTTTCCTCTTTAATTATGATTTCTTGTATGGTTAATCATGAGCAAATGGAGTATGGAAAGTATGTATGCATGAGTTGTAGAGTGAAGATGGTAAGAAAAATAGATGAAATTACATTTCAAGTATGAAATGTATGTTATGTGAATATACTTGCTGGCCATTGAGGCATTAAAGTAGCCATTGGGGGGGACACATGTCCAAAAGTGTTCATTTTGAGTTCAAGGAGTGAATAGAATTTATGTATATAGTAATAGAATTGTGTTAGCTTCGATTTGATGGGTCGTGGCCCTTGTTTGGATTTAAATTGAGAAAGATATGCATGTTTTAGTGCAAGAGTGGGTAATCTGACTCACACCCACTAATTTGAGCATAACTTGAGTTGTGGTTGGTATTTTTGGATGATTCAAATTGGGTTAGAAACTAGACATGTTGAGGATGATCCATGTCAAATTTCAAGTTAAATGGACTTACGGATTGTGAGATATTAGCATTTGAAATCAGGTTGAAGAATACTGTCAAAAATCCAAGTCAGGTGAAGTTTGAGGCGACTGAAAGTGAACTTTAAGGCGACTGAAACTTTGAGGAGATTGAAAGTGAAGTTTGAGGTGACTGAAAGTGCTATTTTTTTAAATTACAAACTTTTTGGAAGTTTCAAGCGACTCAAACTGAAGTTTCAGACTACTCAAAGTCTTGTAAACCTTAAAAATGTGAAATTTTATGATTTTTCATGATCTAAGAGTGGAAATGGAAGGTCATGGATGCATAGACCGATGTGTGGCCCATTGGGATGGATAATGATGAGTATATGCATAGATAATTACGTGCGTATGGTTAGCTTCTGCGGTAACCGAGATATATGAGGAGGTTCATTGGGGTCTAATGAACGGGTTCACCTCCAATTTTTTGGGAGTCAGAATTGGGGCGTCACAAGATGGTATCATAGCTTGATACTATCACATGAGTGTGGTTAATGTTGTTCACGGGGTTGAGTGAACGGGTTCACGACTCGGAATTCAGGGTCGGTCTGGGGAAGTCTCGGCGGTCCGAATTCTGGGGCATGACAGAGGGTCCTAAGAAATGACTTCAGCACTAACCTTTTGATAGTGACAACTGTATTAATTTGGGACGCCTAATCCATACATTTAGAAAAGAATGGCTACAAACCCAATTCAGATCTATCAAGAGGATTCGTTCAACATACAATTAAGCATAACTCGTCTTCTCTTACCATGGCCAATACATCTGACTAACAAATGATATGATAGCCCATATTCGCTTAGTACGAATTGAATGATCTGTGAAAATTATTGTATAACCTATCTTAACAAAACATAGCAGTTTAAAAGAATCAAATCCTAATCACTACAAATTGGCATTAATTCTACAAGAACAAAAGTAAATATGCAATAAAAAAATTTATTCAATTTAAAGCCAAGAGCACAGCTATTGTTTATGTCTTGGTTATACAATCCATGCACAAATTAAATCGTTCCCAAATTAATATACAATTTAAAATATTGAAATATAAGTTAGGGTTATGTCACTTCCTCAGAATGGTGTTTAGTCGCTCATGATCGGTGGTCCAGGCTTGAACGATGTTGAAATCGCTATCTTCTCGCCCATAATCGTCACGAATCATCTCTATATATCTCTCTATGTTGTTCTCCTCCAACCTACCCTAGTTTTTCTTTCTTTTCTCCATTTTACTTTGTGAAGCAAACACAAACGGGACACCTCACCTTCCAAAGTAGCACATGCACCTAAGAAAATGGCAATTGCACCTCAAAAAGTGGCATTTGCGCCCAAAAAGTGGCAGTTGCGCAAATAGGGTAGAAAGGTGCTGTAAGCGTCTGTTTTAAAAAATTTTCATGAAATATGAAAATGTACAGAATTGCATTTCCTTCAACCTACAAAGAGTTTAGGTTGTTTTGACAGTCGAGTATGGAGTTATGGTCCGATTACCAAAATCAGTCCAGAACTTTCTAGGCCTGAATTGGCCTAGTCTTTAATGTGAATAGGCCCGTGCTCCTTTGCTTCATTTAAATTCATTTTTGGCCCATTTCTTTAGACTATTTAATTTTGATATTCAATATAAACATATGTCATGGGTCAAGTTTTTGCTTTCTACTAAAATAGCACCATCTGTAGCCCAGTTGAATCATTATTAATCAGAATTACCCTTAATCACCTAAAATCATGAAAAGACTAAAATTATTAATAAAAATATTAAATAAATATTATTAGGACATTAATTCATATAATTTTAGGGGCATTGAATGCGCAACATTCATTGCTTATCAGTATACGACATTCCTCTCTGACCTTGTCAGGGTCAACCAACTGCCTTGTCACTGGAGCGGCAACCACACTCTGATTAGATATGACCACCTCTCCTGTAACCGCAGTAGGATGAGCAGTCTCCGTAATAGAGTGAGAGGAACTGGATATAGCAATTTATTGGTTGTCAGAAAGGGTACAGTCGCTATTACTAGAAGATATTTTCAAGAGAAAAGAAAAGATATGAAAGCGAATGGACAAGGACTAACCTAAAGAAACAAATTGACACCAAGAAATTCAAGAGGGAATGAATCCAGAAAATGAGTCGGGTAGTTGCAGAAGATTTGTGGCTGAAAATGACAAGTATGATGACAAAACGCAAAGAGGAATCGTGAAGGAGATACTTATGTGCTCTGCGTTGTCGCTAGTACCCAACATTAATTGAGAAATCTCGATGCAAATAAAGAAATCATGATAGAACCAATACAAATTCCCTCCATTATGATGAATTTCATAACTGAAGAGAATTGGGGGCAATGTGTAGGGACAAATTTATCACTCTGTCCAATTGGCCAGACTAGTACAAAAAATGGATCAGGCCCACATCTGCTTGAACTCATGTATCAGCAGAAAGCCTAAAAGGCTAAGTCGATAATCACAAAGGACCAAGTCACCCCATCTTAAGGCTAAAAAGCCCAAATCAAATGCAGACCTAAAACTTGAAAAAGAATTCAAAATTTTTGAGGGAAAAGTTAGCTGTAAATGAGGGAATTCAAATCCTAAAAGGATTCGAATTCCAACTTGTATAAATATTCAAGGAATTATAAATTAAAGGGATCTTCGAATCCACCTCTCGTGATACTTTCTCCTTCTCTGAAAAACTGTGTTCTTAAATTTAGGTGTGTGTATCGAATTGTTTGACAATAATAAGTTGAGCAATTTCTTGTACCTACAGGGAATTCTTTTTGCAAAACCGCGATGGTTTAGAACAGTTTGTAGCATTATGATGGTGATTTTTTTTTTCCATTCTATAAAGACACTTAGGGTGTGTTTGGTTGTATGAAATTGGAGCTTTGGAATTGAAATTGATGAAAATGGAGAAATTTTGTTAATGATTAAAATAATTTTATTAATAAATTATTTTTAATTTCATAAATTTTAATTTTAAAGCTCCAATTCGGCATAACGGAACACATCCTTGAGTAATTTTATAGTTTCATTAAAGGCTAAATAATGAATGGGTGATATTTGTAAATGTGTGATAAATTAAGCAACATATGATTGGCGGAGAAGAAGCAACATTCATGGATATGGTACAAACCGGTGAACTTGGTGATCCTCGTCTATGTCATATCATCAACTTACACTAATAACGTGGCAAAAAACCAAACATGTCCCTTTGTCAAGATGGCCAATTAAATTCCCACCACCTTCGCGTTTATCGAGTGAAAATGATACCCATTTCCCCATCTACTCATTTCTCTCTCTAAAAAGAAATGTAATCCAACCTTGTGCATTGAATTTGAAAGGAAAGCTAAAAGCAAAGAAAAAGTGGTAGATTGGGAAAGGGCCGTTTAAAAAAGGTCCCACGACAAGACAGCTAAATCGCAATCTGGCCTTTGTTGTTCCAATACTCTTTCTATGTAATTTCAACTTGATTGAGCGGTAGAGAATTCAAAAAAAAAAAAAAATTAATAATAAAAATAATTATTCAAAATTTGTTTGTGAAACGTTTTTGTTTGGTATTTTCTGTTACCGTCAGTGTACTGTATTGAAACAAAACATTACAATTTGTTTGACAATTTTTGTTATCATTTGAATAGTATTTGTAATAATTGGTGTACTGCAGTGAAACAAAATATAACACATCTGATAATTTTTATTGTCATTTAACTAGTATCTCATTTATTGTCGAAAAGAGGCCCAAATAGAAAACAAAAAATTGAAGCTTTCTAATATTTTGTTAGTGTAGCAAAAACACTGTCGGGTTGAACAGTACCATAACTTTTTCTAACTAACCATTTTATTTTTCAACCTTGCAACATTTTTTTACCAAATATGTTTTCATATTTTTATTTCCAAAATACTTGCAACGAATTATACTTTACCAAACATATTTTCAATCACTATTAAACACACTCCACAACAAAAATATTGTTTCTGTTTCGGATGAAAACAGAAACACAAAACGAAAGCAATTGTCAAACAAGCCCTTATTAAACAGATTAGACGTATTGTTCGGAAAAAAAAAAAAAAAAACAAATTAGACAAGTTGTTTCGTAATATTTGTTTAATAATGGTGTTATTTTTGTGTTGATGTATATAACAAGATATTCATGTCATCACATGACATGAATAGGCAGCGAAATCACAACACGAAGTGTCACCCCCATAACACCAAGGTGATCCTTTTCTGTAACACGGAGTCAAATGTTTATCCATGCATGAAATTTATGTCACAGGATCAACTTAAATGGAAGTTAATAACATGGCATAAAAACCAAACATGTTCCTTTGTCAAGATGGCCAATTTCATTTCCCACTACCTTCACGTGGATTGAGTGAAAATGATCCCTGATATCCCATTTTCCCCATCTACTCATTTGCCCCTCTTAAAAACGTAACCCAACCTTGTGCATTGAAAGACAAGCTGAAAGTAGAGTAAAAGTAGTAGATGGTCTGCGAAAAGGCCGTTTAAAAGAGGTCCCACCCCATCTGGTGCCACAGTAATTCCAGGTCTGTCACAGTCTGGCCACTGTTTGTCCCAATGCTCTTTCTATGAAATTTCAACTCGAAGACTTTCCAAAGGACAAATTGTCCTATTATCTTGCTTCTCCTATATAGTTTATTAGAATTTAAAACAACGAATGCCCGATTATCCAAGAGAAGTTTTAATAATTGTGTAGATTGAAAGGATTGAATCGGTTGCAATCTAAATCCAAACTGAGTACAGTTATTCAAGCCCACCATTCCACCAGCTTGCCTAAGTTAGGTAGAGATGGCTCCATTGGATTGGATTAGATCTATAGCAAGAAGTAGATACAGTTATTTTATTAAAAAAAATGCATAAACTTTCAACAAGAAGCTAATAAAAGCACACAACAATTCTGATGTATTTTTGTGCAGGTAGCTTTTTAAGTTTTTATTCTTAAGAGCCTGATCCCAATTAATCAATTACAACTACTAATATAATTTTAGTAATTTTATGTATATATCTTGCTAACCTTAAGCTAGCACTCTCATACCATATATATATATATATATATATATATATATATAGTGTTAATTTTTTTTTAATAAGCAGAAAGCAGTCTACACACTGTCAATTTGTAACATTATTAATCAATTTTTCTTTAAATAATGATAGTAAAACGAAACCAAACAACCGAATTATAAGAAATTTCTTGTTGTCCACACATTGCAGAAATGGGTCCCATACATCATTATCTCATGCATTATCTAAACATATATTAAGAGTTTCAGCTATTCTTCCCGGCCTTTCATTAGGTTTTCCAATTATTTTATTTTTTTCCTTTTACTATTTTAGGAAACTTACTAGTTTTTTCGATTACCATTTAATACCATTGAGGTAAAATGACAAAAGTAGACAATAACTTAAAGAAAAAAAATCAAAAAAAATTGCTATTGATAAACAATCAGAAGCCAATAAAAAAAATAAGTAATGATATGTATAATGAAAGTTATCACAGAATAAGAAACCAAATCTTTTTACATCCATCAAATATAGTATCTAGAACCCAAACATTTATTTCACTTTTACCATCTAATGATTGAGAAACATTCGGTCATTCATTCGGGGATAACTTTCACTATTCTAATCATTTTGCTAAAAAAATTTGAAGAGGGGGCAAGCAACAAAATTTAAGAGAGTTAATAAACCGAAAATTTAATTTACAAAAGGATATTCAGTTTAGAGCACAACATTAATCAATGGGAAAACTCTGAATACCTTTTATATCTATATTTATAAGTTTTAAAAAGGGAGTTTATATTAGCACTCCACATTTGACCTCAGGCACTCCACTTTTAATTTTAATAATTGAAATGACAAGTTTATCCTTATTTCCTAAATAAATTCATAGTGTCCATTTGGTTAGTGGTAAATGCATAATTCTTACACAATAAATATCCAAAATTTTATTTGTTAGTAATTTATTTTAAATAATAAATGTGTTTTTGTGTCTTTTTAGGTTTATAGTAATGTTTGTGCAAAAGGCCCAAATTCAACAAATATAAAGCCCACGATTTCTCTGTGTAGCCTTACTATCTGGGTCATAACTTTCAGCTCAAGTATCGGATTAATGCAAGTCTAGAGTTTTTAGAAAGCTTATTCATAGGGAAACATATTTTTATTTACGAATAAACTCTAATTCTGACACTTAAGAGGTGAAAATTGCGGGTCAAAGTTTATACAATATTCTGCGCAAACATTACACTTGTTATGGTAATTTGACCATATCTTTCAACTTAGTTATCAAAATTAAGTGAACTCAACATCTATGAAAATCTAACCTGTTCATGGAAATTTCGTGAATCACACTTATTCAAGGTCAAGATTGAATTGCAAGTGAGAGAAAATATTCTGGTAGATTTTCTTCTGAGCAGTTTCTTTTTTTTCTTTTTTTTACCTAGAGAACATCCTAGAGGACCTTTATATAAAAGAAGAGATGAGTAGAAGACGGGAGGAGAAAACAAGTGAAGGTCAGGGTAGAGAAGACAGAGACAATTTGGGTTTTATTTGTTTATTTTATTTCATTATGTCTTTTATTTATTCATTATCTTCTTCTACAACGTGAAACTAAATTATGTCTTTCATTAAATTGGATATATAAAATGCTTAGAATCTTACATTATTTAAACGAAGGAAAATCTACATTTTAATATATTTTTATAATGCTTTATTGCTAAATCTTGAGTGAGCAACAAATTGATTTTTTGATAGCTACTCTAAGTTTGAGAATTAGTAAATGAATATTAGAAGCTTTATGAATTTAGTGGTGGTGGAATCTAATACCTCAGTAATTTTCTCTATTTGATTTTAATCTTGTTATTTTACTTGCATGTTAGTTTAATCTCTCAAATCTACCAACTTTGTTCAATTAGATTAATTTTAAATTAATTTGAATTTGTGTTAGTTTTTCTTCTTAAAGCATTCCCTTGGGTTCGATCTTGTTCTTGCCAAGCTATACTTCAATAGATTTGTACACTTGTGAGTTATTTTATTTTTAAAACACATCAAGTTTTTGGCACCGTTGTCGGGTTATCGCAACGAGAAACTAATCAAATTTAGATTGATTTAATTCTTCTATAGTTATAATTTAGTTTTTTTTCTTTCTTTTCTTTATTATTATCCAAAAGAAAAAAAAATTGATTTTTAAATTTTTTTTATTTGAATAGTTCATTTTTTAATATATTTCCAAAGTTTATCTATATATATATATTAGTTTAGTCGATTAGTTTAGTTTCTTGTCTTTATTAGTTCACGGTTCTAGGTTTTAAAAAGAAAAAATAATCTATTTAATGTTCTTAGTTTAGTTTTAGTGTTAGTAATTCTTCTTAGTTTAGTGTTATTTTTATTTATTTATTTATTTTACTTGATACTTCTTAAATTTTATAGGTGGTATTGTTGGGAATTGCATTTTTTGCATCTTCTTGGGCACTACTTTGAATCCAATTAAGTACACATTTTTTTTTTCAAATATATTTATATATGTCTTTTTAGATTATGACAACATAGTTTCTTTTAGATTGATAACTTGTGCATGAGAACTCTATGATAGAATAACTTAGAAATAACTCTAGGGTCACACTTTCTTCAAGTTTATTTTATATTTTATTTATTTTTATTTCTTTTATTTATAAAAGAAAAATCACACACTCACTCACTCACTTTTATTTCATTTTATTTTACTTTATTATTATTATTTTATTGTGTGTTTTGTTTGTGCATTTTAATTTAGCATTCTTGCATTAAAAAATTAGTAAGGGCACGAACGCCTAACAAAATAATGATTGGATTTTGTAAAGACCGTCACTATTTTTAGCCAGTTTTCTTTTTATTTTCATTTAAATGTCATATAAGTGATTTAAATGATGATATGCATTTTTTAAATGTGACATACATGTTTTGTAACTTGTATAGGGGTTCGGGAAAGTTTTGGGAATGTTTGATAAAAATTGGGATTTTTAGGTCGGTGGAGGTCAGGACGTAGTTCCTGTGGGCTCAGAAAATCTGAAAAATCTCGAAATTATACCAAATATTGAGATTAGATTAAATAAAATATTTTATGAATTATGAAATTAAATTCGAGTCCGTAAGAGTTTTTAAATTGAAAATGGTGTCCAAGAAGGTACGTTAAGTGACTAGTGACCTTTTGGCAAATTGGCGAGTCTAGGTCTATAAATAAGAGATAAATTCAATTCAGCTCTCATTCTCTCCCAATATAGCAATCGATCAAAAGATTTTTCACTCTATACATTCTTCTTCATTCTCTCTTGAAATTGGGGGACTTGGAGCTTGAATTTGAAAATGCCGAAGAAGGGAAAGTTGATCTACAAGACGAGGGCTCGAGTTTGATCGGTTAGAAGTCAAAATCAAAAAAAGTTGAATTTGGTGAGAATTGGAGATTTTGTTTAGAAACTCTCCTAAATTAAGGTAGGGATGCCTAACCTATGAAATCAGGGGTTTGTGTGAGTATATTGGTTGTTTATGACAACCAATTGGTTAATTGTGTATAATTATGTATTTCTCAAAGTTAAAGCATGTTATATCTTGAAATTGAATGAATTCTTTCATGAAGTGGTCAAGTTATGTACATTGAATTGCCATATCTGATTATATAGTATGTTGTATGAGAAATGTGAAAGAATGATAATGTTTTATGAATATATGCTAATGTGGCATCTACGTGTTTGATTAATTTTTCTAATGAGCATGATTCTCTATGAAGTATCGTTTATGTGATAAATGAATGCAATAAAATGTGAAAATGTGATGTATATTCAAATGTGTATGCATGCGAGACTTATATAGAAATGTGCAAGCATGCTAAGTGATTACAATGTTACCTTCTATGCTACATACACGTATTTAGCATGACCATGTGAAATCCATATCTATGCATGGCATGCATGTGGTGAGGGTGGATGTGAGATCAAATGGATGGCCCTATCATTAGTGTCCTTTTTAAGAGAATAGGATGGCCCTGTCATTACAGTCCTATAATGAGATAATAGGATAGCCCTATCATTGAAGTCCCAAAAAGATAAAATTATATGGCCCTGTCATTGGAGTCCAATGGTTGTTTGGAGGAGGAATGTAAGAAAAAGGTGCATATTGTGTTACATTACATGTAGCTCATGATGTAGTTGAAATATGCTATTTTTAGCATAATATGATTAAGTGCAAATGTAGGCTTTATGTGGTATTCACAGAAATTGCGGAGTTGTGTTTTAGACATTTCTACTGAGCATGTTGGAGCCCATCCTATGAGTATTAACTATTTTCAGGAAATGACAAATAAGTGATGGAGTCTCCCCAATCGAGAGTTGGTGTGGAGCATAGTTAGCTTTCCTTAGAGGACATTTATTGTTTATATTTGAAATGCCTATTCGATAAGTGGACTATATGCACACTTTCATTTTGTATATGACTTTTAATGCATCGGGAACATGTATTCGAGTATGTTTTATGATTGTGCTTTACATGTAAGGTTTTTGAGACATGAATGAATGTTAAATGATGAGGATGATGAAGTTTCATCCATTTTATGTTCAATTATGCATGTGATGAACCTAGAGGGGGAGGGGCTGAATAGGTTCTTCAATTTTTCTTCCTAATATTGTAAGTTTGGCTAGCACATCTAATCACACAATTATGGACACACAGATTTATAGAGAAAAACCCCAAGGTGGGGAAAAAAAGGTCTTTGAACTGAGCTCCACTATGTCTGAAAGGGTAGTACAATAATCTCTCAATCACTCTCTCACTCACCCAACTCACCACATAGTCACTCTAGCACTCGACCCAGTTCACAGCCTCCCTGGGCCTAAACCACTCTCACCAAATCTCAACCTAGCCCAGGCTTTCCAAAGCCTAAACAATCTCTCACCAAATCTCACCACAATCACTCACACTCCCCCTGTCCAAAATATCCCAATACTTGGGCTATAAATAGTGATAGTGGAGTTAGTTCGATGTAGTAAACAACAAGTCTTCTAGCTTTCATCGCCTGTCTTTAAGGTTGATCTTGATAATGAATAAGACACTTGATCTTCTTGGGCAGATAATGACACTCAAACTTTTGCGACGATAGGCTTCAATAAGTACACCCTTAAAGTGTAGCTGCACAAAATTTGTAGAAGTCTTCTATTTCAATGAGTCTTTTTCTTAGCTTCTTGAAAACTCTTCTTCAGCTTGATTTTCTCCATAAGCAACTATTCTGGCTATTCTTGAATTTTGAACCAGTTCTTATGATTTAAACACAACTGCAACTGGGGTAGAAATTAGTAGAACAATTCTAAAGCAACAACTCAGCAATTCCAAACTAACAAAACAACAATTCCAAATTAGCATATATCAATTCCAAATCAGAAGAACCAATTCCAAATTAGCAGATTCAATTCCAAAATAGCAGAACCAATTCCAAAAAACAATATTAAAATTCTAAAATAAATAAAATTCAAATTCCAACATCAGCAAATTTTGAGTTCTGAAAAATCAGCTCTTTAGATCAATAAATTCTGCAACATTAGTTCATCAACACACAACAATGATTCCAGCAAAAATATTTTCAGCAAAACAGATTCTGCAAAATCATTTTTGGACATTTTATACGTGAAAGAGAAAAATAGAAATTAAAATGATAATACTAGTGTTGAGACTTAGTCAATGTGTATAGACCGAATTAGATGAACTCTGATATGGTGTAAGAACTTAAGAATCAATTCAACATCATAACATGGGAGTCACGAGAATTGATTCAACCAAAATAGAGCATGCAAGCCTCATTAACCGATTTAACAATTTGCCTCCAACATAGAATAAACTTCAAAAGTAATATCATAAAGGCAAAACTGAGAGATGTGCATAAATCAGCATTCAAAAATTTTCTTCAAACACAGAATAGATACTCAAGAGTAACATCATAGTGACAAACCAGGAGATGTGCATAAATCAATATTCAAAATTTTTCTTCAAACACAGAATAGATACTCAAGAGTAACATCATAGTGATAAACCGAGAGATGTGCATAAATCAACATTCAAAAATTTTCTTCAAACACAGAACAGATACTCAAGAGTAACATCATAGTGACAAACCGAGAGATGTGCATATTTAGATAGAGTGAGAGTTTTAAAGAGTAGATTATACCTCAAATGGACCCATAAGAACTAGATTCATACTTATTGATGATGGAAAGAGATGCACAATCAAAAATCAAGGTGACAACAATGAATTTCAATCTCTTTCTCTCTGTCGCCAACACTCACTACAAGAAATTGGCTTTTTAGGAATAGTCCTTTAGGGACAGTCCAAAAAATCGTGACTAATAACCCTATTTTTGGGCACGGTGAACTTCGACCGTCCCTAATGACCGAATTTTTAGTAATAGTCCAAAAAACTATTACTAAAGGTCATATTTTTTAGTGACAATACCCATCATGCCGTCACAAATACCAAAATTTTAGTGATAGTCCAAAAAACCGTCACTAAAGGTAATATTTTTTAGTGACAGTACCCATCATGCCTTCACAGATACCAAACTTTTTTCCCGCCAGATGGTTTTGGTGAAAATATATAGCGCCATGACTTCTTGGGACGATGTTGAAACTTTAATAACAGGGTTTACACCGTCACTAATTCATTTCATTCTAAAAATTCCCATGATCTCTATCAGGCCATTCTCGCTCCATTATTTTCTTTTCTACCTCTTTCTCTCTTATTACCGTCCCTAGGGTTTTTTTCTATTTGCACCTGAAAGCTGCAGAGGAAGACACACTGTTTAGCATCTGAAAGCTGCAGAGGAAGACGAAGCCCTAACCTGCAAACCCCAACCTCTCTCTCACATCAATCATGAAGTCCTAGCTTTGTCTCTCTCTTTGTATCCATTCCATCGAAGTAGCCTCAATCTCTCACTCTCACTTGGTTAAGCCCTAATCTCTCACTCTCCGTGAGGTTAATTTAAACCCTCTATCAGTTCAATCTCTCACTCTCACTCCATTTGTAGAGGTCTTTTGACAAGTAATGGATCCTTAATCGAAATGTGCAATTGAATTTGGTGGGTCTTTCTCTCTCTCTCTCTCTCTCTCTCTATATATATATATATATATCTCACACAAGCACATGAACACAATCACACACACAAACACACATTATCAGATAGGAGTTTAGTTTAAAGGTCCTTAGGCTTTCATTTTGCGTGAAGGGGAGGATGTCTGTGGGAATATTTTTGGCACCAGTAAAGGAAAAATGATCATTTTAGTGCTTCCTCAGCCTTTTACTGATATCCACTTTATTTATCCTTGTTTGTCTTTTTCAAGTACCTATTTTTTTAATTTTTAAGGCTTAATAACATCATTCAGGTACTATAGTTTGTAGAGGTAGAATTTCTTTTTTCCTTTTTATGGTTTACAAGTGTTATGATTCATTTCTCTGTTTCTTGTTTGCAATTATTTTGTCTGCAATTTCTTATACATCTAGTTTTCATGTTAATTTGTAATGAAATTTTAATAATTAAGTTTAAATGTTTCTCTTTTAGGTGTTGATGCTCTGTTTATTGTTTTCATTTATCTTTTATGGCATGACAAATCTGTTTATTGCATTTTCTTGCATTTCATTGCCTTTAAGGGCCTTGTTTGGCTAATATGTTTAGTCATTGTTATGTTGTTGGGTTGCCTATTTGGTTTTGTTTGTCTCTAAAGTGAGACCTCACTGTAACTCTTCTATACTACTCTTCTATACTACTTGCCCAGTTAACGGGGAAAAAAAAAGATTAGTATAGAAGAGTTACAGATTAGTATAGTATTGAAAAACTCAATTTAATATGTTTTAAAAATTACTGAAATAATTTGAAGAAATATAAAAAGATGAAGAACAATTGTTATTCCATATCCTCCTCCTTGGCTTATTAGATAAGCTTTACATCTTGGACAAATGGTGAACATCAAGGGTGATGGAGCATATGTTTTACTAGGACTAGGAATAGGACTAGGACTTGGACATAATCTTTGTGGTGTGAACTCTAACTGTTAACAAAGGCTTATGCCTAAAGTTGATGCTAGTGGCATATATAATGAAAACAATCCCAGATCTTTTAATTGCAAATAGAGTTTCCTAACTATGCTTTTTAATTAATTTATTTATTCATGTTTGGGATTCCACTAAAGTTCAATAATACTATATATTAGGAATCCATCTAGCTAGCTACAAGTGTGTATAAGAAGAATATTGGGTGGAAGGTTAGGTCATTAGTTGCTTTATGGAATTCCACCTGTAATGTTCTAACCAGGTTTGCCAAAACAATTATCTATCCACTCTACCCAAATATAAATAAATAAATAAAAATAATTATCTATCCTTACAAAGCTAATGAGTAATGTGCTTGTGGATCCCTAAGCTAGCCCATCAACCCTTTTATGTGCTGTTTTAACATAGACATAGAAATAACTCTATGAAAAGCAGAGTCAGTGAGAAAAAAAGAAAGCAATGGATTCACACTCCTATACACAAGTCTATTGCATGATACACATGTCACTTGCATTTGTCTCTGTCTTGAAAACAAAACAACTCCATAACTTTCGACATTATTGTTGCAAATTTCATATAAATACAAACCGTTTGTAAGTTTTTTTAGGCATGGTGTTGTTGGGGATTGGAAGAACAACTTCACACGAGAGATGAAAAATTAACTTGATCAAATTACTTTGATCAGATTAGAAGGGTCTGGCCTTGAGTTTGTGACATAAAAATTTGAAGCAATTAATTAACTTGAAGCTATACATATACCAGGTAGGTATATGAGGCAAATAAGCTTATTTTTATTGTTGCTCTTTGTATTTGGAGTAGAAATTGGTTGGATTAAGTTGCTGCTTTAATCCATTAGAACCATATCCTTGTTTTATATAAAGTTTGATGTCAAAGTGTTTCTTCAATTGCACTCCACTAGTCCAGAAACAATAGCTAAGTGATACTTTTAATCTTTCAAGTTTTATTGTAGTTTTATTGTTCTACTATGAAATTCTCTACAAGTTTTTAAAAAAAAAATTCAACAAATCTATTTTCTTTTTTATCTTATGAAGATGTACACTAAGGACAACTAAAAATATAAGCAGAAGTGGTGAAATTCATTTTTCATTTTCTCTAGAAAGCATGAATGTAGCACTACCTTAGGTATTGAAAGGCTGGTCCCATGACAAGTCAGATATCACTAATGGGAGTTCTTTCGATATATAAACAGACCAACTACTATCCATATTTTCATCAGCTTTACAAAATTTCTGGATTTGGTTTGAAGCAATTAGAAGGGTAAATGTTTTCAAATGTAAGTCTCAAATTTGATAATTCATCACTTAAAAAATATTTTGGAAAGCCATTGAATCCTTCTCCACCCTCTTAATCTTTGAATCTTCAATGTGCCATTCCATCTTCTGAAAAAAAATTAGATAGTGTTTTCTTTTTTGAGCTTCCATCATCAATTGATGAGACTAATTTACAAGCATTTCAGTGCCATAGAAGCAACATGGCTTTGTATGTTTTATATTCAGTTTCATTATTGCTAATTTATTTCTTAACTACCAATTCTCATCCAAAATCTTTGTAGTCTTAAAATATATCGTTGGGAGTATTTCAGCCTGCCATAATGTTTCTCCCCATGTTCTTTGACATCCTATAACAGATCTATCTTCATTGATACAAAAGCATGAAAATAGTAAAAGGAGAGAATCAGAAATTTTTGCATGGAACATTATATAGACCTTATGTATTCAAGTTTTATGTTGGATTAAAGTCTTTTGTCATGTTTATTTTAAATTAGCAGCCTAGGTATTTTCCTATTTATATTTTTCCATTTTTAAGGAATAGAGTATTTTGGCAATTTCTAATTTTTTGTTGTATACAGACTGTAGTAGAGCCTTAGCAATTACCAATGGTCTTTACTAGGTTAATAGTATTGTTAGTTTAAGTCTTCAAGTTTCCTATTTGAAGTCCTAGTCCTAGTTGAAATAGGAGGAACCCATATCTATATAAGATTTCTATTAAGAATAAGTAATGGCACTCTTAATTGGTAATTATGTCATTTCCCAATAAGAATAGGTTATCGTGTCATCATAACTAGGAGCCTTGTCATCCTTTAAGGAAAGCATAGTTTACAGAACTTCTTCATCTGTAACAGGTCTATGCATATGCTGAATTTGATCCAAATTCAATGGATTAGCCACATACTTAAGTCTAGAATCACTCTATTGCCATCATCAGATTTTAGCAGCATTTTTATTAATCTTCCTTCCATAATTTGCTACTTTATGGAAGTAAGCAGTATTTTTATCCCCAAGATGTAACCACAAATTCTAGATTGTTGGCGGTAAAAAGATTCTTTAGTTTTAGCCAAATTTTGAAACTGCTGCATCCAGTCTCTTTCCTGCCACTCATTAGTCACATTCAATGCATCCACGTCAAGCTGTCTTTCAAACTGGTTAAGTTGTTCCCTATTCTATTGGACTTGTTTAGAAAGGTCACTATAATTCTCATTGTTAAGAACCTTCAATTAAGCTTTTAAACACTTCAATTTCTGAGTAACACAAAACATAGGAGACCCTTTCCAAGATGGGACCATATATATAAATAACATAGAAATTTTTAGCTTTAAAGAGGTCTAACTTAAACTTCTAGGGAAAATGTTACGTTCATTCTTGGATATATCCTTAGAATCTTTAAAGCTTCAACAAGCTTTTGATGCCAGGTCTAAGAAAATCATAGAATTTTGTATGAATTCCACTGTCCAATTACTGATATTTTAATATGGAGTTATGGGTTTGCATAACATACTCTATCGTGTGTTTTTGCCAGGTTTTCAAGTAAAGAAATTCGTTTTTTTCTTTGAATAACATTACTCTAATTTTAATTTTTTTTGCCACTATCATTACTCTATAATTAATATTTTTACTCTATTTTTTTTGGAAGGTAATTAATATTTTTATTCTTTGTGTAGGTCCTGTCACGCCCTGATTTCCGACACCCAGTTAAGAGCGAGGGAAATAGGGGTCAACGGTGAAATCTAATCAAAACAATCGTTTTGAAAAATCTAACATCCAACCCAATTCTATTAACCGCAGAAGCAACTCATAATGCATATGATTAAGTGAATATGCATAACTAACCATGGTCCTCATTGTTGAAATCATTTAGAATTTTTTTAAAATAAAAGTGATTTTTGGCTCTCGTGAATAGTAACTTTTCGTAAAAAATTCTGAAAAATTTTTCGGACCATTGTCTCATCCTACTATAGTCCCAAGGTGCTTAAAAACATAATTTAGACCTTTTGAAGAGGTCCGGAACCCTGTTTTATCATCACCGGGCAATAGCTAAAAAGGTACAGTAACTCCAAAATGAATAGTGTACTGCTAGAGTGCAATCTGTGCAACAGTCGTAAAAAAATTCGTAGAAAATTCATTTCAACCCGAAACGAGGCAAACGAAAATTCTATAGAAACTAGACTAAATATAGAAGAAGCTTGAGCCAACCTTAATGGCTAGATGTTAGCCAAATGAAACAGTTTTGACAATCAATTTGGTGCCCAATAGAAATTGTAAAATCTGGTGGCAGAATCTTGTCTGATTTTTCTAAACTTCTGTGGTTGTCCAAACTTCACGAAATTAAATATGGGAACACTAGACATCAAGGGAAGATGTGCTAAAACTTTCAGATCATTTGGAGTTGTGTAGACCCCTCAAAAAATTTGCCAAAATTCGGGCAGAATGTATTCATTTGACCGGCAATAGTTTCACTTCCAAAACAAAATCTTACACCCAACATTCCAAGAATCTACAAATGGTACATCTCCATACACCCACCCTAATTCACACATTCATATCACCGTAATCTCACAAATTTTTATACATTTCTATTGAAATCATACAAATCATTTCATATGTCATTCACACCGTAAATTCAAAATGGACACTTTTGGGCACGTGTCCCCCCCTAATGGCTATACAATTATGTTCAAAGTCTTCCATACATGTCCAACATGGCTTATACATACATATGAAATTCGAATATAAATATGTTATCCAACTTTAAGAAAAACATTTTCCAAAAGAGTCCACATGCCACAAAACAACATGAACATCTAGATACATATCAAAAGATCTAAAAGTTCAAAAGAAACTCAACAAGGTCCATTAAGCTAATCATGGCTCATCCTCTATTGGTGCATTATTTGAAAAAAAATTATATATAGGGGTTGAGCACCACTGCGGCTCAGTGGGAATGATCCACCCAACTCTACTCTAACTCAGGCGGCCATGCATGGATGCATATGAAGTCATTACAATCTATATGACAAATATCCATGCTTTTTACCCCTACACAATCACGTTTTATAAATCATGCGTTATGCTTCACATTCCAATGTATACATACATATAGCAAATTGATCATGTCTCAATTAAATATAAAACTCACACCACATAAGTCCGAAAATCAATTCAACGGGGACTAGATTATCAAACCACCTCATAGTAAGGGTCTCTTCGTCACCTAAACTCTGTTTACGCTTCTCGGTTCACTATTCCGACGGATGCGCCATCCGCTTAGCCAAGTCTTGGGTCTTTCACCCTAGGGGTCATCCCCTTATCTTAATTTTCAATGTTGTCACGCCCCAAAACCTCACTTTTCATATAGTGCACATAATCACATCAATCCACTCAATCAACACAATGCACTGCATTTTATCAAATCAATGTGTTTTTCTTCACTTCAAGATTGTCACAATGTCATCACACTCACATCATGAAAATCGTCATGGTTATGCATTTTTCAAGAAAGTCATATCTTTCATGCATAAATCTATAAACACCCACATTTTCATGTTTTCACCAAATGAACACATTTTCAACAATTAACATATATAGTCTCAATATCACATATATAACACATATGGGCCCTAACTATCATGTTAGACCTATACATATTCATAAATCACATTTATATATATATACATAAAATCCTAAACTCAAAAAATCTCAACTTATCTTTCATGTCACAAATATGTGACCTATAGAATCAAAGTAAAGATTAGTCTAGCACCCCTACCTCAATTCCCAAGCTTTGAATCCCTCTTTTAAAAATTCCATCCATTCCAACTTTATGAAACACGAACTTTGATCGGTTCAAACCGAAGCCCTCAACGCCCTCTACAGACATTCCTTCTTCGAAATCTTACAAATCACTCCACAAGTGACCTAAAATCTAGAGAGAAGGGAGAGGGATGAAGTGGTGACTTTTAGAGAGAGATTGGATCTGTAAATATGAAATATCCCAGACCTTGGGATATTTATTTCACTCCTAGGGGCACGAAAAGACCGTTTTGCCCCTGTGCCACTTAACGTACCCTCCCGACCTCCGAATTAATTCTTGAACATTCCGTTGGACTTGAAATCACTTCCTTAACACTCTAAACATTTCATTTAAGCCAATCCCAAAAAAAATATTTTTGAGAATTTTTTTTAAATTCCCGGACGCACTTAAGTCGCATCCCGGGCCCCGGTTTGACCAAAAAGTCAAACTTTTTCAAAAGTTTCAAAAATTTTTCAAAACCATATTCCAACCTTCTAAACATGTTCCCCACATTCAAAACTTATTAAATATCATTTAAAATGCATTTAAAATAATAAATGATGAAAAATTTAAAAAAATAGCCAAAATTGGGCACGGTCTCTACAACCTCCCACCGTTATAGGAATTTCGTCCTCGAAATTAGAATATACCTCAAGTGATGAATAACTCGGGATACTTTGAGCGAACTTCTTGTTCTCGCTCCCATATAGCTTCTTCTACCCCATGATGCCTCCAAAGCACTTTAACCAATGAAATGGTCTTGCCCCAAAGCACTTGTTCTCTAGTGTCCAAATTTTGAATCGGTCTCTCCTCGTATGACACATCTTCCTCCACCTCAAGGTCTGCCCAATCGAGTACATGTGAAGGTCCTGGCTTATACTTCCTCAACATAGACACATGAAAAGTGTTGTGCACACTTAACAACTGCGGTGGTAATGCCAAGCGATAAGCAACCTCTCCTACCCAATCAAAGATCTCAAATGGTCTGATAAATCATGGTGCTAGCTTACCACTACGACCGATCCTCATCAACCATCTCCGTGGTGAGACCTTCAGAACTACATGGTCCCCCACCTCAAATGCTAGAGGTCGCCTCCTTCTATCGGCATAGCTTTTCTGACGACTCTGAGTTGTAAGCAATCTCTGCTGAATTACCTTGATCTTTTTCGTAGTCTCTCGTACCAAGTCTAGTCCTAAAGAAACTATCTCCCCTACTTTTGTCCAACAGACAGGTGACCTACACGGCCTACCATACAAAGCCTCAAATGGAGCCATCTCAATACTAGCTTGATAGCTATTATTGTATACGAACTCCACCAATGGAAGGTGATCCTCCTAACTATCCCAAAGATCTAGCACACATGCTCTCAGCATATCCTCCAGAATCTGTATAGTACCCTTGGACTGACCATCCGTCTGAGGATGAAAAGCTGTACTAAAATGAAATTCTGTATCCAGTGCTGCTTGTAAACTCTGCCAAAATTGAGATGTAAATCATGGGTCTCTATCCGAAATGATAGAAACTAGAGCGCCATGAAGTCTAAGGATCTGCTCAATGTACAATCTACTGAGAGTATCCACATCATCGGTCACTTTAATAGGAATAAAGTGAGCCACTTTAGTCAATCTGTCAACGACAACCCAAACTGCATCGTGACCTTTCCTCGACCCTGGAAGTCCCATCACAAAGTCCATAGTGATATGCTACCATTTTCACATAACCACAGGCAATGGCTGTAACAACCCTGCCAGTCTCTGATGCTCGGCCTTCACTTGTTGACAAGTGAGGCACCTTGCCACAAACTGAGCTACATCCTTTTCATACCCTTCCACCAATACTGTCGGCGTAGGTTATGATACATCTTGGTACGACCTCACTCTTTTTCGGGTAAGATTAGTCATTAGTGCTCCTAACCTCAAAAAGTCCTTCACAAATCTTCTATAGTATCCAGCCAATCCCAAGAAACTACGTATCTCAAATACGCTCTTAGGTCTTTCCCAACTCATCACCGCCTCTATCTTGGATGGATCTACGGAAACTCCTCCTTCAGATACAACATGCCTAAGGAATTTCACCTCTGCTAGCCAAAACTCACATTTCTCATACTTAGCATATAATTGATGTTCTCTTAGAAGCTATAATACATTCCTCAAGTAACCCTCGTGCTCCTCTTTCGAGGACGAGTACACTAGGATGTCATCAACGAACACAACTACAAATTTGTCCAAGTAAACATTGAACACTCTATGCATTAGATCCATGAATGTTGCCGGTGCATTCGTAAAACCAAATGGCATCACCAAAAACTCATAATGTCCGTATCATGTGCGAAAAGTAGTTTTTGGAATGTCCGCTTCTCTAATCGCCAACTGGTAGTAACCTGATCTCAAGTCTATCTTTGAGAAATATCTCGAACCCTTGAGTTGGTCGAACAAGTCATCTATCTTTGGTAAAGGATACTTATTCTTGATTGTTGCCCGTCCTTCTTCTTAGCAAAAAGAACCGGAGCTCCCCAAGGCGAAGTACTAGGACGTACAAATCCCTTGTCTAGTAGCTCTTGTAATTTGTCCTTTAGCTCTTTCAACTTAGCTGGTGCCATTCGGTATGGTGCCATCAAAATGGGCGCAGTACCTGGAGCAAGATCTATCACAAACTCCACTTCCCGTTTCGGAGGCAACTGTGTCAAGTCCCCCGAAAATACATCCATAAACTCACACACTACACGAGGAAGCTCTCCAAGTGTCTCATCATCACCATCAACTAGTAAGCTCGCTAAGAAATGTGCAAGCCCTCTCCGATCACTCAAACCATGTGAAGACGACAAGTAGAAGTCATCCCGCTCCCCCACAAAACATATACTAATACCCTCTGGTGTATACAAAGTCACTCTACCTCGATAACAATCAATGTTGGCTCTATAGGTCAATAGCCAATCTATACCCAAGATCACATCAAAATTAGACATCTCAAGAAGAATGAAATTGAACACTAATCGATGTCCTGAAATCTCAATCTCGCAAGATCGGCACACATCACTCAAAGCCACCCTACCACTAACTGGCGTATCAATGGATAAAACTGAGTCCAAAGATGACACCTCCAACCCCAAAGTACAAGCAAATGCATATGATATGAATGAATGTGATGCACTCGAATCCACTAAAACCCTAGCCCATAAGCTAGATACAAAAAATATACCTCGGACCACTGACGGTCCTGCTGAGGTCTCTGCTGGAACAAGAGTAAAGGCACGGCCTTGTGATCTCTGGCCCTGCTGTCCCATACCCTAATGTGCAGACTGCTGACTAGGAGCGCTAGACGCAGCTCTTCTAGCTAGTGCTCGTGAACTCTGAACTGAAGGCACGGTCTGTGGTGGTGGCAATACCCTATAACCTGACTGTGAAGTAGTAGGCTGTGTAGGACGCTGCAGAGTACCAACTCCACCTTGTGCACCTTTCTTCTGTGGGCAATTCCAACTAATGTGTCCCATCTACTGACAATAAAAGCACCTCATGCCTGTCTCTACAGTGGCCTGCCCCTGTGTGCACTCAACCATTTTGTGTCTCGACTTCTGACAGTTGAAGCAAACCACTCTAGATCGAATAGATCCAGTAGGTATAGGCACAGATGTTATTGATTGGCTCTGTTGTCCTTGTGAGAATGAGCCACCATCCCTTCGCCTCTTTCTTGCATGATTGTCCGGAAGGGGACCAGTACTCCTAGCTTGGTTCTTCGCTTCCTTTATCCTTTGGTTGTCATTGCCGAACCCCTCGGCTACTAATGCCCTTTCTACCACCATTGCATAGTTGGTGAGACCTAGAATCCCAACTTTATCTTGCAAATAAGGTCAGAGACCCCAAACAAACTGTTTGATCTTCAACTCTTCTGTTGGAATCATCTCCTTTGCAAATCGAGCCAAAGATGTGAACTTTGTCTCATACTCCATTACTATCATCGTACCCTGAGTCAAGTTGAAGAACTCTCTCCTCATACTATCTTTCACCGTTAGCGGGAAGTACTTCTCAAGGAAGAGTACTTGAAACATGTCCCAATCCATCACCTCGATGTCATAGTAGTCTCCGATGAATTTTCACCAATGACTGGCCTCATCTATAAGATAATGAGCGCCACTTTCACCCTCAAGTCCCCATCTATTTCAAGCACAGTAAGGAGCTTGACAATCTGATCCAACCAGTTCTCTGCCACCATTGGATTGAATCCCCCTCAATAGGTTGGCGGATTGTGCTTTTTGATGTGCCCCAATGCCGTTATCATTCGGCTAGGAGGAGCTTGTGTCTCCTCTTGATTTTTCCTCTGAGTTTCCCTTGAAATTTTCCACATGGTAGTGACCATGTCATGCATAAATTGCTCTACTCCAATAGGAGCCACTTCCGGTGTCCTCTCGCGAGCTCTTCTTGGTGGCATCCTTCTATATGGATGACAAGGAGATATTTAGAATTTGTGCATGAATCTATTGGACCAATTCATATCATGCATACTAAACATGCTAAATCATTTCACAAATAACATGTTATGTAAATAATTAAGCACATAAGAATTTTTCATACAAGATGTACTTAGCCTTAGCTCACACTTAAAGACCTCAAGTCTAGGATCCTAAGTCTAAAGTTATGATCCTATAAATCACCGAGTCCTTTCAATCTAAAGTGTGGCTTAATCTTTCCCATCGTCCAAAGGTATTCAAACCCGGTTAAGCTCTAATACCATGTTGTCACGCCCTGATTTTTGACACCCAGTTAAGAGCGAGGGAAATAGGGGTCAACGGTGAAATCTAATCAAAACAATCGTTTTGAAAAATCTAACATCCAACCCAATTCTCTTAACCACGAAAGCAACTCATAATGCATATAATTAAGTGAATATGCATAACTAACCATGGTCCTCATTGCTGAAATCATTTAGAAAATTTTTAAAATAAAGAGAGATTTTTGGCCCTCGTGAATAGTAACTTTTCGTAAAAAGATTCAAAAAAATTTTCGGACCATTGTCTCATCCTACTATAGTCCCAAGGTACTTAAAAACATAATTTATAACTTTTGAAGAGGTTCGGAACCCTGTTTTATCATCACCGGGTAGTAGCTAAAAAGCTACAGTAACTCCAAAATGAACAGTGCACTGCTAGAGTGCAATCTGCGCAACAGTCATAAAAAATTCGTAAAAAATTCATTTCAACTCGAAACGAGGCAAACAAAAATTCTATAGAAACTATACTAAATATAGAAGAAGTTTGAGCCAACCTTAATGGTTAGATATTAGCCAAATGAAATAGTTTTGACAATCAATTTGGTGCCCAACAGAAATTGTAAAATCTGGTGGCAGAATCTTGTCCAATTTTTCTAAAATTCTGTGGTTGTCCAAACTTGACAAAATTAAATATGGGAACACTAGACATCTAAGGGAAGATGTGCTAAAACTTTCAGATCATTTGGAGTTGTGTAGACCCCTCAAAAAAAATTACCAAAATTCAGGCAGAATGTATTCATTTGACAGGCAATACTTTCACTTCCAAAACAAAATCTTACACCCAACATTCCAAGGATCTACAAATGGTACATCTCCATACACCCACCCTAATTCACACATTCATATCACCATAATCTCATAAATCTTTATACATTTCTATTGAAATCATACAAATCATTTCATATGTCATTCACACCTTAAATTCAAAATGGACACTTTTGGGCACGTGTCCCCCCCTAATGGCTATACAATTATGTTCAAAGTCTTCCATACATGTCCAACATGGCTTATACATACATATGAAATTTGAATATAAATATGTTAT
This sequence comes from Cornus controversa, assembly GCA_026545225.1. NCBI lineage: Eukaryota > Viridiplantae > Streptophyta > Magnoliopsida > Cornales > Cornaceae > Cornus > Cornus controversa. Next base: position 32,373,821 of record CM048845.1, on the reverse strand, counting down.
CCAACTTTAAGGAAAACATTTCCCACTAGAGTCCACATGCCACAAAACAGCATGGACATCTACATACATATCAAAAGATCCAAAACTTCAAAAGAAACTTAACAAGGTCCATTGAGCTAATCATGGCTCATCCTCCATTGGTGCCTTATCTGAAAAAAAATTGTATATAGGGGTTGAGCACCACTGCGGCTCAGTGGGAATGATCCACCCAACTCTACTCTAACTCAAGCGGTCATGCATGGATGCATATGAAGTCATTACAATCTATATGACAAATATCCATGCTTTTTACCCCTAAACAATCACGTTTTATAAATCATGCGTCATGCTTCACATTCCAATGTATACATACATATAGCAAATTGATCAAGTCTCAATTCAATGTAAAACTCACACCACATAAGTCCGAAAATCAATTCAACGGGGACTAGATTATCAAACCACCTCATAGTAAGGGTCTCTTCGTCACCCAAACTCTGTTTACGCTTCTTGGTTCACTATTCCGACGGATGCGCCATCCGCTTAGCCAAGTCTTGGGTCTTTCACCCTAGGGGTCATCCCCTTATCTTAATTTTCAATGTTGTCACGCCCCAAAACCTCACTTTTCATATAGTGCACATAATCACATCAATCCACTCAATCAACACAATGCAATGCATTTTATCAAATCAATGCATTTTTCTTCACTTCAAGATTGTCACAATGTCATCACACTCACATCATGAAAATCATCATGCTTATGCATTTTTCAAGAAAGTCATATCTTTCATGCATAAATCTATAAACACCCACATTTTCATGTTTTCACCAAATGAACACATTTTCAACAATTAACATATATAGTCTCAATATCACATATACAACACATATGGGCCCTAACTAGCATGTTAGACCTATACATATTCATAAATCACATTTATATATATATACATACATATACATAAAACTCTAAACTCAAAAAATCTCAACTTATCTTTCATGTCACAAATATGTGACCTAGAGAATCAAAGTAAAGATGAGTCTAGCACCCCTACCTCAATTCTCAAGCTTTGAATCCCTCTTTTGAAAATTCCATCTGTTCCAACTTTATAAAACACGAACTTTGATCGGTTCAAACCGAAGCCCTCAACGCCCTCTACACACTTTCCTTCTTCGGAATCTTACAAATCACGCCACAAGTGACCTAAAATCTAGAGAGAAGGGAGAGATATGAAGTGGTGACTTTTAGAGAGAGATTGAGATCTGTAAATATGAAATATCCCAGACCTTGGGATATTTATTTCACTCCTAGGGGCGCGAAAAGACCATTTTGCCCCCGGGCCACTTAACGTACCCTCCCGACCTCTTAATTAATTCTGGAAAATTCTGTTGGACTCGAAATCACTTCCTTAACACTCTAAACATTTCATTTAAGCCAATCCCCCAAAAAAATATTTTTGAATTTTTTTTTAAAATTTTCGGGCCCACTTAAGTTGCTTCGCAGGCCCTGATTTGACCAAAAAATCAAACTTTTTTAAAAGTTTTCAAAACTTTCCAAAACCATATTCCAACCTTCTAAACATGTTCTCCACATTCAAAATATGTTAAATATTATTTAAAATGCATTTAAAGCAATAAATGATGAAAAATATAAAAAAATAGCCAAAATTTGGCACGGTCTCTACAGGTCCAAATTTTTTTTTCTTTTCTATTAGATTAATCAAATATACATGAAGTTATATTGCAATATAAAAGTAATGAGGTTAAAGCATATCATATTTCATAATTTTTCACATAATATTTTCCTTCAAAAGTAAAAAGGAAAGAAAGAAATCTATGAAGTAACAAGTGCAATGTGAGACTGCTTTTGAAAGGTTAATCATATGTCCATTAATTTAATTATTAATATATCATAGTTTCACCAACGTATGGGATTTTCTCCTTACTCTGCTTGGGTAGTGAGGTTTTGTCCATACTGGGCTCTCCGTTTTCTTGTAGCTAGAGACACCAAATAGGGAATTTCAATTTTCTTCATTTGTATCAATTATGCACTCAATGCCAAACTTTGGAAATAATAGACCAAGTGACTGCTCTATATAATAAAGAAAATCCAAACACAAACACGCACACACACGCGTGCTGATACGCAAGTGCATCAAATTTTATAGCTTTTGTTTAAGAATTTTCACCTTCTCGATCTTCATCAGTGATCCTTTCTTTTCCTTCTGGTGTTAGAAGCAGCATTGTGGTTAAAAGTTATCAGTTTTTCTGAATTCAAAGTGTATGTTTGGAATATTATATGCTACTGGTGACTCACTTAGATTAATGGCTCATTTTTTCAATTTCAGTCTTTTTCATAGGCATAATAACTACTGTATAAGAGAGGCAGCAACATCTCTTTGTTTATGTCCTACTCTTTTGATTATGTATTATTCTGTTATGTTTGCATTATATCTGATATAGAGTTGTGAAGAATATATTGTATTCTATGTAACACATATTTGGTGTTGTAGAGGCCAGAAAATATCTCGGAGACATAGCAACATGGGAAAAAGCTGAAGTTGCTTTTGCAGAAGCATTGAATCAGTTTGGGAAGGAGTGGCAAGTAATTGCAAAATTTTCTTATTATTATATATATTTGAAGCTTTTTTTTGGTTGTAAAATTCACCTTTTTTTACCTATTTAAATTTTCATTCAACCAACCAAAACAGAATAAAAGCCTCACTTTGTTTTACATAGGCTGCATCTTCTGTCAAATGATGCTGCTTTTAGGTGAAGGATTAATCAGTGTTCAGTTTACATATTTGGCACAGACACTTTTTCCCTAACTGCACACTTTGAGTACTCCATTTATTTGCTTTTTGCCTAATTGCACACTTAAGAGTACTCCATTTATTTGAATAACCTGCTAGATTTATTCTTAAATTCTCGTCCAGAGATGGCAATACTAAAAAGACTGGCTAGTAAATCAGAATGATCAATACTATCCCTTACTTGAGAGTTCTTCACATTCTTAATAAAAAGAATCTTCATTTTGAAAATTTTTTGGATGTATCCCCTCTGTATTTGCAATATAAAAATGATCTCAAACAGGTTATAACCAAGTGTGTTCTAACATATTAAGATCATCTTAGCTCTAGAAATGTAACTGCAAGATGTATTTGTGCATTCCATATACTGAATCTTAAAATTATAGCATTGTTCATAGTAGCTTTGGTCATATTGAGCTGTTATGATTTGCTTGCTATAGTTTGCATTAGATAATTCTAGCAAGTATATTTAGTTAATTTATATGGATTTGACCTAGTTCTAAGATGAATCGGAGGCTGTACACAGTTTTGAGTATCTGAAACTCTATTTTTTAGCCATTTGTTACTGTCCAGGGTTACTTAGACTACTAATCTGTCAAGGTCTGGATCTGGATTGAATCTGAATCATTTGAGCATACTTAATTTGATGTATTATCTCAGAATTAGGATTATTTCATTTTCAAGCATTCGCTGCATTCCATAGCTAGCTGATGCACTATTCATTGTTGAAAATGGCCAAAAGTAGTGTCAAATTGTGTTAAACAACTTGTGAATTGATTATAACTATTCTAGAAGAGTATTTAAGCATATTACATATATATTTGCTGTGTCGAAGTTGTTTTAGTAGCTGCAGTCATTTTTGACTACCTGAATCCTATTTTCGTTCAAAACTTTGTTGTCAAAGGCCTTTTCAAGGTCTGTTCGTGTTGCTGGTTGAAATCTGAGGGTCCAAAGTTCATGAGCATGTTTCAATTCATATTTTAAACTTGTTTTAGATTCAGTTTTTCCACCATTAGCACAAGATCAAAATCTAGTCCTGTAGTTTTGCTTTTTTCCTTCTTAATTCTGAGTAATTAACAAAAATGCAAGAAAAATGTAGATGATAACCTGTTAATTCTGTTAGTTGGTTTCAATTATGTAGTCCTTGAAGTTAACATTTATTCTTAACCTAAGGGGATGGAAGAATTGATTGAGCATTGCACTTATAAAGTGGAGGTCTTGAGTGCTATTTCCTTCCCTTGAGGTCTGCCTCCCAGGGCCTTTCCCTGGATTAAAATTGGCTTGTGATGTCGGGGCCTACCATGTGTCCAAAAGGAACTAGTCTCACCCAAAAGGTGGGCACTCTCCTTTAGTTACTGGAAAATAAAAAATAAACATTAAGAAAATAAAATTAACATTCTTTGGCCCCTAGCAAACAAGATTGGCTAGGAAAAAAATATGACTGTATATAGAATACAGGGGCCAAAGGTGCAACAATGTGCGAGAAAATACACTGCATTTAGACTGAACCTGTGCTACTATACTGTGGTGAAAAATCATTTATCCTACCAAAAACTTATGTACATGTGAACTGACTTCTTCCCCTTTTGCTTGAAATTAGCACACGAAAAATTAAAGTATCCTGAGTTCTTGCCCTTGTTATCATGAAACTCAAGATTGTGACAATGGTCAATGGTGAAGTGAAAGGTAGAGAAGGGGTCACCTCAACTAAGACTTATAGATTCATTATATCATGTAAGAGTTCCTTTAATTATAATGCACCCCCGCATCTATTGCACCCACTGTTTCCTAAACCCTCGATTTTGTAAAAAAGGATGGTTGGGTTATCTTGTCCATGGTCCCTTCTCAAGATATGCGTTTACCATAATCATGTGTTGTTCTTGGAAGATCAAACGAATCTTAACAACCTGTATGATCATGTGATGTGGGTAGTAGAACGTTGTAAAGTAATATTAGAATTCAAGTAGAATAAGAAGAAAAGAATATTAATAATTTACTATATAGATGGGGTTACCTGTGGTTTTGGCAATTCTTCCAACATCAGTTCAAAATCAAAGTCCACAAGCTACGAAAGGTAGGAGAGGTAATTGAAAAGTAAGACCTAATTACTCTAGAAACTTATTGGGAAAAGCTAGTACCAGAATCGATAATTTTCTTAAAAAGTTTTCAAAGTAGTTGCAGATGGTTTGTGTCTTTGTTTCTAAAGGATTGGTTTGCTAGCTCTTTTGTTGGCTTCTCTTTCCTTTTCTTGTTGGTAGCAAATTTTTGGAATAAAATTTCTTAATTCCCTTGTTTCAGAGGCATTGCTTCTATGTTTGGTTGATTGCTAATAAAATATTGCTTACAAAAATAAATATATATATATTTTATTACAATTCTCTTTTTTATTTTTTTTGAAAGGTAAGTGTTTTTATAAATTTGATACAAAGTCAAATTACAATTTGGCTTGGGGCATTCCCCAAGGGGGAATAACAACAATCAGACTAAAGATGTGGAATCCCCATGTCCACCATACAAGTAAGAACCAAACACCCAGCCCCATACCATCAGCATACCAAACTAACGAAAATACACAACACATAAACCTCCCCTCAGGGCCATTAGAATCCAATAATAACCTCATCAGACCCCTCATGACAATTAGAATCCATTAAAAGAAATTAAAGATTCGGAAGGTCTTTCTAGCAAATGTAATCCAGCATAGATTATGCATATTTGCCTTGCAAAAGTTGATTTAAAATATTGCCAATTTTTGTTTTCAATCTTCAGTCAAATTATACTTTGTGACATGTTAGGGTTTGCTAGAGAATTAATTAGCAATTGCACAGAAATTTGCACATCTGAAGTTCAATTTTCTTAAAAGGATTCTATTAAGGGCTTTAATTACTGAAACTTTTTCTATGAAGGTCTGAAACAACGTTTCATGTTTTGTACAACTAGTTACATGGATAAGTCTTGGATTTATCATCATACTAGGGGTAGTCAAGAGTATTTTAATGGCATACAACAGTTCATTGAGCCTTGAAACTTGTGAATACTCTATTATTACTCTGTTTACCATAATAAGCATGCCAGTTCATAACCTTGGCAGAACCATAACTCTATCATAAACATTTAGATTTTGCAAAGTTACATGGCATTGAATCACAAGTACACAGCCTCCCCACAATGGCAGGAGGCTCGTGCCTAGGGCTAGCCTTTTTTATTTCTTTTTTTTTTCTATGGCATTGAATCAACCAAGTTAAGCTATCTGGTACCTTTGGCTATGAAATTTAGCTCAAGTGTTCTGATATTGTCTGGGTTGGAATGGAGTGTTTCAGGGTAGGTGCAGATTTGCTGGGCAACTTTAGCAATAGCATAACATCAGATTCTCATCTTAGGTTATGATCAAACGGGGGACATATAGTTGCCTCATCATGAGTTAGATTGTGATCATTTTAAAGAGTTGTTTTCATCATTTGTCCATTATAGTTCAGTCCTCAAATTCATTTCTTTGCTTATTCATTAATAGGATTTGGTGGTCTTATATTTTTATAAATAGGACTTTTTGTAATTTCTCCCCTCTTTTATTTTATTTTATTTCTTATTTCTAATTCATCCATTTTTACTTCCATTTTCTGTGTAGTTCTGCTACTCTTCAAGTGATTCCCCAATTTGCTTGCAATTTTTTACTACCATATTAGTAATGAAAAGAATCAAGATCAACTAAAATGTCTCACTTGTGATATGATGTGTACTAAAATTTTGTTTCAATTAGGATTTTATACTTTTTATTACAATTACTATGATTATGTGTGTGTGCGTCTACAGAGGAAGAGAGTTTTGATTTTGGCAGAGAGGAAGCTAATCTTTCGAATTACTTCCAGAGTGCCATGGAGTTCTTTATTTATCCAAAAAAAAAAACAAAAAAGCTACCATGGAGTTCATATATAGAATTAGAGATTGCCCAACCTGTTCCAGCTATTCATGCTATATTTAAATCTTTTTACCTCTTTCCCCTCAAGTTTTCTTTTATTGTAGCTCACATTCTTTCCCTCCCTCCCTTCTTTCATTTTTTGTACCAAGTGACTTGCCCTCATTCCTCATCATTTCTGCACCAGTTTCTGTAATCTCACTTTTGCACAATTGCTCTAGGGTTAAACACCCAGAATGATTCCCAGCATAGCTATTATCCCATTGTCTATTGAAATTTGCAACCACATCTGCATATGATAAGTTGTTGGTTACTTTTTTGTGGTGTTCCCTGTTATATGGGATCCTTGCCCTGTTGTTCATTGGTGTTCCTTTCCTTCTGCTTTGTTTTTATTTGGTTCTTTGGTTTTGTACTTGTTTGGAAATTGTTTTTCCATTCCTTGTTCTGTTTGGCGGTAATCCTCCTTTTGGTTGTATCTCTGTTTTTGGTTTAATGAAGTTCATTTTGGAAAAAAAAAATAAAAAAATTGCAACCACATGTGCTCTGCATCAGAAGCTACTGTTGCTAAGAACATAACCATATTGATTACTGAAAAACAACATAGAAGCAAAATTTCTCAATGGAGCGTGCTTCTTCCTGTAGATATTCTTGCAACAGGATAAACACAAATTGAAAATGTCCATTTGAGTTAAATAAAGAAGAAATGCTAGAGGCATGATGCATAACTATAATGACTCACTTTGACATTTTTGATATGAAAGTCATGACAAAAAACAGCCACCTCAATACCATGGGTAACTATGCCCTGTCTCACTACTTATGACACTAAGGAGACATGGGACGGACCGAATTTGAATTGTGGCTAATTAGTTGAACTTTTTGGTGTGGACTCTTTCATTTAAATTATATAGTTGATTGTTGAAAAAATGTGTTATGGGAACTCTTTCATAAGCCCTTGGTGATTTCCTTCACATGTCTTTTTTACAATATAGGAGGTTCTAATATGCTCTTTAAATTACTTTCTTTTTTCTTTTTTGAATCATTAGAATGTCTTTACTCTTTTTATACTATGTTTTGAAGCTTTATGTTGATAGAGGTGTCTAAAATTGAATTTTGTTTCACTTGTATTGGTTCTTTTTTTAATTGTTCTTAATCATAACTTAGTTTATTCCAATAATTTTGTATTTGTAGTTGTTTGATTGTATTTCTCTTCATGGACATCTCTGAGCCTCCAATGTATAGAGTACTAAGGTCTCGCACGGCTCGACCGGACCCACCATCTACAAGTGCACATGATGGCCAACCTAGCGGGGAAGGTGATGGTAGTAATTCACTTAATACATGAGCAAGTATCGAAAGCTCAGGTAGTGCTTCACATATGAACCCACAATCGAGTGGAGGACAACCAAGTGGAGAAGGTGATAATTATATTGCACCATTAATGCATCATATATAAGCTCTTTTATAATTGTTGTATTTTAATAATGATGATAAATTTGTTTTTTAGGCTCATTTCGGATAGGGCAAGGAATAGCAAAGAATGAAGCTTTAGTGAAAGCTAAGAAACTTTACAGAAAAGGAAACCCAATTCCAGTAAAGTTCTCGCCAAATTCTTATAAACCAGGGCTTTAGGGATAGTCAAATTCGCGCAACAACAACCTCGACCATGGTTCCACCATTATCAGCAAACATCAGATTCCGAATAGCAACATGCACCACCTGCACAACCAAGGTATCCCCAACCACCACCATGGTGGCAGTATCAGCATCCATCACCATGGTTCCAGTTTCCTCAGCAGCCCCAATCAACACCAACACCAACGACATCAGAGTCAGCCGTAACACCAACACCCCATTCAGCAGCAACACCACCTTAATTCTGGATTTGCTTTTGTAGGTTCTATCTTGGATCTATATTGTTCAATGCATGCTTGTTTTATTTCAAGACAAATTTGTTTGATTTATGTTTTGTTTTGTTATCTTGGATGTTGAACTAACTTGTATTAACTTATTAGTTTGTTTTTATAAAAAAGTACTTGATAGAGTATTTGACTCCAACTGTAAAACTATTGACGTGGAAGATAAAAACAAAGTGACGTGGACAAGAGTCTATCTTTGATCGGGTGGTCTCTTTCTCCAAGAAGGACTGGGAAACTAAAGGACTCCAACTACAATGCAACCTTATTTGATAGCTATAAATACAGAGACGGTCCAGAGACCAAGGGAGGCACTGAATACTCTCTTGGTTCCTTTACAGCTCTAAAGAAACCCTTCCTATTTCTGACTTGATCATCGGAGCGTAGTCGGCCAGCACCGCGCCGATGTCCTTTCGATTACTCTTCTTTTGTCTTTTTTCACAAGTCAGAATTTGACCAGCTCGGAGAGGATATTTGCTTCATCAGTTGGCGCCGTCTGTGGGAACAGTCACAAAATTTGACTGTTCTATTCGAATCATACATGAAGCATGATGCACCTTCGATCTGGATTGGAAACCACGGCCACACAGGATCCCCCTGTTGGCCAGGGTCCTCTAGAGCATGACCTACCTGACTGAAACGACCCTCTGGCCGCGCAAGATCCTCCTATCGGTACTGACCTCCCAAACCCAAATGCACAAGACCCGGCAGCCAATCCGCCCACGGGTAATGGAGGCAGACAGCCCCCTGGACAGACGGACCTTCCGGGGACACACCCCGAAGTCCCAAACGATCAGGGGCGTGTCGCAGCATTGGAGCACCAAGTCCAGAACTTAAACCAAAGTCTGGTTCAGTTGCTCCAGCAAAATGCGGCAATTCTGCAACGCCTCCCTCCTGTGGCGCCAATGCCGTCGCCAAGTGACATAAGGCCTGTTAATTCGGAGGAGGACGACATTGAGAGAGAAAGTGAAGTCCCGATGGAGGACGCGGCTCAAAGTCAAGTGAGAGGTGGGACGAGTCACAGCCGTTTAGTCCCTCCCGAGAGGAACCAGCCTCGCGGAGATTCCGCATCCCTTGCTTATCACGATATGGAGATACAAGACCTGAGAGCCAGGGTAGAAAGTATGGCTCATGCTATAAGAGGGAAGGGCCCTGCCACCATAGAGGATTTGGTCGGACAAACCAACCTCCCTTTCTCTGCAGGGGTAATGAACTGCCCCCTGCCCCCCAGGTTCAAGATGCCCACGGTGGAAAGCTTTGATGGAACTAAGGACCCGCTAGATCACCTGGAGACTTACAAGGCCCTGATGCATCTCCAGGCGGTACCCGATGAGATCATGTGCAGAGCTTTTTCCACTACATTAAAAGGCTTTGCCCGGTCCTGGTTCAATAGTTTAAAACCATCGTCTGTCCGTTCCTTCAAAGAGTTGAGCCAACTATTTGTTGGCAATTTCATTGCTGCCCGAAGACACAGGAAACCCGCTACCTATCTCCTGAATGTAAGGCAAACTAAGGGGGAATCATTGCGGGATTATATTAATCGATTCAACAGAGAGATGTTACAAGTCGACGCCTTGGATGATAAGGTGGTAGTCACAGCATTCATGGGAGGGCTGTTACCTTCTAAATTTCTATACTCTGTGTCTAAGCATCCCCCCGAAAGCATGTCTGAATTACTTGTGAAAGCCCAAAAATACATGAATGCCGAGGATGCCCTTGATGCCCGAAGGGACAAAGGTGATAGTGACAAGAAGGGGGACAGGAAGAGGGGAGCGCAATCTAGCAGAGAGGAACGGAACCCCAAGTATGGCAGAGTCTCATAGGAACAGAACGACAAAGCCGTGTGCCACGAAAGGGGATTCAGTTTCACTCCGTTGAACACGCCTATAAGTCAGATCCTCCTCCACATTCAGGACGACCCGGCGGTGTCATGGCCTCCAAAGTTAAGAACTGATCCAGCCAGAAGATCCCGTGACAAGTATTGTAGGTTCCATTGCGATCATGGCCACGATACCAATGAATGCATGGATTTGAAAAGACAAATTGAGAATTTAATTCAAAGGGGCTAGTTGCGAAGATTTGTGGTCGGCGGGGGGCAGAGAGCACAGAATCAGACGCAGGACGTAAATGAAGGCACGGCTCGAAAAAACCCTCCAATAGGGGAAATTAGAGTCATCTCTGGAGGAGTCGGGGGCGGCGGAGAGTCTAATGCCGCTCGCAAAGCACATACAAGGAAAATCAGGAATTTTTTCGAAGTCGGCGAGGTGAGTCAATCACCCGCCAAGTGCCCTCGGTTGAATGACCAGGTCATCACTTTTTCAGAGGATGAAACTAGAAAAGTTCAGCAACCCCACGATGATGCCCTCGTAGTAACATTGATTATTGCCAACTTCACAATTAGGCGGGTTTTAATCGACAATGGTAGTTCCGCAGACATCCTTTTTGTAGATGCATTCGATCAGATGAAGATTGGAAGGAACAGACTCAAGACCACCCAATCTCCGCTCGTAGGCTTCTCCGGAGAGAAACTCCTTCCCTTGGGTACGATCGACCTCCCGGTCACTACCAGTTCAAGTCCCCGACAAGTCACAAAAATGGTAACCTTCTTTGTGGTGGATTGTCCAACCACGTATAATGTCATTTTGGGAAGGACCACATTGAATGCTATGAGAGCAGTAACCTCCACCTATCACCTTCTCATTCGATTCCCCATAGAACATGGTGTTGGGGAACTAAGACGGGATCAGGCCACTGCCCGAGAATGTTATGCCACCTCCTTAAGGGAGAAGAAGATGTCAAAAACCGTAAACATTGAGGGACAAGAGATGGAGGAGAAAGAAGAGGGTCGTCGTGCCAAACCAATGGAAGAACTGGTCGAGGTCGACTTGAATGAACAAGGTGCAGGAAAGAAGGTGAGCTTAGGATCGTCACTCTCACCCACCTCTCGGGAAGAGATGATACGATTCCTCAAAATAAATGAAGATGTGTTCGCATAGTCCCATGAAGATATGCCTGGGATTGATCCAACCATGGCTGTACATCGACTGAATATCGACCCCATTGCCAAGCCAGTTAGACAAAAAAGGAGAATCTTTGCCCCGGAAAGAAACACGACAATTTATGAGGAGGTAGAGAAATTATTGAAGGCCAACTTCGTACGGGAAACCAATTACCCAGACTGGTTGGCAAATGTGGTGCTGGTTAAAAAATCTAATGGCAAGTGGCGCTTGTGTGTCGACTTCACCGACCTAAACAAAGCCTGTCTGAAAGACAGCTTCCCTCTGCCCCGGATTGACATGCTGGTGGAAGGGACGGCAGGGTTCGAGCGGCTCAGCTTCATGGATGCCTACTCAGGATATAACCAAATTCCAATGTGGCCGTCAGACCAGGAAAGGACGTCCTTTATAACAGAAAGAGGATTGTACTGCTATACGGTGATGCCGTTCGGTCTAAAGAATGCCGGTGCAACTTATCAAAGGTTAGTAAATAGAATGTTCAAAGAGCAAATTGGCAGGAATATGGAGGCGTATGTTGATGACACGCTCCTCAAAAGTCAGAAGGCTGCCAACCACCTGGTTGATTTACAAGAAGCCTTTGATGTCCTTCGAAGGTACAGAATGAAGCTCAATCCAAGCAAGTGTGCCTTCGGGGTATCCTCTGGGAAGTTCTTGGGCTATTTAGTCAGTAAGAGGGGGATAGAAGCCAACCCACAGAAGGTACAAGCCATCCTGGATACAAGGTCACCTAGAACTGTTAAAGAAGTCCAAAAGCTGACAGGAAAGGTGGCAGCATTGAGCCGGTTGATTTCCCGTGCTACAGACAGGTGTCTCCCATTTTTTCAGATCCTCAAGCGGGCCTTTGAGTGGACTCCAGAATGTGAGCAGGTCTTAAACGAGCTAAAGCAGTACCTCAGCTCGCCTCCGCTCTTGTCATGTGCACGTATGGGAGAGGAATTGTACTTATACCTGGCTGTCTCCCTCGCAGCAGTCAGCTCTGCACTGGTACGTGAGGAAGAGGGAGTGCAAAGGCCAGTCTATTATACCAGCAGGATTCTCAAGGGGGCGGAAGAAAGATATCCCTTTATAGAAAAACTAGCATTTGCCTTATTTACGACGGCCAGGAAACTCAGGCCATATTTCCAAGCACACACCATTGTGGTACTAACTGATCAGCCACTCCGACAAGTCCTCTTCAAACCCAAAACCTCTGGGTGGCTTGTGAAGTGGTCTATGGAGCTAGGAGAATTCGACATCCGATACAAGCCAAGGACAGCGGTCAAAGGCCAAGTGCTGGCAGATTTTATAGCCGAATTTACATACCCCCAGGAAGATGAACAAGTTCAACAGGAAAAGGTGGAGGATACAATCCAACAAGACAGGGAGGACCTAATGGACCCTGGTTGCACGTGGCAGTTATTTGTGGATGGGTCATCGAACGCGCAAGCTAGTGGCGTAGGGATACTAATCAGATCTCCAGAAGGAGAAACATTCAAGTACGCCCTGCAATTCGGATTCAAGGCAACAAACAATGAGGCCGAATATGAAGCCTTGATTGTAGGGTTAAAACTAGCTGGTATCCTCAAGGTTAGGCAGTTAAAAGCTTATACCGACTCCTAGCTAATTGCCTGGCAGGTCAGTGCGGAATACGAGGCAAAGGGAGTAAGGATGAAATCTTACTTACAAAAAGTACAAGAGCTGGTTGCCCATTTCCAAAGGTTTTCAATCACGCGGGTCCCCCGTAGTGAAAACTCTAATGCAGATGCTCTCGCTCGATTGGCTACGGCACATGAGGCCGCCCAAGGGGGGGTGCTTGTAGAGCGCATGGACCACCCGAGTATAACAGAAGTAACATCATGTGACGTAAATCAGGTCACCTAGGGCATGGAATGGGCAAACCCGATAGTCAAGTACATAAATAATGGTGAATTGCCATCCGACAAGGCAGAAGCGCACAGAACAAGGATCAGGGCAGCTAGGTACACCTTGATCGATGGAGTCCTCTACAAAAGGGGAGTCTCCTTACCATACCTGCGATGCGTGTCGACAGGAGAAGCACAGAAAGTCATGGTGGAAGCAATATTGCGACATACAAAAAATTCATCCATCTAAGAAAAAACAGAGGAGGAAGGACGTTTGTGAAGAAGCAGAGAATTTAGATACAATCAAAGGGACACTAAAGATTTGTTGCTGGATGGAAGGAATGAGGAGGAGCTGAAATACAAGAAGACCTTTTATAGGTTTCCTCCAACGGCTCCATTCTAACGTTCAACTCCAACAGCTCAATTCCAACGTTCATCTTCGACGCAGTAGTGAATGGTATCCAACGACCCCAAGGAAGGGCAACCCCGAAGGCAGCTCCAGCGAAGGCAGACTCGGGCGAGGACGGTTTCTCTCGTAAAGGCAGCCTCCCGAGGGCCGCACCCGCCAAGGCGACCAGTCGAGGGCAGCCACCCGCGAGGGCGGCACCCGCGAGGGCTGCCACCCGAGGGCGGCCTGGGTGGGTCCCGGTAAAAAAAAAAAAAAAGCCAATCAATTGGATCCGCGGACCGCGCAAATGAAATGTACAGTTTGTTTCTTTTTGTTACAGATCAAATGACACCGGACAACCCAAAGAGCCAATCAGAGTGTTCTTAAGGTTTGACGAGCAATCCTCATGAACAGGGGGCATCTGATAGAGTATTTGACTCCAACTGTAAAACTATTGACGTGGAAGATAAAAACAAAGTGACGTGGACAAGAGTCTATCTTTGATCGGGTGGTCTCTGTCTCCAAGAAGGACTAGAAAACTAAAGGACTCCAACTACAATGCAACCTTATTTGATAGCTATAAATACAGAGACGGTCCAGAGACCAAGGGAGGCACTGAATACTCTCTTGGTTCCTTTACAGCTCTAAAGAAACCCTTCCTATTTCTGACTTGATCGTCGGAGCGTAGTCGGCCGGCACTGCGCCGGTGTCCTTTCGATTACTCTTCTTTTGTCTTTTTTCACAGGTCAGAATTTGACCAGCTCGGAGAGGATATTTGCTTCATCAGTACTAATTAGGTATTGTTATATAATTTATGCAATATTTATTTAATATTGTCATATATATAATTTATTTTAAATTTTGATATTAATATATTTTTTTATATTGTTAGAAGCTTAAGAAATGTAAATTAACAAATCAAGCAAATTATAAAAACATAAATTAAGCAAAATATATAAATTAAAAAAAATTATTTGTAGTATTAGAGACAGTCTAAATGTAGGTATTAGGGACAGGACAAACCATCCCTAATACGCATGCGTATTAGGGACAGTCCCTGACCGTCACTAATAGTCCAGTTATTAGTGACGGTCAAACCCGTCGCTAATACACTAGCGTATTAGTGACAGTTCATGACCGCCACTAATAATCCCGTTATTAGTGATGGTTAAAATCGTCACTAATATGCAAGCGTATTAGTGACAGTCCCTCACCGTCACTAATAGTCCAATTATTAGTGACGGTTAAAACAATCACTAATACACCACTTTTTTGTGACGGTAAAACTTGACCATCACTAATAACCTTTCGTGACGCCACTTTTTGTGACAATCTGATTTGAGCATTAGCGATGGTTTTTAAATTTTTAGTGATGGATTTGACTGTCCCTAAAGCCCTGATTTCTTGTAGTGACTCTCTAAGGCTGTCAACATCTCTTTCTCACTCATAGCTCACACACATACACTCATCACTTTAATCGGTAGCCATGGGTACTCTGTAGCTCTCTCTTTCTCTTTCTCTCTCTATGCTATGTGTCGAATTCAAGAAGTTGAGCCCCCATTTCTTTTTCTCACTTTCCTTTTAAATTGTGCCTCACCTCTCTACCTTCAAATGACCTAATCATTTTCTTTTTATATCTATCAACCTTATCCTATATATGTAGCTATATATGTATCCACTCAATTTAAACAATTCTTTTTCCAAAAGTCTCTCAACAGTATCTTCTAGAGTTAGTCAAAAATGAGTGCTCTTAACATTACATAGGACACTTTTTATTACAAAACTAACACTAAAAATTATCTATCTATCTATCTATCTATATATATATATATCCTAATGCTATCATCACTTTATCTATATTAGCACCAAGAAAAAGAGCCTTTGTATAAGCCGAAAGTGATATGTAAATCACTTTTATTTTTATTTATTATAAAATACATGAAAAACCCTAATGACACAAATTTCTAAAAATACCCTTAGGGGTTTCTTGCCTTAGAATTAAGACCCAAAATGGCCTTCTTGATAAATTTACAAACTTGACCGTGCAAATCCTTTTGACATTAAAATTTAGGCAAACATGATCATAGGCTTCTCGAACCATCAATCTCCCCCTTTTGCCTTTTAATGTCAAAACCTACCTAATCTCTTATGCTAACTACTTTCTCCCCCTTTTTGAGAATGAAAGTCAAAGGGATAGTAAAATAGAGAGCTAGTACAAAGGAAGGGTGATACCTAAGGCTATGCGAAGAGTCTTAAACCTTATCAGAGGTAAGAGTTTGGTCATAATATCTACTAATTGTGCCTCAGCATTGATATACTCGATGAGTATATTTTTTTTTTGCACATTGTCCCTCAGGAAGTGATACTTGATGTCTATGTGTTTGTTTCTATTATGTAAAGTGTGATTCTTGCTTATGGCAATTGCACTTTGATTATCACAAAAAATGGTAGTGGGAGTAGAGAATTCAATGCCTAGATCTGTGAGTGTGGTTCTCATCCATAATGCTTGAGAGCAAGCTTGTGCACCTGAAATGTATTCAACTTCTAAGGTGGAGAGAGACACAAAAGCTTGCTTCTTGTTAAGCCATGAGACCATATTATTTGTAAACATATAACAACATCCTGAGGTGCTTTTTCTATCAATTTGTGAACCACCCCAATCGGCATCGGAGAAGGCCACAAGAGACAACACCGAAGAAGGGGTATAATGCAATCCGAATCTAGTGGTGCCTTTAATATATCTAGGGATCCTTTGACAGCTTTCAAATGTGAGACTCTAGGATCACTCTAAAATCTAGCAACTAAACCAACTGCAAACATGATGTCAAACCTTGATGTAGTAAGGTATAAAAGACTTTCGATAATGGATCGGTAAAGTGTATTTGATAGGGAATGTTACGTATTCTAGCCTCTTAACTTATGTATTTTATTCTCTTAGTGATAGATTATTATGTGATTTTACTTTGTTTTAGTGTTTTCTATATTTTCAGGGCCTTAATGATTATTTCAGTTAAAACCAAGCTTTTGGGCTTTTAAAGAAGACATCCAAGATGGTGAGATGAAGCCTACATCAAGGAGATTCACTCAACCATTTATTTCAACTCAATTCAGCCCAAGAAAGAGGTCCAAGAGAATTATAGCTGCTTAAGAAGGTTTCGGGCCTGAAGCCCAAATCTGCGCATAATACAGTCTTAATCCCGTTTTGGAAAACAGACCAGAAGTCTTATTTTCGAGCCTCAAATTGATATTATTTCACGTGGGGTTGAACGAAATTTGATTCTGCACATTTTTGTATTTCACGAAAATTCCGTAAATCGGACTTCTAGTGGGTCAAAAGTTGGGCCGAAGTCAGCAGGAAAACCCACCTGATTAGTGCTGCGGGAAACCCTAATTTATTCCTAATTGGATTAGGATTTTGGTGTATTCTCTTGGGGAATAAAGTGAAGACTTGGAGGCTGAATGGGGAGAGATTAGACAGAGAGAACAGAGCTTGGAGAGTCTGAGAGGGCTGAGAAGAGAACAGAAACATATTGGCAGAGCCATTGGAGAACGAAGTCATACGCGTAATTCAGAAAGATGATGTCTTCATCCTCAACAGTTGAAGCTTCTTCTTCTACCATGAGCGGCTAGTTCATCCACTAGGGTTTTGATGTAGCCCTAACAAAGCATCAATGGTTTGATTGTTTTAATTATTGGGGACCTTTATATACATGCATAGATTGTGTAATTCAGAAGATTCTTATTATAGAATTGAGCAATAAAAGTCTTGTAAATTCAATCTCAATGATTTCTTATCTTGTCTTAGATATTTAGTTGTTGTTATTGAACTCAATCTCTCTTGTTTTCTGTGATCATGAGAGAGATTATTACACAATGGTAATCACTGAATATATTGTTATGAGCTTTGATGGATTATGCCTAGAGAAGATGAACCATACTGCACCCTAGATTAGAGTAGTTAGGCAGATGTCCCATGCCAATCGAAGATAGTCCATGGCTTAGCCTCAATCATATATTATCTTCTTGATGGATGAAGGTGAGCTTGTAGCCACCGACACCACTTATGCATGATGTAATTCCCCATAGTTGATTCAATTGACCATTGATTGTGGAGTTAGTGGTGAAGTCAAACACCCTAGATTTCTCTCATATTATCTTCACTATCTTATTTACTTTGATTTATTTTATTTTATCTTTTTAATTAATTTAGTTTAAAAATCAGAATTCTTTTCTTCTAAATTTAATTAGAATTAATTCCGTATTCCAACTCATCAGACCATAATCCCTGAGGTACGATACCCCTTTCGATAGCCCTATTCTGCAAGGAATTCGTTCTATTGCGAAGTGTGGAAAATTTTAATTGATATACTTTTTGAGTCACACTCACACACGAATCAGTATTATCTATAGGGTCAGTGGTACATTCTTTGGACAATTTTGTAGTGACACATGGGAGTAGACATTGGTTTTGAATCATCCATAAATTTTTTTAGAATTTGTTTTGCATACTTTTCTTGAGATATAAATATACCTTTAGCATGTTGAATGATTTGAGGTCCTAAGAAGTATTTCAAAGTGCCTAATATGGTCATCTCAAATTTTGATTGCATAAGTGTAGCAAATTGTGTGGTTTGACTCGAGTGTGAACCACAAAACATGTACAAAATTAAAAAGTTTGAGTTCGAGGGCCTCACATAGAGTGTGCCATTGACCTTTCCTCTTTGGAAACCTTGTTCAATAAGAAAAGAGTGGTGTTTGCCATACCATGCCCTTGGATATTGCTAGAGTCCATAGAGCGCTTTTCTAAGCTTGAGAACATGTTGAGGATGCTTTGTATTGACAAATCCCTCAGGTTGCTTAATGTATACTTCTTCTCATAGATCACCATTTAGAAAAGCAGACTTGACATCCATCTGATAGACCATTACTCTCTTGTAACTTGCAAAGGAGAGAAGCATTCGGATGGACTCTAATCAAGCAACTGGAGCAAACGTCTCATCATAGTCCAATATGGTGATTTAAGCAAATCCTTTATAGACAAGTTGAGCTTTATTTATGATGACTATCCCTTTTTCATTCATCTTGTTCTAGAAGATCCATTTCGAGCCAATAATATTTTTATTTGTCGACTTTCGCATAAAAGCCCAGGTATCATTCTTCTCAATTTGTTTTATTTTCTCCTCCATTGTAGTTATCCAATTAGGATTATCCTTTGCTTTTGAGTAGTTCTTTGGTTCAATGGATGATAACATAGTAAAGTGACTATGCTCATCCTCACCTACAAGTGGTAATGTCTTCTTTTTTGCTCTTGTAAGAGCCAGTCCTTCATTATTTCTCATAATGTTTTCTTGTTGGACTTCCTTTTGTAGATTCAGATATCGAGGTTCTCTTCTTTCTTCTTCAATAGTAGTGGATGAGCTAGGTTGCTCATTTTCCTTTTTAGCTTCTAGAGGAAGATTTTCTTCAGAGTCTTCCTTTGGAATGATGCCTTCATTGGCTCTTGAGTCAAAATTTCCTAGATTATCATGGTTGTTGTAGATAAAACACTAACTTCCAAATATTTTGAAGTAATGCACAGTTGCAGGCCTTTCAAACCACAAGTCAAAGGGTATCTTTATTGAATTTGACCTCAAAAGAGCTCTATTGATAATGTAGACCACTGTGCTTATTGCTTCTGCCCAAAAATCCTTAGATAGGTTCTTCTGAAACAGAATTGTTTTCCCATTTCTTGAACTGTACTGTTTCTTCTTTCAACAACCCCGTTTTGTTGAGGTGTTTTAACTGTTGAAAATTCTTTCTTGATTCCCTTGGAGTCATAGTAATCACTGAATTCTTTCATGATGAACTCAGTTCCAAAGTCAGATCTAAGTCTCTTAACCCTGCAACTTTTCTCATTTTCAACAAGGTTACCAAAATTTTTGAAATGAATTATAGCTTCATATTTTTCTTTCAGAAAATAAATCTGTAGAGACTAGAACCAAATTTGATCAGTTTTCAAAAATTTTCATCATTTTTGCTATGAATGCATTTTGAATGATTTTTTCAGTGTTTCGAGAGTAGAAAACATGTTTAAAAACATGTTTTAAGGTTTTTGAAACTTTTCGAAAGATTTGGAGAAGTTTGACTTTTTGGTCAAATCGGGGCCCGGGATGCGGCCCGGGTGGGCTAAAAAATCCAAAAATTTTCTGGATAATAATTATTTTTGAGATTGGACGAAACAAAATATTTAATGAGTAAAGAAAGTGATTATTTTGAGATCGTAGGAGTTTTTGAAGTCAAAAATGGAGCCCGGGAAGGTAAGTTAAGTGACTCGGGGGCATTTTGGTCATTTGGCGCCCCAGATATTATAAATATCTAGGGTTGAGATAACTCAACCATTTCTCATGGCCCTCTCTCTCTCTAAATCTTTCCCACTCCATCCCTCCACATTCTCTCTACATTTCTGGTGCATTCGGTTTGGATTTGTGATTCGCCGAAGAAGAAAGTGTGTAAGGGATGGCTAGAGCTTCGATTTGAACCAAACAAACTCATGTTTTGGCAAGGTGGAACCCATTAAAAATTTTTGAAAGTGCTTGGAAGGTCTTCAATTTTGAGGTAGGGGTGTCTTCTCCTTCCTTTCATCGATTCTCTAGGATTTTTGTGATATATGGTAGTGTTAGCTTGATTTAGGAAGTTAGAAGATTTTTTCTGGATTTTCTTTGATGTTTAAACATGCTAAGAATGTTTCTTGTATAATTTATGTGATGTATATGAAGCATGTTAGTCTTACACATGTTAAAGTTAACTTAGGTATAACTTAATTGTGCTTTGCATATGTTGTATATGTTTAGTTGAGAAGCATGAGGCTCGTTAGGTTTACTTGATCCATGATTGCAATTATGTGCACTCTTGAATGCCATATGTTTGAAAAAATGCATCAAAAGAGTAGTTTTTCCATGTTAATGCATTTGGTGATATTTATGAATGGAATTGTATGCAATGTAGTATGTGTGTACTTACCTTGTGTAGGTTGTTCTTGGCAGAAAGTGAGATGAGTGTTGGAATTGGAATGATTGTTAAATGGGTCGAACTATGAGAATGGATGCACTTAGATGGTGATGAGTTTATGATTCCAATTGGCAGATTCCAATTAGCAGGAAAATGGATTCCTCTCTTTCGATTGGCAGTTTTCAATTGAAGAGGAACCATAGTTACAATCTTGAGGTTGATGGGTGTCAACATGTGATGATCTTGATGGTTGTAAAAATCTTGGGTTATGATGTTGAAAGGATTGTGGTTATGACATTTAGATAATTTGTGGAGTTGAATACTTGGGGCTAGACTGAGTTTGGTTCATGAATTGTGAATTCATATTAAGATTGTGGTTTGTGAAATTGAGAGGCATATTGTGTTATTTCATGTTCATGAAAGGTTGAGTGATTACTTGCTATTTGTTATGTTGTTGCCTTCTTGATAACATAAGAGTTCGAGCATGCCATGTAGCGTAGGGATGACATAATGCATATCATGTAGGTCGGCGTCGAGTCGATGCTTAGGTGAGTTTGGTCATCTCTACTATTGAGAAATGCATGTATTATGGCTTTCTTTATTTCAGAATTGATGAATGTATGCATTGGACTATGAGCTTATTGGGTATGAAAAGACAATGAATTAGTTTATGTAATGCTTATGGTAGCATTTAGTTCATTTGATGATGTTTTCATTATGAATGGATTATGGTTGTGAAAGAGAATGATTCACTTCGATGTATAACTAAATCATGTAGATGATTTTGAGTATGTGATTGACGTGGCATCTTTCAATTATGTTATAGATCATGTATGGGGGGGTTCTAGGTTGATAAAATCTGAATTGGCTCGAAATGGATCATGTATAGGGTTTTTAGAGGCCTTGTGGAGGGCATTTCGATCCTGCAAAATGTCCATTTTGCATGATCGAAACTCCAATTTCGATTGTGCGAAATGGTTGCAAATTATTGTGATTTTTAGAGTCCAGACAGAGGAAATTTCGCACAATCGAAACCCCATTTCGATCGTGTGAAATATTACAGATCCAAGGTCCCAAATGGGTAAATTTTTTGCAGAATTGAAGACTTTTTTGCACAATCAAAACATCAGTTTTACACAATCTAAATCCTCATTTCGCACAATTGAAGTTACTATTCACAGCAAAGTCAAAAATCGGTCCAAGCTTTGTTTTGGCGTAACTTCCACATTTTAACTCAGAATTGAGTGTGGTTTGTTTTGAATTTTAGTATTTTTGGATTATCTATCCAATGGTATAGGTTTCAAAACCAAATTCAAATTCTTCAAGGAGTTGGTTTCTAGATATTGATTGTTTATATGTGTGAAACCAAATGTGGAGCCCATTGTGAGGGGTATTGATGAGTGTGTGGCACTATAATGGTGTGTATATAGAAAGCTTCCACAACATAATAGTTTATGCCAAGATTGAGGTTTAAGATGATGAGGTGAAAACACTGTTCTCCCTCAAATTTATTGGAGCACCAAAATTTGGGGTGTGACAACATAATATCAGAGCGTGATATAAAAGGGTGATTGTGGTTAGGGTATGAATGATAAGCGTGGGTCACCCTTGGTTTCTGGAGAATGAAAATTGGGGTGTGAGAAAATCCAAGTCATTCTACTATAATATTCAATGACAAGCATAAAGTACTTGCTACCACTAATACTTGTGGTCGTCATGGGTCTACATAAGTCCATATGCACAATATCAAGTGGTTTAGAGTTATTCACTTCCTTTTTATTAAAATAGATTTTTGTCTGCTTACCTTGTTGGCAAGCATTGCATACTTAATTTTCATTTAGAAATGAATTTGGAAGACCTCTAATAGACTTATGCTTGATAAGATTTTTTATGTTCTTGGAATGCACATGCCCTAACCTTTTATTCCAAAGTGTTAAATTTTTCATGTTAGTGAAATTGTAAACAGTGTGTGAGGAGTCTTCATTAATAGCGTAGACATTTTCTGGAGCTTTATATGTAGTAAATTGTGTTTTACCGGATTGTTTATCAATAACATTGCAGTTTTTTGGTCAAAATTTACTAAGCTACCAGTGTTACATAATTGACTCACACTCAACAAGTTATGCTTTAGACCCACTACATAGAGCACATCACTTAGCATAGGCATTTCTTTGATTTTAGGTATTGTGCATTTTCTTACAATTTTGCCTTTCTTATTATCTCCAAAAATAACTGAACCACAATCAAAATTTTTAATGTTAGCGAATTTGGTCTTATCTATTATCATGTGCCTAGAACAACCACTATCATGTACCACTTGGTATTGACATTACAAGCTTTCAAAGCAGTGCAGACAAGAATGATTACAGAGTTCAATTTCTTAAGAATCCACATCAGTTTGGTTTTAATCAACCCTTTTGAAGTTACATGTGCTCTGTGCAAATGTAGATTTGTCTTTCTAACTTACATGGGTTTCAGCTCCACATAATTGGGACATACAATTCTAATAGATGCATCTTAATCCTAGATTGACGACAAACATTATATAGAATTCATATTTTGGTCTACTAGTTATATCAACAACAGGATATGATGTATATATATTACCATTCACAGCTCTAACAAAAGTTGAGTGGGATTTGTTCGATATCACTTGACCGGCTTTATCATCAAACCCAATACTTGTTTTGCCAATTGCTTCATAGAATTTTCCCAAATCTCATACATCTTTTGAGATCTCTCCTCAAGAAATGAACTCAGTTCTAGTTTTCGTTAGATAACACATAGTAAATGAAATAACACATAAGGTAAAGAATTTTACCCTTAAGTGCTCCATAAGCAACTTTTTTTTCTTTTGCAGCTCGGAGTTGACCTTCTTCGATTACATTTTTTGTTCACTATAGTTCTGTGCCAACCTTTCACATTTCACCAGGACTTCATCAACATCAGGATCTTCTTCATTTTCAGAATTTGAACTTGCCACATCTGATTCTTGTAAGGCCATAAACAAGCATGCCTCTTCATCATTTTCATCAGATGACTCTTATTGTTCTTCTTCTGTGCTTGAGTCCCAACCCATGTAAAAGGCATTTTTCTTGCCCTTTCCTTTGTACTGTGGAGCACCGAACTTCTTGTGTTTTTATTTTTTGGGAGTAGTTAGACAATTAGCTATGTAGTGACCTTACTTGTCATACCCAAAACAGCCTTGTCCTTGTCGTTGCATTGCTTTTTTCCTCATCTTGAATTTTTTGAACTTTCTTACTATGTAAGCCATTTCATCTTCAAAGTCATCAGAATTTGATTCCTTTTCAGTTGGAGCCTCCACTTCTTTTGATTTTAGAGTTGACTCCCTTCGTGTTTGATTAAGAGATCTAATTCTCATCTCATAAGTTATGAGAGATGACTCCAGCTCATCAATGCTGAGTCTAGAGATGTCTTTGTCTTCCAGAATGGTGACCTTAGGATTCAACCTGTTAGTCATAGTGCATAATATCTTTTTGCACACCACTTTGTCTTCAATCTATTCATCTAGGGCCCTCATGTCATTTACAATGCCTTTGACTTTGAAGAAATAATCCGCAACATTTTCTCCTTCGTACATCTTAAGTCCATCTAACTTAACTTTATGAAGTTGAATCTTATTTTCCTTGATGGTGTTGCTTCATTCATGTGCAGTTACTAAAGAATCCCAAATTTCCTTTGCACTTTTACAATTTTTGACTCTTGTAAATTCTTGATTTTGCAATACTTTCTATAAAGCATTTCTAGCCTTCCTATCGACTAATTTGGTAATCTTGTTAGCTATTGAGGGGTTTACAGGATCAAGGATGACAACCTCTTCTAATGTAGTGTGCCAAACATCATAGGAGATAGATAGAAAGAAGGCCTCCATTTTAATCCTCCAAGTGTTAAAGCTAGAGCCGTCAAACATAGGAGCCTTGTGAATAGAACTGTCTTCAACCATACTTAGGATCTTTGCTACAGGTGGTTAAACCAAGAAATGTAGACTCGTGCTTTAATACCAATTGATGAACCTAGAGGGGGAGGGGATAAATTGGTTCTTTGATTTTTCTTCCTAATATTGCAAGTTTGGCTAGCACATGCAATCACACAATTATGGACAAACAGATTTATAGAGGAAAACCCCAGGGTGGGGTAAAAAACCTCTTTGAACTAAGCTCCACTATGTTTGAAAGGGTAGTACAATAATCTCTCAATCACTCTCACTCACCCAACTCACCACATAGTCACTTCAGCACTCGACCCAGTTCATAGTCGCCCTAAGCCTGAACCACTCTCACCAAATCTCACAATAGCTTTTTCGCTCTCAACCCAGCCCAGGTTTCCCACAGCCCAAGCTATCTCTCACCAAAATCACAAACACTCCCCCTGTCCAAAGTATCCCAATACTTGGACTATACATAGTAATAGTGGAGTTAGTTCAATGTAGTAAACAACAAGTCTTCAAGCTTTAATCGTCAGTCTTCAAGGTTAATCTTGATAATGAATAAGACACTTGATCTTCTTGGGCAGATAATGACACTCGAACTCTTGCGATAATAGGCTTCAATAAGTACACCCTTAAAGTGTAGCTGCACAAAATTTGTAGAAGTCCGCTCTTTCAAAGAGTCTTGTTCTTAGCTTCTTGAAAACTCTTCTTCAGCTTGATTTTCTCCATGAACAACTATTTTGGCTATTCTTGAATTTTGAATCTATTTTTATGATTTAAACACAACTGCAACTGGAGTAGAAATTAGTAGCACAAGCAGTTTAAACAAATAAATAGTAATTCTAGAGCAACAAATCGGTAATTCTAAACGAACAAAACAACAACTCCAAATCAGCAATATACAATTCCAAATCAGTAGATATCAATTCCAAATTAGCAAAACCAATTCCAAATTAGCAGATTCAATTCCAAAATAGTAGAACCAATTCCAAATTTACAGATTCAATTCCAATATAGCAGATCCAATTCCAAACAACATTATTAAAATTCTAGAATCAACAATATTCATGTAACAACACAAATTCTTTTTTCTTTCTTCTCTTTCGAATTATGACTAAAGGTTAAGTGATTTTTTTTATGCATGATTAGTCGCCTAATGACATGCTTAGTGGACTTAAATGATCATTTCTATGTTTTCGGTTACGGGTGTGGGACAGGAATGGGTTCGGGTAACCCGGGAAATATCTACGGACTCTAGGGAGTGGTGTGGGGGTATGGATGTAATTTTAAGGGCATAATTGAATTTTTGAAAAGAGAGGAAATGTTAGTTTGCAAATAAGTGCAAATGGACCATATCAAGGAGCTAAGTATTGAGAGATGGAGGGTTTAGTTGCAAAGGAGAAAATATATTATATATAAATGATATATATATGTGTAAAGAGGGAAAAAAGATCAAAATTTTCTCTTCCTTCTCTCTCTACATCCGGTTCTCTCACTTTCTCTCTCTACAAGTTCTCTCTTTCTCCTTCTCTTTACAATTTGGGGGCCAAGAAGTGAGCTTTGAGGGTAAAGTCAAGAACAAAAGTTGTTCCCCTCACTCTCCTCTTTGTTTTGATTGGTGAAAAGTTATCATTGGAAGATTTTGAAGCTTGGTAAAATTTCTGTATTCCACTTCTAAGCTTGGATTTTGAGGTAGGGGTTCTTCTTCTCTTCTAATTATCGATTATAGGGTTTCGGGTGAAAAGGAGAGGTGTAGGTTGTGTATCACATGTTTTAGAAGAGTGGGAGGGGTGGAAAGTTAGATTTTCTCCTACTATTGAATCCTATCTTTGCACATTTGGGGTTCCTTGTGTTGGTTTTAGCATGTAGGTCAAAGTGGATGAATGGAAGAAATTGGGTATATAGGTGTTATGTGCTCAATTTGGGGTTTATGTAAAAATGCGTAACCTTGTGTCATATATGTGATTATATGTGGTGGTTGAATGCATGTTGGTTCTATGTGCTAAAATTATGCATTTAGTGTAGCATGAGTAAAGTGTGCTAATTTTGAAGTTGTATGCATATGAGAGGCTATATGCATGTGTTATACATATATGTGCTATGTGTGGTTTTGTGGAGATGAAATGCCTACTATATCCCTTTATAACTAGCGTATGTATTGTGAAGCATAAATTTTAGATGCTTGATACCTATATGTCTAAAACGCATGTATGGGGCCATTGTGAGATGGACGGGGAAATGTGGGAGAGTAATATTTTTACCTTAGAGTATTTGATGACTCGATGAAAATCTTGAAATGATTTAATCACCTTAGAGTATATAAGGACTCAGTGATAAATTATACAATCACCTTGGAATATGTGATGACTCGGTGATAAACTATTTAACCACCTTGGAGTATGTGATGATTCGGTGATGAATTCCAAAACCAACTAATCACCTTAGAGTATGTGATGACTCAGTAGCAGAGTTGGAATTGTGTGGAAAGTATCTCGGTTACATGATTGGTGAAGAATCATGTTAGGGTATCGGGTTGAGTCCGAGAGAGAGATAAGGGTGTTATAATGCTTTCATTTCAATTCATGAAGCATGATGTATGTTTAATGCATTCTTATATATATACATTGCTTGTGAATGAACATGGTATATGTTGGATGATACATGTAATGTAGTGACATGCATTCATGTAGGTAGTGTCGAGTCGGCACTTAGGAGGGTTGGGGTATCTCTTCTGAGCCGCAGTGGTGCTCACCCCTTCATTCTAAACTCTTTTACAGATAAGGCACCGATGAAGGATGGGACTTGAGTGTCGAAGTAGAACTCTAGTAGTATTTTGATATATTTTGGATATTGTATATTTGGTTATCTGTGCTGGCTTATGGCACGTTGATTATGAATTTGTAGTCATGGTCGGATTTTTTAGCATTTTTGGACCTTATGCATGAAATCCTTGTAATGACTATAAAGGTGGAATCCATATGTATTGTGGTTCATTCTTGGACTAAACTTAATTTATGTAATGTAAAGTTATGATCTCTTCTTATGTTGTAACTCTATATATGGACTTTTCTTAGGTAAATGAGTTGGAAATAAAATGGAATGGATATGTGGTTGAAGGGATGGACTTTAATTGTGTTTTTGAATAATTATGCTTGAAGTATAATTTTGATGGATTGGATGATTTCTAATGCAAAGATTATGAAATTATGTTTTCTTTCACATGTTATAAGTTGTGTGAATGTTTTTTATGGTAGTTGAGGGATTGGAGTAGCCATTGGGGGAACACACTCCCAAAAGTGTTCATTTTGGATCCATAGGGTGATCATGAGAGTTTCTATTATTTTTGGTAGATTTTAATCATGATTTAAGTCATGCTTTATGTCACACCCCGAAATCGGACCGCCGGGACTCCCCCGGACCGACCCCGAATCCCGAATGTGAACCCGTTCACTCAACCCTGTGAACAATCTCAATTACACTCATGCATTAGTATCAAGGTTTGATACCATGCTATAACACCCCGATTTCTAACTCTCGAAGAACCGGAGGTGAAACTTTCTATTTAGCCCCATAGACCCTCATTACCATCATTTACTGTGGAAGCTTAACTCAATTCTTGCATATGAATACACCCAATTCCATCTTAACCAATCCCCATGGGCCCTACATCAAATCATACACCTTAGTGGAAATTTACTTGTCCACACTTTCAAGAATCACTCGCTTTCAAGCCTCAAAACTTACTGTGTTTGGAATCTGAAACTGAATCCTACACCATTGGATAGATAATCCAAAAATACTCAATTTCAAAAAAAACCACACTCAATTCCGATCTAGAACGAAGAAATTACGTCGAAATGAAGTTTTGAAAAATGTTGTGAATAGTAATTTCGAATGATTGAAAATGGGATTTCGATTAATCGAACTGGCATCTCGATTATGCAAAATAAATCTCGATTGTGCGAAGATTTCACCCTCTTGGGACCTCAGACTTGCAATATTTCAATTAATCGAAATGGGGGTTTTGATTGATCGAAATTCCTCCTGTCTGGACCCTAAAAATCATCATAAATCAACACCCCTTCGCCCGATCGAAATGGGGGTTTCGATTGTGCAAAATAGGCATTTCGCACGATCGAAATGCTCCCCACGGGACCTCCAACAACCCTATACATGGTTCATTTGGAGCCCAATCCACCTTCTATCATCCTAGAACTCCTCATACATGATCCATAACATAAATGAAAGGTTCCAACATCAATCTCACACTCAAGATTACATTCATAATTGAATTATATATCAAATGAATCATTATCCTCCACAACCACAATTCATTCACAATGAAAACATCATCAAATGAACTAAGTGTCACCATGGGCATTACATAAACTAAACCATTGTCTTTCCACACCCAACAAGTTTATAATCCAATACATACATCAAAAGTACATATGTCCAAAGTACAACCACAACTAAAAAGGAAGTCACATGCCACAAGCCGGCATGGATAGCCACAAAATACTCAACATCCAAAAGATAGCATAACCACCACTAGAGTTCTACTTGGACACTCATGCCCCATCTGTCATCGGCGCTTTATCTGTAAAAGAGTTTATAATAAAGGGGTGAGCACCACTACGGCTCAGTAGAGATACCCCAACCCTCTTAAGTGCCGACTTGACACCGACCTACATGGAATGCATATGAATACACTACATGCCACGTTCACAATCTCACAAACCAATCAACAAATGCAATTAAAGAGGATAGCATATTTCATGAATCATGTACAACATGTTCAAACATAAAAACATTAAAGGGAGTAAATGCTCTCTCTCTCGGTCCTCATCCGATACCCTACATGATTGGCCCTCTCCGAGGATCATGTAACCTTGGACAACTTCTACAACCATCCAATGATCGGGACAACTCCGAAGGGTCATTCTACCATAGCAATATATTGGATGGCCATAGAGTGAAGGAACAACTCCGAGGCTCACAAATCTTGGACATTCTCCGATAATCATCCTATGACCGGGACAACTCCGAGGGGTCATTAGTATTGGACATACTCCGATCCTAGGCATTAACCCTTAGTATGGCGGGTCCACTATGAGGGCCATACATAGTGGATAATTTCACCACATCTCACCACACGGTTGGACCACTGCGAAGCCCCGTATACCTCATTTGCGTCATTTTTCCCGCAACTTCCCACATATGCACTATGAATGCATAAACACATGACATTTTATTTTCATGCACTACTCATGCTCATTGATACTAAAAAGAAGTAACAAGCATGTTTCTCACCACCACACACCACATATAGCACATATATGAATAACACATGCATATATCATCTCATATGCATACAACTTCAAAATTAGCATATTTTACTCATGCTACACTCAATGCATAATTTTAGCACATAGGACTAACATACATTCAACAACCACATTCTCATATATAATCACATATATGACACTTGGTACACATTTTTCAAATATACACCAAATTGAGCACATAATGCCTATGTATCAATTTCTTACACTCACATACTTTAAACCCACATGCTACCACCAACACAATATACACAATTGTGAAAGATAGGACTCTAGAGAAGAAGAAAACACAACTTTTCACACCTCTCACCATCCTAAAGCATGTGAAAAATAACCTACACCTCTCTTCTTCACCCGAAACCATAGAATCGACAATTAGAAGAGAAGAAGAACCCCTACCTCAAAAATGAAGACCTTCCAACCACTCTCCAATATTCTGGCCAAGTCCTACCTTGCCAAAAGATGACTTTGTTCGGTTCAAACCGAAGCCCTAGCCGTCCCCTACGTATCTCCCTCCTTCGGCGGATCACGAATCACACCCGAGGGCCTCCAAAACTTAGAGAGAAGGAAGAGGAAGAAAGAAGAGAGAGAAAGAAGCCATGGCCGGCTGCTGGGACATTAGAGATAAGAAATATATCTGCTACATCTGATATTTAAAGTCCCTAGGCCTCAAAAAGACCAAAATACCCTCGGGCCACTTAACGCACCTTCCCGGACTCAGTTTTCAATTCCGAAAACTCTTACGGTCTCGAAATCACTTCCTCTACTCTCTAAATATTTCATCTAAGCCATTCCCAAAAATAAATATTTTTAAGAATTTTTTGGATTACCAGGCCCACTTAAGTCGCATCTCGGGCCCCAATTTGACCAAAAAGTCAAACTTCTCTAAATGTCCCGAAAACTTCTATAAACCTCAAATTAACCTTCCAAACATGTTTTCCACCCTCAAAAAATCCATATCATCATTCAAAATGCATTTATCATGAAAATGATGAAAAATTGATAAACCGGCCAAAATTGGTCATAGTCTCTACACTTTAAGTTTGATTAAGAGTTGGTGGAGTGATTAAATATTTTTAGGCCTAAAAATTTAGGTTTTGGTCTATTTTTAGCACCTTTGGGTTGCCTGGGCTCTACGTCAGTCGACCAAAAGTGCAATATCCCAAGAGTTTGCATTTTTATCAGGTTTTAGTCGACTGGATGGTGTTTCGGTAGACTGAAAGTCCTCTTTCAGTTGACCGAAACTACCCATTAGTCGACCGAAGAAAACTTGGACAATTCCATCTGCACCCGAACTTCAAACTGGTGTAATTTCTTCGTTTTAGATCGAAATTGAGTGCCATTTTTTTAAAAAATTGAGTATTTTAAATCCTCTATCCAATGGAGTGGGTTTCAGTTTTGAGTTATGGCCACATGGGGTTGCATGTGCAAAAATCTGTAGGCCACAACTAGTTGGTTGTGTATTCGAGACTTGGTTTAGGGCCATGGTGGTTGATTAAGTTTGAATGATGCATATATATATACATGGTTAGATTTAAGCTTCCACGGTAATTAAAGAGAAAAAGGAGGGTTCATTGGAGTTAATGGACGGGTTCACCCTTGGTTTCCAGGAGTCAAATTTTGGGGCATGACAATTCAAATTCCAAAGTCAGTAAAATTTGAGTTTAAAAGAATCAGCTATTTAGATCAATAAATTCAGCAACACTAGTTCATCAACACATAACAATGATTCCAGCAAAAATATTTTCAGCAAAACAGATTCAGCAAAATTATTTTTGGACATTTTATATGTGAAAGAGAAAAATTAAAATTAAAATGATAATACCAGTGTCGAGACTCTATCAATGTGTATAGACCGAAGTAGATGAACTTTGATATGGTGTAAGAACTTAAGAATCAATTCAACATCAAAACATGAGAGTCACGAGAATTGATTCAACCAAAATAGAGCATGCAAGCCTTATTAACTGATTCAACAATTTTCCTCAAACATAGAATAAACTTCAAAAGTAACATCATAAAGGCAAAACCAAGAGATGTGCATAATCAACATTCAAAAATTTTCTTCAAACACAGAATAGATACTCAAGAGTAACATCATAGTGACAAACCGAGAGATGTGCATAAATCAACATTCAAAAATTTTCTTCAAACACAGAATAGTTACTCAAGAGTAACATCATAGTGACAAGCCGAGAGATGTACATATTTAGAGAGATTGAGAGTTTTAAAGAGTAGATTATACCTCAAATGGACCCACAAGAATTAGATTCATACTTACTAATGATGGAAAGGGATGCACAATCAAAAATCACGGTGACAACAATGAATTTCAATCTCTTTCTCTCTGTCGCCAGCACTTTCTAAGGTTGTTAGCATCTCTTTCTCACTCACAGCTCACACACATACGCTCATCACTTTAATCGACAACCATGGGTACTTTGTAGCATTATCCTTCTCTCTATCTCTCTCTCTCTCTCTATCTCTCTCTATGCTATGCACCGAATTCAAGAAGTTGAACCCCCATTTCTTTTTCTCACTTTCCTTTTATATTGTGCCCCACCTCTCTACCTTCAAATGACCTAATAATTTTCTTTTTATATCTATCAACCTTATCCTATATATGTAGCTATATATGTATCCACTCAATTTAAACAATTATTTTTCCAAAAGTCTCTCAACAGTATCTTCTAGAGTCAGCCGAAAATGAGTGCTCTTAATATTACATATGAAACTTTTTATTACAAAACTAACACTAAAAATTATCTATATATATATATATATATTTATATATATGTATATAACCTAATGCCATCATCACTTTATCTATATTAGCACAAGAAAAAGAGGCTTAGTATCAGCCGAAAGTGATGTGTAAATCACTTTTATTTTTATTTAGTATAAAAGATATGAAAAACCCTAATGACACAAATTTCTAAAAATACCCTTAGGGGTTTCTTGCCTTAGAATTAAAACCCAAAATGCCCTTCTTGATTAATTTACAGAATTGCCCCTACAAATCCTTTTGACATTAAACTTGGGCAAATATAATCATAGGATGCTCGGACCATCAGCATGTATGATAATTTTGGAAATGCCTGAGGTGGGAAATGATGAATTGGGAGGCCCCGTTGAGTTGTGAACATTGTGGATGGTAAATTGAGACTTGAAAAAAGGTAAAAGCAGGTCATATAGAGTTTCACCAATTGAAATTGTGAGATCTCGAGAGTTTGTATCTGCAAGTTCTGCAAAGACCTGTTTTGGTCGACTGAAACTTGTCTTCAGTCGACTGAAAGATGCTCTTCAACAGACAAAAATAGAAGGGTAGCCAGCCAATGGATTTTCCAGGTTTCAGCTAACTAGTGGGACATCTATCGGTTGACCGAAACTTGAATAAGGGCTAATTATGTGTTATTATGTTTTGAGAGTTAATGTGTCCCACATAGGGACTCATGGTGAGTTAATTAAGCTTCCACTGAAATGTGAGAATGATGGTTGAGAATAGAACCCAAGTGTTCCATATAAGAAACTTAGGGTGAGTTGGTTAAGCTTTTGTGAATTAGCCTCGGTGGCCCGTGTTGGAGTCGAGGGTGAGAAAGGTAAATTGCCATGATGTCTGGGTCGTGGGATGATGATCGGTCACTCATGACACCTCAGTACCCAAAATTTGGACTTAGACCAGGGGAGTTTCAGTGGTCCAAATTTTGAGGCATAACTACTTGATATTCGAGCATAGCTAAGTCGTATACCTAGGGATAAAAGGTAAGGGTTGGATCACATGTGGATTCAAAATGGTTAGAACCTTTCAGTTGAGAACCTAGGAACGCGAGTAGACATAACATAGTTGATTTGAGAACTTATGTGCACATGAACCATGTTTAGACGATGGCGTACTATGTGCTTGTGTGATAACATCTGCTAAATGTTATGTGAATATGTTTATGTGTTTAATGTGCGTTGAAAATCATGTCTATGTGATACGTGTTTAAATGATAACATGTTCTTAGTTGTGTCATAGTTTAGTTGTGATAGGTACATAACATGAGATATTCGTTAACCTATATATTGGCTATATATCACTATACCACCAAGATGTTGTGGAGGAGCAGTTGGGGGTGGGGTTCTTTAAGGAAACCGCTTGGTCATAAAGATGACTACGACCCTTATAGATTTTGTGAGGATAGCTACCTGTTCGATGTACAAAATGCGATAAAATATTATGTAATAGTGTCATTATTGTTTTACACTTCGATAAAAGAGAATTTATAAAAACCTACAAATACTCTACTAAAATTAGTAAAGTGGTGAGTAGGGGTCGAACTCACAGAGACTGCATTGGTTTCGTTGTTAAGCTATCAAGACCTTGTCTAATTTAATTCAAAAAGAATTTGTTTTATTTTTTAATTCTAAGGTGTTGAAATTAAATCACATGAAATAATAACATAAATAAATGACAGACTCTGGAGAGAGGGTCCTAGGAATTGACTTTACCACTAACCTTCTGACAATAATAATTGTACTAATTTGGGACGTTTAATCTATGCATTCAGAAAAGAATGGCTACAAGCCCAATTCAATTCTATCAAGAGGATTCGTTCAACATTCAATTAAGCAAAACTTGTCTTCACTTAGCATGGCCTATATATCTTACTAGTTAATGATATGATAGCCCATCTTCGCTTAGTACGAATTATCAAAACTCTAAATTGAACGATATATGACAACTATTATATAACATGTCTTAACAAAATCATAGAAGTTGAAAAGAACCAAACCCTAATCATTGCAAATTTGAATTCATTCTACAAGAACAAGAATAAATATGCAATGAAATAATCCATTAAAATTCTAACCAACAGTACAACTATTGTTTATGTCTTGGTTATACAATCAATGCACAAATTAAATCATTTCTAAATTAATATACAAATTAAAATATTGAAATAAAGGTTAGGGTTATGTCACTTCCCCAGAATAGTGTTTAGCCGCTCATGATGGGAGGTCCAGGTTTAAATGATGATGAAATCGCCATCTTCTTGCCCATAACGTCATGAATCACCTCTATCTATATTTCTGTGTTTCCTCTTTCTAGAATACCTAGTTTTCTCCCCTATCTCCCATTTTACTTTGCAAAGAAAACACACACGGGACACCTAGCCTCCCAAAGTGGCAAGTGCGCATAAGAAAATGGCATATGCGCCTCACGAAGTGGCATTTGCGCCCAAAAAGTGGTAGTTACGCAAATATGGCAGAAAGTTTCCATAAACGTCCGCTTTAGGAAATTTTTATGAAATACGAAATTGTACAGAATTGAATTTTCTTTAACCAACATAGAGTTTGGGTTGTTTTGATAATCGTGTAATGAGTTATGGTCTGAATACCAAAACGAGTCCAGAACTTTTTAAGCCTGAATTGGCCCAATCTTCAACGTGAATAGACCCGTGCTCCTTTTCTTCATTTAAATTCATTTTTAGCCCATTTCTTCAGTCCATTTAGTTTGGATCTTCAATATAAACATATCTCTCATGGGTCAAGCTTCAGCTTCTTACTAAATGAGGACCATCTGTAGCCCGATTTCACCATTATTAATCAGAATTACCCTTAATCAACTGAAATCATAAAAAGATTAAAATTACTAATAAAAATATGAAAGAAATATTACTAAGAAACTAATTTATATAATTTTAGGGGCATTGAGTATGCAATATTCATTGCTTATCACTACCATTGAGGTACAATAACCAGTGGTGCAATCGAAAGAAATTGAAAGTGACAGGCGCTTTAAGTTCATCACTAGATTCATAAAGTTGATGCCTCCTACTGTCGATGGAAGCTCAAATCCGTTAGTGGCGGATAATTGGCTTGAGCAAGTAGAGAAACATATAAAGATGATGTATACACCCAATGATGCGATGAAGGTGATATTGGCTACTTATTTGTTTTTAGGAGGTGCTAAATTATGGTGGAAGTCAATGAGTGACCGACATGATGTTAAGACCATGGGGTGGGAAGAGTTTAAGAATTTTTTTCTTAAGCATTACTTTCCAAGGTCGAAGTGAAGGACACTAAGGAAGGAATTTGATGAGCTAGTTCATGAAGGCATGATAGTGACCGAATATGAGAACAAGTTGAGTCCTCTCTTATGCTTTGCACCTGAAGTTGTGAGAGATAAGGAGGAGAAGACGTGGAGGTTTGTCAATACCCTTCACCATTCTATTAGGCCATTTGTGTCTATTTTGGGCTTCAAGGTGTATGCAGAAGCAGTGGAAAAAGCTTTGATGGCTGAGGCTGAGACCAAAGATAGGCTAGAAAAGTGAGAGGCGTGAAGGCAAAGTAAGAGTTTGTCAATTGCTTCAGAGGGACACGCAAGGAAGAGGTTTAGGAATGGTCTTTTATATTTAATAGATTCAGTGGGACAACCTATGGCACGTTTTACACCTATCACTTTTATGCCTTTGGGATCTGCTAGGACAAGTGTGGTATGCCTCAAGTGTAGACAAGTGGGGCACTACACGATAGATTGTCCTACGAGGCCACCTATAAGTCAGCCTAGCACGATAACTTTCTTTGGGTGTGAACAACAAGGGCATGTAGTGAGGCATTGTCCATAGTAGAATGGAGGTGGTAAGGGTGGTTAGAGTACATAGCAAAGGCCAGTTCAGACCGTGACCACATAGTCCAGTTATAGGGCATTGCCTCAACCACAACTAGCTTTTTTAGCTTAGAGTGTATGACTAGTGAGGGGATCTACCCCTAGTGCATCCACACATCAATCTATTTTATGAGGTAATAGAGTACAGGAGCAGAGGAATCAGGGCATAGTGTATGTTGTGACACCTGCATAGTTTTCAGCAGGACCTTCAGTGGTTAGAGATATATTTCTAGTGTATAGTTCTTGGGCACGTGTAATCGTTAATTCGGCTGCATCATACTCATTCATTACTACATCATTTGCATGAGCATTGGGGTTAGAGGTTTGTCTATTGGGTAGAATTATTTGTGTTGATACATGAGTGGGTGGTACAATGATTCTGTACGGGGTATGCCAGGGATATGTTATTGAGATAGTCGGACAAACACTTGAGTTTGATTTTATTCTCCTTGACATGAGTAGTTTTGATATCATCCATGGTATAGACTGGTTGTCAGAGTTCCATGGGATGGTAGATTGTTTTAGAGGGTGAGTGACTATTTATACACCCGAAGGAGACTGATTTTGTTTCGTTGGAGTTCAGAGTGATTCCGATACTTCTCCATGTTATGGTATTAGTGGTCAGGGATGACATAATTTTTTCTTGGCTAGTTTTTTGACCGAAGGGGAAGAGATTCCAAGATAGAAATATCCAGTAGTGGTATGTGACTTCTTGGATGTCTTTTTAGAAGATTTGACAGATTTATGATTCGTGAGTGAGTGTGACTCAAAAAGTATACCAATTAAAAATTTTCACACTTCGCAATAGAACGAATTCCTTGCAGAATAGAGCTATCAAAAGGGGTATCGTACCTCAGGGATTATGGTCTGATGAGTTGGAATACGGAACTAATTCAAATTAAATTTATAAGAAAAGAATTCTGATTTTTAAACTAATTTAAAATATAAAATAAAATAAATCAAAGCAAACAAGATAGTGAAGATAATAAGAGAGAAACCTAGGGTGTTTGACTTCACCACTAACTCCACAATCAATGGTCAATTGAATCAACTACAGGGGAATTACATCATGCATAAGTGGTGTCAGTGGCTACAAGCTCACCTTCATCCGTCAAGAAGATAACATATGATTAAGGCTAAGCCATGGACTATCTTCGATTGGCATGGGCCATCTGCCTAACTACTCTAATCTAGGGTGCAGTATGGTTCATCTTCTCTAGGCATAATCCATCAAAGCTCATAACAATATATTCAGTGATTACCATTGTGTAATAATCTTTCTCATGATCACAGAAAACAAGAGAGATTGAGTTCAATAACAACAACTAAATATCTAAGACAAGATAAGAAATCATTGAGATTGAATTTACAAGACTTTTATTGCCCAATTCCTTAATAAGAATCCTCACAATTACACAATCTATGCATGTATATAAAGGTCCCCAATAATTAAAACAATCAAACCATTGATGCTTTGTTAGGGCTACATCAAAACCCTAGTGGATGAACTAGCCGCTCATGGTAGAAGAAGAAGCTTCAACTGTTGAGGAAGAAGGCATCATCTTCATGAATTATGCGTATGACTATGTTCTCCAATGGCTCTGCGAATATGTTTCTGTTCTCTTCTCAGCCCTCTCAGACTCTCCAATCTCTGTGTAAACTCTCTGTCCAATCTCCCCTCAATTCATCCTCCAAGTCTTCACTTTATTCCCCAAGAGAATACACCAAAGTCCTAATCCAATTAGGAATAAATTAGGGTTTCCCGCAGCACTAATCAGGTGGGTTTTTCCTGCTGACTTCGGCCCAACTTTTGACCCACTAGAAGTCCGATTTACGGAATTTTACAAAAGTGTGCAGAATCAAATTTCGTTCAACCTTACGCGAGAATTATGTCGATTTGAGGCTCGGAAATAAGACTTCTGGTCCGTTTTCCAAAATGGGATTAAGACTGTATTATGTGCAGATTTGGGCTTCAGGCCCGAAACCTTCTTAAGTTGCTGTAATTCTCTTGGACCTCTTTCTTGGGCTGATTTGAATTGAAATAAATGGTTGAGTGAATCTCCTTGATGTAGCCTTCATCTCACCATCTTGGATGTCTTCTTTAAAAGCCCAAAAACTTGGTTTTAAGTGAAATAATCATTAAGGCCCTGAAAATACAGAAAACACTAAAACAAAGTAAAATCACAAAATAATCTATCACTTAGAGAATAAAATACATAAGTTAAGAGGCTAGAATGCGTAACATTCAACGCCGATCACACCCCCAAACTTACATATTGCTAGTCCCTTAGCAATAAAATAAAACAAAACTAAAACAAAAGAAACTACTAAATACTAACTAAACTACCCAACTCCACTTTCGTGGGAGAAACGATTGCATTTAGTATATGCAACAAGCCTTTAAACCCCTAGGTTCCCCCTAGTGGACGAGTATAGTCTCGTGAGGGTTTCCAGAAATGTTACCCACAAACATTCAAAATTCTGTTTCAACATTAATTCAAAAAGAAGATTACAATACATAGTTACAAACTTGCATTCAAGAATAATTCCAAACTTTCAAATTCTATAATTCAAATCAATGGTCCCCATGCATAATTCACATCAACATATCTCAAAATAATCAACTCCAGCTCCCTCGTGAAAAGTGAACTAGAAGTCATCTCATGTAGTATAACCAAGCTCTGAATCTATTAAGGCACATACACCTTCAACTCACTAGCTCCCCTTATTGAAATCATACTTCCCAACATGCATACATGACTTTTCAATTTTTTTTTTCATCATTCTTTTTTTTCCATTGCTTTATTGGTTGTGCAATGTCTTGATCTATTAAGCTTTCTGAAAGATCTATGTAGCAAGCTTTCAGTCAGTGACTCCCAAACCAGATGGCTTTAGGGCACTAGGCTTTAAGATACCCCGAAAACCTAATTACTCGAATCAGTCAGGCTACAAATCAAGACAACCAATGCTCATCTTTTCTCACCCTTTCACTTTTGATGCGAACACTCCGTGCTTCCTGAGGCATAGAGGCCCGGTTACACATGAAAAGGATCAAATTGATTTGCTTATTCATCACTTTTTTTCTTTTTTCTCTTTTCTTTTCTTTCATTGAAGTCAAGTATAACACATCATCGGTACTCATTCTCAAGAGATACTAATTAATATCAAGCATATGTAACTTAATAACTCAAAACCAAAGTCTATACCCCATAAGACTATGCTAGTGTGTTTGTGCATGTAAGGAAACTAAAATTAATCACTTCAAAACATGTTATTACAAACCATGATTAAAACCACATAATTCAAACCATAGTTTTCAAAAATTTCAAACATACTCAAAAATTGCAAGTTATGCACCTACATAAGGTATTAATCCTTTGAATAATGTCAAAATATTCTATCTAAAAACAAAACAAAATAAAATAAAAAACAAACTAAGAAAATAAAATAAAATAAAATCCTACTACAGAAAGATTTTCACACCAATTTCCCCCCATATTCAATAAAGCACAAAAATAGGCATCGCCTCACCCCCAAACTTAAACTGTACATTGTCCACAATGTACTACCAATCAAAGCATAGAGAAGGGTAAGAACGATGTTACCAGGATCATGGAGTAGTGGAAAGAAAATAGAGTACATCACTAGCACAAAGGAAATGCAAGCACACCCCCAAACTTGGATGTTTCAACCTGTCAAAACAAACCACTATACCCCAAAGATCAAGTGAAAATAGTATGGGTGAAAATAAATATGAAAGAGAAAAATCCTAAAAAAAATAAAATATTTTTTTTCATTTTTCATTTTTTTTTCATAATAAGAATCTAATCTACAAAAAAGAAAATTAAATAGAATAATAAAAACTAAAAATAAAATAAAATACAAAAGATGATTACCTTCCTGTCAAGGATGTGGTGGTGACTGAGCATCCGGATCCAAGTTTGCTTGGCGCATCAGTGCACGCATCATCCTCCTCATCTCTAGTTGCTCTTGGCGAGTGTCACGAAAGTGATCCGCCATCTCTGTTCTCATTGCACCAAACTGTGTGGAGACCTCTGTCTGTAGGGTGCCAAACTGGGCTGTCAACCCAGCAATCTGCCCTTCTAAATATTGATAATCATGGCCACCAGCCTGTGCATGCACTTCCTCTTCCTCTGCCTCCATCTCCTCTGGATCTTCCACCGGTGGTGGTATATCTACATGCTCTCCTCCCTGGGCCAACCGAGATACCTCACCAGGCGCCGCTATGACTCTCTGGTGCATATGAGATCGACTCAGGTTCCAGTCATGTGTGCCATAATGAAGATCACGTGGAAAGGGAAGCTCGTCCTCATGGACTGCATACCCCTGTGACACAAGCAACTGGTGAATAATAGTAGGGAATGGAAACTCCCAGTCACTTGCACTTTCTGGTGCCTTGGCCACAACTTTGGAATAGAATTTCTCCATCTGGCCCCAGATAATCTGTGGGAATGATAGCCAATGCCCAAAATGTATGGCATATAAGGCTCTGAGGAACTCCTGACGTCTTTCGATTTTATGTCCAATTGGACATACATTCTTGAGTAGAACAGAGTCAAGGAACCATAAATGATTTGGCATTGAGGACTTTGAAGCTGCATTCCTTTTCAGCCTGGAAAATTGGTTGGCACACAATCGTGCAACCACATTGTCTACCGACAACTCATCGGGTAAAGGAGTATAGATATGAGATAAATCAGCTGGGCATTCATGAGGACAACCCATGGCAATGGCAATGGATGACATGTCCACTCGAACTATTGTTCCATCTACGGAAGAAGTAAGCACATCCCGCTCATCAGGTGTCGGCATTAAGTTCTGATAAAATACCTTGACAAGCCTCGGGTAAATGGTAGATGAGAGTGGAACAAAAATGGATGCCGACCGACGACGACGGATGTCGGAAATCCCCCATCGTGTCTCGGGAAACATACCATAAAGTTTGGCTATGTCAAACGTTGTTTCAAAATTCAACGCCCTTGGATGCCATCTCTCTTGAATACCTTCTCGGCGAGATCGTGAAGAACCTGTGGTCGGATCATGCCTCGCTCGGCGAGGATTATCTGAACTTGAAGCACCTTGGTGACTTGCTCTCTTTGGTGCCATAGAAGTAGAAAAAGTGTGGTTGAGGAATTAAATCGAACACTTGGTGTGCACAATTCTTTTGTAACCTTTAACCTCCTCTTTTCGGCAATTTTTCCACCCAAATCGAACAAATGAATGCACCAAATTGATCCCCCAAACTTGGTCTTCAAAAGCCCTCAAAAAGATTTGAACAATTTCTTCAAAGAAAAACTTCACTTACTTTGATGTTGAACTTGAAAAAGTGAGAGCTTCCTTTGAGAACTAGTGATTTTTGATCCAATTTGATGTTGAAGTTGATGATGATCAATGTTAAATTCTTGTATAATAATCACTAATTGAAGAAATTAGTTTTCCGGATGATATAGGACTTGAATTGAAGTTCAAAGAGGTCTAGGATGCAAGTAGTAGCAACATAGGAAGATAAGTGGCCTTTATAGGCCTTAAAAATTCAGGCAGCCCCTCCATGGGCCTTTGGCGATCGATCCCCCCAAGGATGGGCGATCGATCGCCCACCTGCTGGTGGGGATCTTCAAAAAAACATTGGGGTGATCGATCCCCCTTGGCTGGGGCGATCGATCCCCCTCCCGAAGGCCTGTTTGACCCTCCATCGCCCAAGTTCGACCGAGACTTGATATTTTTGAGTCTCCATCACCCAAGGTCGACCGAGAGCACTATTTTTCACCCGTCTTGAGTCTGAATACTTCGGTACACCTCTTGGCATCCTCTGGAAGTAACTTATACATCAAAAACTCAAAGAAAAACCATTAAAACGCAACTAGAATTGAAGAAAAACTTAAGAAAACTAAAACTAAAAATTAAAATCAAAGAAAACTAAAGGAAATAAAGTATAGAAATACATACAGAACCTACAATTTAACGTCCATAGGAGACGATTGACTCTCCGAAGGGATTAAGTCGGATAGACGGGATCCGTCAAGTCGACGGACTCCACGTCTCTTCTTGGCACACATCCTTCCACACAATGTTTCAACCTTTGGCCATTAACTTTCATCAAAGTGATTTCAAACAATTGCTCATCCAGGAATGAGTCTCGAATAGGTAATGCATCGATCACCGGCTCAAACTCGATTCGAGATAAATGATCCGCAACCACATTCTCCGTCCCCTTTTTGTCTTTTATCTCCAAATCAAATTCTTGCAGCAATAAAATCCATCGAATAAGACGCGGTTTGGTTTTTTTCTTCGCCAATAAGTGTCTTAATGCTGCATGATCAGAGTAAACAACCACCTTGGACCCCAATAAATAAGAACAAAACTTGTCCAAGGCAAACACTATAGCTAGAAGCTCTTTCTCTATGGTTGTATAATTGAGTTGGGCATCAGAGAGAGTCTTACTAGCGTAGTAGATGACATGTGGTCGTTTCTCTTCTCTCTGTGCCAACACAGCTCCCACTGCATAATCAGAGGCATCACACATGATTTCAAAAGGTATAGCCCATTTTGGAGACTGCATAATTGGTGCAGAGGATAACAGAGACCGAAGCTTTTCAAAAGCTTTCACACAATCTTCATCAAAGATAAAAGGAACATCTTTCGATAACAAATGGCACAATGGTCGAGCCACTTTACTGAAATCTTTGATGAATCTTCTATAGAACCCGGCATGGCCTAAGAAAGATTGAACTTGCCTTACCGAAA
Source organism: Cornus controversa (assembly GCA_026545225.1). Lineage (NCBI taxonomy): Eukaryota > Viridiplantae > Streptophyta > Magnoliopsida > Cornales > Cornaceae > Cornus > Cornus controversa. Next base: position 32,330,259 of record CM048845.1, on the reverse strand, counting down.
TTGGATGAGGCAGAGTTGCAATTAGGTCGATCTTTGCTTTATCAACTTCAATGCTCCTCTCTGAAACAATATGGCCCAATACAATACCTTCTTTCACCATAAAATGGCTCTTCTCCCAACTAAGTACCAAATTTCGTTCTCTGCACCTTTGAAGCACAAGTGATAAATTGCTCAAACAGTGTTCAAAGGATGATCCAAAAACAGAGAAGTCATCCATGAACACCTCCAAGAATTTTTCCACCATGTCAGAAAAGATGGCCATCATACACCTCTGGAATGTAGCCGGAGCATTACATAATCCAAAAGGCATACGATGATAAGCAAAAGTACCAAAGGGACAAGTGAAAGTGGTCTTCTCTTGATCTTCTGGATCCATAGCTACTTGGTTATAACCAGAGTAGCCATCCAGAAAGCAATAATAGCTCTGACCAGCTAACCTTTCAAGTATTTGGTCAGTGAATGGAAGAGGGAAGTGATCCTTCCTTGTCATAGAATTGAGCTTTCTATAATCAATGCAAACACGCCAACCTGTGGCAGTACGTTGTGGAACAAGCTCTCCCGTGGAGTTAGGGACAATGGTAAGACCAGATTTCTTTGGAACCACTTGTGTCGGACTCATCCATGTGCTGTCAGAAATTGGATAAATGATTCCTGCATCAAGTAATTTGACAACCTCTTTTTTTACCACCTCCTTCATGTTGGGGTTCAGTCGCCTTTGTTCCTCTCTAGTTGGCTTACATCCTTCTTCCAAATGGATTTTGTGCATGTAAACTGAGGGATCAATGCCCTTAAGATTAGCAACACTCCATCCAATTGCTTCACGATGTTGGTATAAAACCTCTACTAAGCTCTTCTCTTGAACTTCTGTCAGATCAGAGGCAATTATAACAGGAAGAGTTTTCTGTGCCCCAAGAATACATACTTTAATTTATCAGGCAAATGCTTCAATTCTAATTCTGGAGGGGACTCCAATGAAGGCACTAGGGGAGTGCTAGATAGAGAAGGTAGTGGCTCAATTGGAATTTTCCATGGTGAAGTATTCTGAATAGCATCCACTTCCAGCATAGCATGCACTTCTTCACACAACCCTTCATCATTAATGTTCTCAAAGTCATAAAAAGACTTACATACCTCCAGGGAGTTTCGAGATATAGAGGATGAAACAAATTCCTCCACACATTCATCAATATCATCCATGCAAAACACATCACTCTGATCTGGGGGGTGTTGGATAGCATTGAACACATTAAGCTTGACATTCATATTGCCAAATGAAATATCCATGATCCCCGACCTATAATTTATTCAAGCATCAGCAGTAGCTAAGAAAGGTCGACCAAGGATCACAGGAATGTGCCTCTTCGGATTGTGAACTGGCTCAGTGTCAAGTATAATGAAATCAACAGGAAAGTAGAACTTATCCACTTTAATGAGCACATCTTCTATGATTCCTCGGGGTTGCTTTGTTGATCTGTCTGCAAATTGTAATACCACCGAGGTAGGCTTCAATTCTCCCAAGTCCAATTGTAAGTAAACTGAATAAGGTAGTAAATTCACACTTGCACCCAAATCAAGAAGAGCTTTATCCACATGGTGCTCCCCAATAATCCATGAGATAGTTGGAGCACCAGGATCTTTGTACTTGGGAGGAGTACACTGCTGAATTATTGAACTTACTTGTTGTGGCAGCATTACTTTCCTTTGCACATGGCTTTTAGAACTCCTTTTCTGAGTGCACAAGTCCTTCGAAAATTTTGCATAAGGAGGAATTTGCTTGATGGCATCAAGGAGTGGCAAATTAATCTTCACTTGGCGAAACACCTCCATCATGTCATGCAGCTTGTCCCCTTGCTTCCCCAATTTAGATGCTTCAAGAAAACATTGTGGGAAAGGAGCCTTGGGCTCATAAGGAATTTCAGCACTTGGACTTGTGGTCACTTTTTCTTCTTCTTTCTTCTCACCCACCTTATTGTCAATTATTTTCCCACTTCTCAAAGTGGTAATGGTTTGAACTTGCTCATGGTGTGGGTTGCTTGTGGAAGCTTGCATCCCTCTTGGATTAGCAATTGGTTGACTAGGGAGCTTCCCTTCTTCTCTTCTACATAGTGAAGTAGCAAGCTGTCCAAACTGAGATTCCAGTTTGGCAATGGATTGAGAATGCGAGTGCACTAGCTGAACTGTAGATTGTACTGTTGCTGGAGTAGCTTGCACTGTCCCTATGAGAGAATCAAGCTTGTCAAATTTAGACAAGGTAAGTGTCAGCTTGTCTTCAATAGCAGAAATTCTTTGGGCCATAGGACTTTGTGTTTGATATTGCTGTTGAGGCACAAAAGTCCTAGGTTGATATGATGGTTGCATTGCTGCCCCTTGGTTACTGTAAGAAAAACCAGGATGATTCCTCCATGTGGGATTGTAAGTATTACCTCGTGGACGATTCATTGGTCCAGTGAAAGTAGCTTGAACTTGCTCATGTTGAATATCAGAAAATTGCCCCACCGAAGGACAATTGCTCATGTTATGTATAGGACTAGAGCAAAATTCACAAGGGCCTAGCAATGAAGAATTTGAAGCAGAAGGAGTTTGATTGACAGCCATGATTGCTGCCACCTTCTGTGCAATTAAATGAATATCAGTTGGTATAGCTTCTGAAGCACCAACCTCAAAAATCCCATCAGTCTTCCTTGTAATGGCAGGTCTGCTAGAACGAGTAGAGGACACATGTTGTAGAGAGTTATCACTAAGATTTTCAAATAAGGTCCATGCCTCTTCTTCACTCTTCAACATAAAAGTACCTCCACATGAAGCATCAACCATCTGTCTATTGGCTTCTGTGAGCCCTTCATGAAAACTCTACACTAGTTGCCACTTAGGAACTTGATGATGGGGACACTTCCTAAGAAGGTCCTTGAATCTTTTCCATGTCTCATAAAATTATTCCCCCTCATGTTGGGAGAAACCAGTGATAGCACGTCTGAATTGATTGGTCTTCCCTATCGGAAAATACTTCTTGAGAAACTCATGTTGCATCTGAGTCCAAGTCGTGATAGAACCAGCCGGTAGGGAGTTAAACTAATACTTTGCTTTGTCTTTCAGAGAGAATGGAAAAAGTCTCATTCTGAAAGCATCTTCAGAGAAGTTGTGAATTTTTGTAGTTGAGCACACTTCAATGAAGTCATCCAGATGCTTGTAAGGGTCTTCTTGAGTCAGCCCAAAATAAGATGGTAGCATCTGAATAATGCTGGACTTGATCTCATAATTCTGTGCTGTGACATTAGGCAATTGAAAACCTGCTGGCGAGGTATATGTCTCAGGAACATAGTAGTCCCTCAGCAATCTAGCTCTTTCTCCATCAGCATTAGGAACAAGGTTGTTATTCCTCTCTTCTGCCATGTCTTCAATTAATTCTTCCTCTTTTACAATTGTATCAACAGGGATGTTCCTCTGTTGTCTAAGAGTACGTTCAGGCTCAGGATCAAGAGGTATCAAAGGATCAGCTACAGAACGACGACCTTGCATATATTTACCAAAAGCACCTGAAAAGAAAACAAAAACAAAATTAAAAATAAAATACAAAAATTTCCTAAACTAAAAATCCAATTAAAACTAATTCTGTAAAATCCAATCAATCAAATAGATAATCCTCGGCAACGGCGCCAAAAATTGATTCGTGTGTGAGTGTGACTCAAAAAGTATACCAATTAAAAATTTCCACACTTCGCAATAGAACGAATTCCTTGCAGAATAGGGCTATCGAAAGGGGTATCGAACCTCAGGGATTATGGTCTGATGAGTTGGAATACGAAACTAATTCTAATTAAATTTATAAGAAAAGAATTCTGATTTTTAAACTAATTAAAAAGATAAAATAAAATAAATCAAAGCAAACAAGATAGTGAAGATAATAAGAGAGAAACCTAGGGTGTTTGACTTCACCACTAACTCCACAATCAATGGTCAATTGAATCAACTATAGGGGAATTACATCATGCATAAGTGGTGTCGGTGGCTACAAGCTCACCTTCATCCGTCAAGAAGATAACATATGATTAAGGCTAAGCCATGGACTATCTTCGATTGGCATGGGCCATCTGCCTAACTACTCTAATCTAGGGTGCAGTATGGTTCATCTTCTCTAGGCATAATCCATCAAAGCTCATAACAATATATTCAGTGATTACCATTGTGTAATAATCTTTCTTATGATCACAGAAAACAAGAGAGATTGAGTTCAATAACAACAACTAAATATCTAAGACAAGATAAGAAATCATTGAGATTGAATTTACAAGACTTTTATTGCCCAATTCCTTAATAAGAATCCTCACAATTACACAATCTATGCATGTATATAAAGGTCCCCAATAATTAAAACAATCAAACCATTGATGCTTTGTTAGGGCTACATCAAAACCCTAGTGGATGAACTAGCCGCTCATGGTAGAAGAAGAAGCTTCAACTGTTGAGGAAGAAGGCATTATCTTCATGAATTATGCGTATGACTATGTTCTCCAATGGCTCTGCGAATATGTTTCTGTTCTCTTCTCAGCCCTCTCAGACTCTCCAATCTCTGTGTAAGCTCTCTGTCCAATCTCCCCTCAATTCAGCCTCCAAGTCTTCACTTTATTCCCCAAGAGAATACACCAAAGTCCTAATCCAATTAGGAATAAATTAGGGTTTCCCGCAGCACTAATCAGGTGGGTTTTTCCTGCTGACTTCGGCCCAACTTTTGACCCACTAGAAGTCCGATTTACGGAATTTTACAAAAGTGTGCAGAATCAAATTTCGTTCAACCTTACGCGAGAATTATGTCAATTTGAGGCTCGGAAATAAGACTTCTGGTCCATTTTCCAAAACGGGATTAAGACTGCATTATGCGCAGATTTGGGCTTCAGGCCCGAAACCTTCTTAAGCTGCTGTAATTCTCTTGGACCTCTTTCTTGGGCTGATTTGAATTGAAATAAATGGTTGAGTGAATCTCCTTGATGTAGCCTTCATCTCACCATCTTGGATGTCTTCTTTAAAAGCCCAAAAACTTGGTTTTAACTGAAATAATCATTAAGGCCCTGAAAATACAGAAAACACTAAAACAAAGTAAAATCACAAAATAATCTATCAGTAAGAGAATAAAATACATAAGTTAAGAGGCTAGAATGCGTAACATTCAACGCCGATCAATTTATCACCCAAGAGAGAGGTAGAGTTTGGCATTGATCTTATACTCAGTACATTGCCTATCTCTATAGCACCGTATCAGATGGCATCGATGGAGTTGTCAAAACTAAAGTGTTAATTAGATGATTTAAAGCCTAAGGTCTTTATTAAACCAAGTGCATCACTATAGGGAGCACCAATGTTGTTTGCTAAGAAGAAATATGGGTTTTTAATATTGTGCATCGATTATCAAAAATTGAATCATGTGACGATCAAGAACAAGTATCTGTTGTCGAGGATAAATAACATATTTGATCAATTGAATGGAGCTCACTACCTCTCAAAAATTGATTTAAGGTCGGGTTATTATCAATTCAGGGTAAAGGATGAGGATATCCGTAAAATAACTTTTCGTACGCGGTATGGACACTATGAATTCCTTGTAATGCCATTTGGTTTTATTAATGTACTGACAACATTTATGAATTTGATGAATCCAGTATTTTACGAGTATCTAGACACTTTTGTGGTAGTATTTGTAGATGACATACTTGTATACTCATCTTCGAAGGAAGAGCATGTGTTACATTTGAGAACTTTTTGCAAATACTTAGAGAGCACCAATTGTATGCTAGTATGAAAAGTGTAAATTTTGGCTCCAAGAGGTGAAGTTCCTTGGACATGTTATTTCTGGAGGTGGAGTCTCAGTTAATCTATCTAAGATTGAGGTCGTGATGAGTTGGAAAAGTCCAAAGAGCATCTTTGAGATTCAGAGTTTTCTTGGGTTACCAAGCTCCTATGACACGACTTACTTATAAGGGTACAAAGTTTGTGTAGAATGAAGCTTGTGAGTTACCTTTTCGTGAATTGAAGAAGCGGTTAACCACAGTTCCTATTTTGGTGATACCCAAGCATGGCTTGGGGTATGTGATTTGCTATGATGTTTCAAAGAATGGGCTAGGTTGTGTGTTGATGTAATGTGATGGAGTAGTTAATTATGGGTCTAAGCAATTAAAGACTCACAAGCATAACTATCCTACGCATGATGTATGGTGAAAGATTCGAGGTGTATTTGGATCACAAGAGTTTTAGGTACCTTTTCTCCTAGAAGGCCTAGGGGTCTGGGGATGTTTTGGGAATATTTGGTAAAAATTGAGATTTTTTAGTCGGTGAGGCCCAAGACACAGTTTCGGTGGGCTCGGGAAATCAAAAAATCTTGGAATGATACCAAATCTTGAGACTAGATTAAATAAAATATTTGATGAATTATGAAATTGATTTCGAGTCTGTAGGAGTTTTCGAGATTGAAAATAGAGTTCGGGAAAGTACATATAGGTATATAATTTAATGCATACACCCAAAATAAAGAACACAATATTTTTTGAGAGAGATTTCAAAAGGTTGATTCACATGTCCTTGGATATTTATACAAGTAAGAAACCCAGTCCTTCTACGACTGTAGTTCCGTTATTTGCAGCTATCTTTACTCTCAAGAATTTTAATTTTTTTTTAATTTGGACTTGTATTTGGATTGGGCTATTTTAGCCTTTAAATGAGGGTGACTGGGCCTTTTTATGGGATGACTAGGCCCTCTAACTTCATCGACCCAACCTTTTGGGATTTCTGCTGACACTTGGGCTCAAGCCAACTTAAGCCTGGTTCGTTTGTGTATCAGTTCCCACTGGACTAGGCAAGAATTCTGTCCCCAATTCTCTTTAGTTATGAATTTTGTTATAATGGAGGTAATTCGTTTTGTCTTGATACTTGTCTTTTTAGTTACAAATCTTCTATAACTGATTGCCTCCTCTTCTAGATTCACTCTCCCTTGATCTTATTGGTACTGATTTATTTTCTCAGGTTAGTTTTCATCTTTTCACTTACATCTTTTTCTTCTTTAATATATCTTCTAGTGATAGTGATCGTACTCTTTCTAACAAACCAAGAAATCACTATGTCTAGTTCTTCCCTTCTAGTTGTAGAAACTGCTTAACCTACTATTGTGGCTGGAGAAGCAGTCATATTTGATCAGGGTGTGGTTATTGCTCCAGTGACTAGGCAGTTGGTTGATCTTGAAAGAGTTAGAGAAGAATGTCATATTCCTAATGAAGTCATAATTGAGGGTTAGCCCTTTAATTTTGACAATAGCATTTGGGAAGGGGTCAAGGAGGGCAAGGTCTTCTTCCCGGCTTCTCATTTGAAGACTTTCAGATTTTTCCTTCATCCTCTTTTCAGTTTTGTTCTTTTCAAACTGAAGCTTACGCCGCTCCAGTTAAACCCTAATTTTATCTGCATTATTTCTTGTATACTTCCTTGAACCGTGTTCATAAGCTTAACTTGCACTTGAACGATCTTCTGTTCTGCTACTCTCTCCATCAGGTCAGATCAGAAGATAATCACTACCATCTGTTTCCTAACAAGGACAGAAAAATCTGTCATGACATTCCCATCTTTAACAAGTTATGGAATGAAAGACTTATTTTGGTGAAGGTGGCCTAGTTTGTCAGAGCAGCCCAAAAATTCTCCATCCCCACTGCGTTCAGTGATGTTGTGCTTCCTTTGTTTAAGCTTTCTGGCATATCTTGGAAATTTCTTCATTTTTTTCTTTTTCTTTTTGGTGTAAGGACTTTGCAATTTTTATAACTCCGTTATATTCTTCTCTATTTCACAACTGAAATGATCAAATTTTTGAGGGAGAAGGTTTAGAGTCTCCGTCCTTCTATGAAGAAATATCTATCATATCAGCAACTCCAAGCTACTGCTTGACGTGCTTCTGTTAATTCTTTTTCTCTATAGCTAGCTTCAGATTCTGAGATGGAGATGCTAGAGCTAAAGACGGGGAGGTGATCTTCCAATTCTGGCCTTGCTACGACCAAAAATGCTGAGGGGCAATCCAAGGCCCAGCATGATAAAAGCAAATCTACTACCCTCTCTTCCCCTCAAAATAGGGCTTCTTCTAGTGCTAGTTTGGCGCCCAATCACCAGAAGTTGTTGGCGGATGCTATGAAGGGCTAGAGCTCTTTCTTTTCTACTCACTTTACTTGGTTCTGCTAGTTATGCAATTGATAAGCCGTTCATTGGCTCGTTTGAATAGTGGATTCCAGACTTGAAGAAGTCTAATGGTTCTTCTTTGACGGTGGGGGACTGTGTTGCCCTTGACCGTGAAATGATGGGAGCTCTTGCTCGTGGGATCTGCCTTCCCAATGATGAGCTCTGTCAGCAAGGAGCGAACAAGGATGAGCTCCTTGCCAATGTGCCTCTTCATTCCATGGAGGATTGTTCTATCCCATTTCTTGTGCATTACTTTATTCTACTTTTGAGCCTTCCTTCTGACTTAATTTTTTTTGTAATGTTGCAGAGCACATATATGACCACTTCCCTTTGCAATGCTCTAAACCTACATAAGGCTGAAAGCCTTGAGGGGAAAGAGAATTTTTTAACCAAGTTTTTAGCTGAAAGGCAGGAGGCTATCTGTTACTTTGAGCAGAGGACTCTAGAGGCCGAGGAGAGGGCTGTTGTGCTTGTGGTGATGATACAGGTCTGCAAAGTTGGGAGACTGATTCGTGTGTGAGTGCGTCTGATTCGTGTGTGAGTGTGACTCAAAAATATATCAATTAAAAATTTCCACACTTCGCAATAAAACGAATTCCTTGCAGAATAGGGCTATCGAAAGGAATGGGTATCGTACCTCAGGGATTATGTTCTGATGAGTTGGAACACAGAACTAATTCTAATTAAATTTATAAGAAAAGAATTCTGATTTTTAACTAATTAAAAATATAAAATAAAATAAATCAAAGCAAACAAGATAGTGAAGATAATAAGAGAGAAACCTAGGGTGTTTGACTTCACCACTAACTCCACAATCAATGGTCAATTGAATCAACTATAGGGGAATTACATCATGCATAAGTGGTGTCGGTGGCTACAAGCTCACCTTCATCCGTCAAGAAGATAACATATGATTAAGGCTAAGCCATGGACTATCTTCGATTGGCATGGGCCATCTGCCTAACTACTCTAATCTAGGGTGCAGTATGGTTCATCTTCTCTAGGCATAATCCATCAAAGCTCATAACAATATATTCAGTGATTACCATTGTGTAATAATCTCTCTCATGATCACAGAAAACAAAAGAGATTGAGTTCAATAACAACAACTAAATATCTAAGACAAGATAAGAAATCATTGAGATTGAATTTACAAGACTTTTATTGCTCAATTCATTAATAAGAATCCTCACAATTACACAATCTATGCATGTATATAAAGGTCCCCAATAATTAAAACAATCAAACCATTGATGCTTTGTTAGGGCTACATCAAAACCCTAGTGGATGAACTAGCCGCTCATGGTAGAAGAAGAAGCTTCAACTGTTGAGGAAGAAGACATCATCTTTCTGAATTACGCGTATGACTTCGTTCTCCAATGGCTCTGCAATATGTTTCTGTTCTCTTCAGCCCTCTCAGACTCTCCAATCTCTCTGTGTAAGCTCTCCCTCTTCAGCCTCCAAGTCTTCCTTTTATTCCCCAAGAGAATTCACCAAAGTCCTAATCCAATTAGGAATTAATTAGGGTTTCCCGCAGCACTAATCAGGTGGGTTTTTCCTGCTGACTTCGGCCCAACTTTTGACCCACTAGAAGTCCGATTCACGGAATTTTCGTGAAATACAAAAGTGTGCAGAATCAAATTTCGTTCAACCCCACACCAAAATAATGTCGATTTGAGGCTCAGAAATAAGACTTCTGGTCCGTTTTCCAAAATGGGATTAAGACTGCATTATGCGCAGATTTGGGCTTCAGGCCCGAAACCTTCTTAAGCAGCTGTAATTCTCTTGGACCTCTTTCTTGGGCTGATTTGAGTTGAAATAAATGGTTGAGTGAATCTCCTTGATGTAGCCTTCATCTCACCATCTTGGATGTCTTTTTTAAAAGCCCAAAATCACGGTTTTAACTGAAATAATTATTAAGGCCCTGAAAATACAGAAAACACTAAAACAAAGTAAAATCACAAAATAATCTATCATTAAGAGAATAAAATACATAAGTTAAGAGGCTAGAATGCGTAACATTCAACGCCTATCAGCGTCTCAATTAAAATTACCACACTTCGCAATAGAATGAATTTCTTGCAGAATAGGGCTATCGAAAGGGGTGTCGAACCTCAGGGACTGTGATCTAACTGAGTTGAATTGTTAGGACTAATTCTAATTAAATTTAAAAGAAATAAGTTGCTAATTTTTATGTCAAAATTATCTAATGAGGCAATTGAACAAAAGCAAGAGAAACTATTGAGTGTAGAGAATATAAGATAAATCTAGGGTAATTGATTTCACCACTAACATCATAATCAATGGCCAATTGAACTAACTATGGGGAATCATATCATGTATAAGTGGTGTCGGTGGCTACAAGCTCACCGCCATCCATCAAGAAGATAATATATGATTAAGGCTAAGTCATGGACTATCTTCGATTGGCATAGGCCATCTGCCTAACTACTCTACTTTAGGGTGCAGTATGGTTCATCTTCTCTAGGCATAATCCATCGAAACTTTTAATGATATATTTAATGAAAACTATTGTGTAATAATCACTCTCATAATCACAGAAAACAAGAGGGATGAGTTCAATAACAGCAATCAAGTATATAAGACAAGATAAGAAATCATTGAAACTGAATTTATAAGACTTTTATTGCTTAATTCTATAAGAAGAATCCTCTAAGTCACACAATCTATGAATGAATACAAAAATTCCCAATAATTAGAATAATCAAACCAATGATGTTTAGTTAGGGCTACATCAAAACCCTGGTGGCTGAACTAGACGCTCATGGTAGAAGAAAAAGCTTAAATGGTTGAGGAAGAAGACATCATCTCCATGGAAGTATTGATATGCCTTGTTCTCCAATGATTCTCCACTCCAAAAGCTCTTCAAAGCTCCTGCCAAGCCTCCTCAATACATCCCCAATTCATCACTTTTAATAGCCAAGAGAATATGAAGAGTCCCCACCTAATTAGGAGACAATTAGGTTTTCCCGCAGCCCCTAATCAGGTGGGTTTTTCTACTGACTTTTGGCCCAAAGTTTAACCTAGTAGAAGTTCGATTCATGAAATTTATGTGAAATACAAAAGTGTCCAAAATCAAATTTTGTTCAACCTATGAGGGCATTGAGTCAATTTGATGCTTGAAATAAGAGTTACCAACCATTTTCCAAAATGGGATTAAAATTGTATTACGCGCAGAATTGGATTTCAGCCCAAATACCCTTCAGCAGTTATAATTCTCTTGTACCTCTTCCTTAGGCTATTGTGAGTTAAAATATGGAGTTGAATGGATCCCTTTGATGTAAGCTTCATCTAACCCTTTTGGATGTCATCTTTAAAAGCCCAAAATCATGGTTTTAACTGAAATAATCATTTAGGCCCTGAAAATACAGAAAACACTAAAATGAAGTAAAATCACAAAATAATCTATCACAAAGAGAATAAAATATGCAAATTAAGAGGCTAGAATGCGTAACATTCAACGCCGATCAAGGACTTGAAATGTACCAGCTATTCTTGAAGATCCCAACTTTGAAGCTTGTTGATGGCTTTCACTACGGCTTCGAGTAAGGAGAGAAAGTTAAAGCTGAATGGGATTATGCTGATCCTAATGAGTTTGATGTTGATCAAGGCATTGACTTGTTCAATTAATATAACATTCCTGGTCTTGGCAAGGCTGAATGTAAGTTCATAGGCTTCCTTAAGAGTTCGTGCTCAACTCCTCCCCCTTCTTCCTCGGTGGTTGATCCTTCTACTCCCCCTTCCCTTGATAAGGCCACATCAGAAGTACCTGCTCCTACTAGGAGGGGTAATTTCATTATTGATTCATTTGACCAATACTTCACCAAGGAGGATGGAGCAGCCCCCCAAGGGGTTGACTCGTGCAGTCCTTCCTCTTGGTTTTTTTTTATTTCTTTTTGTAATGCTCCAATGGAGCTTTTTTTTTCCTTGAGGGATAAGTTGTACCCTCATTCTTGTAATGACAACTTCGATAAATACCAATGCTTTGATGCTAGAAGTTCTCCAAATTTATTTCTGGATTTTTGCTTTTGATAACTTCTAATATACTGATAGTTGCCTTAGCAGGTTGGGCTTCAGCCCTCTTTCACAACTGGAAACTTCCTTCAAGTTTTAGTAATGTCGACTATCAATGTCCGACACTTGATGTCTTTCTCCTCTTCTATAAGAGAATTCAGTAAGGGACTAACCAAATCGATTGACTTGTGATGACGACTGCTTTTAAGCTTATGAACATTTTTATTTGATAAGCGATCGGTCATTCGTACCTTAGCTTCAATAAGTGATTAGTTGTTTAATACCTTAGCTTGTTTTGGGCCAATGGCCTCTTTTTATTAAGCGATCGGTCGTTCAGACCTTAGCTTCAATAAATGATCGGTCCTTTAAGACCTTAGCTTGTTTTGGACCAATGGCCTCTTTTTATTAAGCGATTAGTCGTTCAGAATGTAGCTTTAATAAGTGATCAGTCGTTTAAGACCTTAGCTTTATTTAGACGTACGACCTCTTTTATATAAGCTATTGGTCGTTCAGACCATAGCTTCAATAAGCGATTGATCATTTAAGACCCTAGTTTGATTTGGTCCTACGACCTCTTTTGATTAAGCGATTGGTCGTTCAAACCTTAGCGTCAATAAGTGATTGATTGTTTAAGACCTTACCTTTATTTGCACCTAAGGCCTATTTTATTTAAGAGATCAGTTGTTTAAGACATTAGCTTGATTTGGGCCTATGGCCTCTTTTATTTAAGCGATCAGTTGTTCATACCTTAGCTTCAATAAACGATCAGTCATTTAAAATCTTAGCTTGATTTGGGCATACGACCACTTTTATTTAAGCGATCGGTCGTTCAGACCTTAGCTTTAATAAGCAATCGATCATTTAAGACCTTAGCTTGGTTTGGGCTTAAGTCCTCTTTTATTTAAGTGATCGGTCGTTTAGACCTTAACTTCAATAAGCGATTGTTCATTTAAGACTAAGATTGCTTTCGGCCAATAACCTCTTTTTATTAAGCGATCGATCGTTCAGACCTTAGCTTCAATAAGTGATCGGTAGTTTAAGACCTTAGCTTATTTTGGGCCTATGACCTCTTTTTATTAAGCGGTCGGTCGCTCAGACCTTACCTTATTTTGGGCCTATGGCCTCTTTTTTTATTTTTAGGAAAGTTGGTCCTTATTGCTAGTGCAAAAGCAGGCATGGGCATGTTACGACACATCTTTCTCTTGCATCGTACCATGTCTACGCCCCCAAGGTCGCTTAATTCGTTCTATATGAGCTAGAAGATGAGAATTTTTATTCGGTGTAAGACTAGACCTAAATATTTTTCTTAATGGCCACTAAAACCTAACTCTCATTAAGTCTGAGACCAATCGAAAGGAAGTTGTATTCCTTTCCTTAGAAATGGTAAGTTTGTATTGCCTAAGTTTAAACTCTAAGTTTTTATATGAAAATTTTAAAACATATAATTTTTCTAATGAAATTTGGAGATTATCTTTGCAGGATATGCTATGGTGTCCTAATGGCTAAATACCTTTAAAAAAAAGGTAAAAAGCAGGCAAGGCATTGGCGTTGTGTATTTACTCGTACACAGCGACCATGCGTTGCCATGACAACAAGATATCTACTATGTTCCTTATTTAACACAAATTTTAGAATCTCTTGTTCGATGTGGGACCAAGTCCTTTCTCTTTTTGACAGTAAATTACTTTTAAAGGAAGAACTTCTTACTGTAAAGTTCTTCTATTTTTCAAAAGTTAGAAGATATACTGCCAAAAATGAATAATTAAAAAGAAACATTTTTTAAATGCTAGATTTTAAACATAGTACCTTTTTAAATGGGTTTTTCAAAGACTTGTGCACTCAGAAAAGGCGTTCCAAGAGTTATGTGCCAAAGAATGAAATGTTGTTGATTTAATAATGCTAGACACTGAGCCAGTCCATAATTCAAGGAGGCACATTCCAGTCATCCTTGGCTGGCCTTTCTTAGCTACTGCTGATGCTTGCATAAACTGTAGGTCGAGGATCATGGACATCTCTTTTGGCAACATGAAGGTCAAGATTAATATTTTTAATGCTATCTAACACACTCCAGACCAGAGTGATATTTTCTTCATGGATTCTATTGATTACTATGAGCCTAAAGCTGATATGGAGACTCAAGAAAACAAGTGGACAGGAAATATGGTGGCCGATCATTTTTCTCAAATCTTCGTGAACTCCTCGTTGGATAGATTGCCTATTTGTGAGTCCTTTTTGGATGAACAATTATTTGGAGTGTCTAATAAATCAATACCATGGTATGTGGACATTGTAAATTATTTGGCCATTGGGAAGTGATGTGATTTCAATTCTACTTAACCACTCGCAATAGAACGAGTCCTCATAGGATAGGGCTATAAGAGGGTGTCAAACCTCAAGGACTTGCAAGGATGAATTGTTATGTTACTTAGTCTTGAATTAATTTTAAAATAATTGAAAACTAATTGTTGATGTTCGATGTTGATTTTAATTGAGAAAATTAAAGATATTTATAAATTGATGTTATGAAATTTAATCAGGAAGAGAAGGTCCTGGGAACTGACTTCACCACTAACCCTCTAACAATGACAATTGTACTAATTTGGGACATCTAATCTATGCATTCAGAAAAGAATGGCTACAAGCCCAATGTAATTCTATCAAGGAATTCGTTCAATATTTAATTAAGCATAACTCGTCTTCGCTTAGCATGGTCTATACATCTGACTAACTAATGATGTAATAACCCATCTTTGCTTAGTACGACTTATCAAAAATTTAAATTGAATAATATGCGAAAACTATTATATAACCTGTCTTAACAAAATCACAGAAGTTGAAAAAAACCAAACCCTAATCATTGCAAATTCAAATTCATTCTACAAGAACAAGAATAAATGTGCAATGAATCAATACATTCAAATTAAAAGCAATAGCACAGCTCTTGTTTATGTCTCGGTTATACAATCAATGCACAAATTAAATCATTCTCAAATTAATATACAACTTAAAACATTTAAAGACAGGTTAGGGTTACATCACTTCTCTGGAATGGTGTTTAGCCACTCATGATCGGATGTCCAAGCTTGAATGATGATGAAATCGCCATCCTCTTGTCCGTATCGGTATCGTCACGAATCGACTCTATATTTCTCTCTGTGTTTCTTCTCCCCAGAATACCCAGTTTTTCCTCCTTTTGTGCCATTTTACTTTGAGAAACAAAACCCATGGGACACCTGGCCTCCCCAGAGTGGCAAGTGCGCATAAGAAAATGGCACTTCCACCTCACAAAGTGGCATTTGCGTCCAAAAAGTGGCAGCTGAGCAATTGGGGTAGAAAGTTGCTAAAAACGTCCGTTTTAGATAATTTTTGTGAAATATGAAATTGTACAGAATTGAATTTCCTTCAACTTAAGAAGAGTTTGGGTCATTTTGACAATCGTGTATGGAGTTATGATCTGAATACCAAAACGGGTCCAGAACTTTTTAGGCCTGAATTGGCCCAATCTTTAATGCGAATAGGCCCTGCTCCTTTTCTTCATTTAAATTCATTTTTAGCCCATTTCTTCAGTCCATTTAGTTTGGATCTCCAATATAAACATATCTCTCATGGGTCAAGCTTCAGTGATTACTAAATGAGCACCATTTGTAGCCCGATTTCACCATTATTAATTAGAATTACTCTTAACCACCTGAAATCATAAAAAGATTAAAATTATTAATAAAAACATGAAAGAAATATTACTAAGAAAATAATTCATATAATTTTAGTGATATTGAATATGCAATATTCATTACTTATCAGGAAGTTACCACAAGGTTGGACCAAGTAAGAAAGTGACATATTCTGTCACGCCCCGAAATTCGGACTGTCGGGAGTCCCCCGGACAGACCCCGAATTCTAAGTGTGAACCCATTCACTCTACCATGTGAACTATTTTGAGACCAATCTCACCTTGATACCATGCTCTTATATCATTTTGTCATGCTCTGATTTCTAACTCTCGGAAACCGACGGTAAACAGTAAAGGTTTCACCCCATTCACGTCCATAAACCGCTAACTATCCAGAACCTAACTTCAGGTACTTTGGAATTTGAGTGTGATACTTATTTAATTCGAAAGAGGATCCAAAAATACTTGATTTAAAAAAAAACCACAGTCAATTATGATTCAAAACGAAAAAGTTATGCCTAATTGAAGTTTGGGCAAATTTAAGAGCATACTGTGAATAGTGATTTCGATGCATTGAAATGATGATTTCGATGCATCGAACAAGTATCGACCAAAATTAACTCTCGGTACTTTGACATTCTAAAATCCTACGGGTTTTATGATAGATCAAAAAGGGCATTTTGATGTATTGAAGCAAAATGGGCCTTTCAATGCATCGAAGCGCCCAGATTCTGCAGCTATGCAAATGGTCATTTTTTTGACATTTCAAGTCTTTTCTACCTTCATAATCCATTCTTACAACCTTGAAATCATACATGAAAGGTACTAACATCAATCATATATTCCAAATCATACTCTTGATTAACTCATATATCAAAATGAATCATTCACCTTCACCACCAAAATCCATTCATAATGAATAGATTCATCAAATGAGCTAAGTGCTTCAACAAGTGTCTCATGACCAAATCCAAAGTCTTTTCATATACAAGAAGCTTATAATCCAAGCATGCATTAAGTTACATTTGTCCAAAATATAACTACATCTTCAAATGAAGTCTCATCCCACAAGCCAGCATAAATAGCCACAAAATATACAATATCCAAAAGATTTCAAAACACTACTAGAGTTCCACTTGGACACTCAAGTCCTGTCATTCATCAATGCCTTATCTATAAGAAGAGTTTAAAATAAAATGGTGATCACCATGATGGCTTTGTAATGATACCCCAACCCACCTAATGCCGACTCAACACGACCTACATGAATGCATGTCACTACATTACATGTATCATTCAATATAGATCATGTTCGTTCACAACAATGCATATATATAAGAATACATTAACACATATCGTACTTCACAATTTCAAATGAAAGCAATATCACACACTTGTCTCTCTCTTGGACTCAACCCGATACCCTAACATGATTCTTGACCAATCATGTGACCAAGACACTTTTCACACAATCTCTACAACCTCTCCTCCTTAAAGGAATTCCGTCCTCGAAATTAGAAACATACCTCAAGTAGAAAATAACTCAAGGTACTTTGAGCGGACTTCTTAATCTCGCTCCCACGTAGCCTCTTTGACTCCGTGATGTCCCCAAAGACTTTAACCAATGGTATGGTCTTGCCCCGAAGACTTTAATAAGGCAACACTTTCTCCACCTACACGTCTCAAGGAGTTAGCACGTGTTGGAAAATAAGGAGAGAAAGTGCAAGATATAATGGAAGTTTTTAAGCAGGTAAAAATAAATCTTCCTCTCCTTGATGCTATAAAACAAATCCCAATATATGCAAAGTTCTTGAAAGATTTATGCACTCAAAAGCGTAATTCAAAGGGAAGTGTCCCAAGGAAAATATTTCTTACCGAGCAAGTGAGCTCGATTATTTAGCATAACACCCCCCCTAAGTTTAAAGATCCAGGTGCACCCACTATATCTTATGTTATAGGGGATGCTGGTATTGATAGGCACTACTTGATTTAGGGGTGAGTGTGAATCTTATCCCTTACTCAGTGTTCTTGCAATTGGGATTGGGTGAGGTTAATCCTACGTCAGTTATTTTACAATTATCAGACAGATCAATAAAACAACCACATGGGATTATTGAGTATGTGTTAATAAAAGTGGACAAATTTTATTTCCCAATCGATTTCATTGTCCTAGACACAGAACCTGTACCTGATCCTATGAAGTCCATTCTTGTGATTCTAGGTCGTCCTTTCTTAGCCACGGTTAATACTTGCATTAATTGTCGTACGAGGGTTATGGACATTTCTTTTGGGAATATGAAGGTGTGGTTAAATATCTTTAATGCATCTCAACATCATGCAGATGAAAATGAGTGCTATGCTGTAGACCTTATAGAAAAGGTTGTGAAAATTCACTTTCACTAATTTTGACCACAGACCCTTTAGAGGCATGTTTAGCCCATTTTGATTGTGAGGATTTTGATGTAGATCAGAATATATGTGAGGTAAATTCTCTGTTAGGAAGTGTAACCAGTGCTAATTTTTTGCCTTGGAGATCAACTAAGGAACCATTGCCTAGATTGTCTAGTACTCTACCGATTCCATCCTTAGTGTCCCCTCCTGAGCTAGAGCTAAAACTGTTACCAGATAATCTTAAGTATATTTTCTTACGATTAAACAAAACTCTTCCGGTCGTCATTTCCTCTAGCTTGTCTAGTGACCAGAAAAGTGAGCTTTTGGATGTCCTTAGGGAGCATAGAGAAGCAATAGGATGGTGTGTGATAGACCTTAAGGGTATAGATCCTTCAGTGTGTATGCATCGAATTCATCTAGAAGAAGATGCTAAACCTTCGAGAGAGGCCCAACATCGTTTAAATCCTAACATGAAAGAGGTAGTGATGAAGGAAGTGGTGAAATTGTTAGATGTGGGTATCATTTACCCGTAGCAAGTGGGTGAGTCCCACTCAAGTTGTGCCCAAAAAGTCTGGAATCACTGTGGTTCCAAATTCTGAGGGAGAGCTTGTGCCACAACGAACCACTACCGGGTGGAGGGTATGTATCAACTATAGGAAGTTGAATTCAAACACTCGAAAAGATCATTTTCCCTCGCCATTCATTGATCAAATCTTAGAGAGACTTGCAGGTCAAAGTTTCTATTATTTTCTAGATGGTTATTCTGGGTATAACCAAGTGGCAGTCGATCCTAATGACCAAGAGAAAATGACTTTCACATGTCCATTTGGTACATTTGCAAATAGACGGATGCCTTTTGGGTTGTGTAATGCACCCACTACTTTTCAAAGGTATATGATGTCTATCTTCTCAGACATGGTAGAAAAGTTTCTCAAAGTTTTTATGGATGACTTTTCAATTTTTGGGGATTCATTTGATAGTTGCCTGAAACATTTAACCCTTATGCTTAAACGTTGCAAAGATACCAACTTGGTGTTAAGCTAGGAAAAGAGCCATTTTATGGTTCAATAGGGTATAGTGTTGGGTCACATAGTGTCAGGTAATGGCATAGAAGTTTCTATTATTTTATAGTTGAGCTTATCTCCAAACTACCTCCACCAAATTTGATAAGGGGTATTCGTTCCTTTTTAAGGCATACAGGTTTTTATCGTAGGTCTATCAAGAACTTTAGTAAGATTGCACAACCATTGTGTAATCTACTCGCTAAAGATGTTCCTTTTCACTTTGATAATGCATGTTTAGAAGCTTTCGAAAATCTTAGGTCACTTCTATCCTCTGCCCCTATCATACAACCCCCCAATTGGTCATTACCGTTTGAAATCATGTGTGATGTCTCAAACTATGTCGTAGGTGCTGTTTTGGGACAACGAAAAGAAAGGTTGCCAGTTGTGATTTACTATGCTAGTAAAACTCTCTCAGGTGCTCAATTGAATTACACCACTATCGAGAAAGAGTTGCTAGCTGTGGTGTTTGCCTTAGAAAAATTTCGGTCATATCTTCTAGGGTCCAAAGTTGTAGTGTTTTTTGACCATGCTGCTCTTAAACATTTGTTAACCAAAAAGGAAACCAAACCCCGACTCATTAGATGGATTCTCTTATTACAGGAGTTTGATTATGAAATTACGGATAAAAAGGGTTCCGAGAATGTGGTTGCCGACCACCTTTCTCGTATTCTCGTTGAGTCAATATGCAATCTACCCCTTATATATTCATTCCCAGATGAACAACTCTTTGCAGTCACTCATGAGAAGGAATCTTAGTTTGCTAACATTGTGAATTACCTAGTAATAAGTAAAACTCCTCCTCATTGGTTCAAACATAAAAAAGACCGTTTCTATGCCCAAGTCAAGTCCTATTATTGGGAGGACCCTAACTTGTTCAAATATTATTCGGATTAAGTGATCCGGCGTTCATACCTGAGCGTGAGGTCCACAATGTGCTTACTTTCTGTCATACCTTAGCTTGTGGCGGGCACTTCAGTGCTCGAAAAATTGCATTTAAGGTTCTACAATGTGGTTTTTACTGGCCTTCAATCTTTAAGGACTCTTACCAGTTTTGTAGAGCATGCGTGAGATGTCAACAGTTAGGGGCCATAACAAGGAGAGATATGATACCACTGAACCCTATAATAGTTGTAGAGATATTTAATGTTTGGGGCATTGATTTTATGGGACCATTCCCAATCTCCTTTGGATTTGAATATATTCTAGTTGGGGTCGACTAAGTCTCGAAATGGGTTGAGGCAGTGGCTACCAGAAAGTGGTGATTAAATTCATTCAAGAAAATATTTTCAGTCGTTTTGGGACGCCAAGGGCAATTATAAGTGATGGAGGTAAGCATTTCTACAATAGGTTTTTCAAAACTTTATTTTTTAAGTACTCTGTCACTCATAAGGTTGGCACCCCCTACCACCCCCAAACTAGTGGGCAAGTTGAACTGTCAAATAGGGAGATTAAAAAAATTTTAGAAAAAATGGTTCGGCCTGATAGGAAAGACTGGTCATTAAGGCTTAATGATGCTCTTTGGGCATACTGTACAGCTTACAAGACTCCCATTGGCATGTCGCCATATCGACTTGTTTATGGGAAGCCTTGTCACATCCCAGTCAAATTAGAACATAGAGCAATGTGGACAATTAAAAAGTTTAATTTTGATATGCAATTAGGAGGCTCTAGTCGTCAACTCCAGTTGAATGAATTGGAAGAAGTGCGTAATGATGCTTACGAGAGCACAAAAATTTATAAATCAAGAACTAAGGCATTTCATGACAAGCACATTATGCAAAAATCCTTTGAACCGGGGCAAAAAGTGTGGTTATATAATTCTAAACTCCAATTTTTTCCTGGTAAACTTCATTCGAGATGGGAACCCCCTTATGTTGTCTTATCCGTGTCTCCACATGGAGTAGTTGATATTCAAAATATCAAGGATGGTAAAGTCCTAAAGGTGAATGGTCAGAGATTAAAACCTTACATTGAGAATGAGGTGCTTAGTGAAAACGCGGAGGTCGTCGAGTTGGCAGATCCCGTTTATTTTGATGAGTGAGTGTTGGTGTCCGTTTGGCCGGGACGTTAAACCTGGTTTTCTTAGTGTAATTCTGCTTTATTTTTTTTTATTTTATTTATTTTATTTATTTATATTTTTATTTATATATATATATATATATATTTTGTATAGAGTGTTTCATTTTTATTTATTTATTTATTTATTATTTTATTTTATTTTGTTTTGTTTTGTTTAATTCTTTATTTATTTTATCTGTTGTATATGTTTCGTTGAGTTTTGAAGTTAGTGTTTTTTTTTATGTGTGGACATTTTTAATGTGTTTGCTAATGAGTTCAGGTAAACCTACTGGTTAATAAGTGAAAAAGCGTTTCCGAAAGCGCATCTGCGCAATTACAGGTTTTCAAGGTGAGTCAACTGGACAAAAAGTGCAATAGCGCCTGCTGGAACGCATTTGCGCAATTAAAGACAGTATTTGCCTGAACCTACTGTCTACGAGATGCACTTGCGTAGGAGGATCACTAAAAGTTGCGCATATGCGCATTTTGTAGCTGCCCATGCCAAAAGCCCGCAGCCCATTTCTTTTCCTAAAAATTTGGCATATGCATTGTCTTCACCAACCAACAGCCACAATCCAATCCTAGGAACGCAAGGACATCCAGCCACCGACATCCACTCCCTCCGCCTTACACCAGCCACAAGTGAAAAACTGTGCACCAGAAGCCGTACAGCAGCCATGCACAGCAAGGCACGCAGCCGCGCATCAGCCACACGCAGCAGCGCACCAACCGCGCGCAGCAGCGCCCCTCCAACACTCATCATCACCCTGCATCGGCCCCCTCAAGCGCGCAACGACACCATTTTGTTCGTTGTGCAAAACGTGATAAAATAATATGTAATAATGTCGTTATTTTACACCTCGACAAAAGAGAATTTATAAAACCCTACAAATACTCTACTAAAATTAGTAGAGTGGTGAGTAGGGGTCGAACCTACAAAGACTGCGCTGGTTTTGTTGTTAAGCTATCAAGACCTTGTCTAATTTAATTCAAAAAGAATTTTTTTTTACTTTTTTTATACTAAAGTGCTGAAATTAAATGACATAAATAAATGATAGATTCTGGAGAGAGAGAGTCCTAGGAATTGACTTCACCACTAACCTTCTGACAATGACAATTATACTAACTTGGGAGGTTTAATCTATGCATTCAAAAAAGAATGGCTACAAGCCCAATTCAATTATATCAAGGGGATTCATTTCACATACAATTAATCATAACTCGTCTTCGCTTAGTATGGCCTATACATCTGATTTATGATATGATAACCCATCTTCGCTTAGTACGAATTATAAAAACTCTAAATTGAATGATCTATGAAAACTATTGTATAACCTGTCTTAACAAAATCACAGAAGTTGAAAAGAACTAAACCCTAATCACTGCAATTTTATATTCATCCTACAAGAACAAGAGTAAATATGCACTGAACTAATACATTCAAATTAAAACTAACAGTACTGTTGTTGTTTATGTCTCGGTTATACAATCAATGCATAAAATAAATAATCCCCAAATTAATATACAATTTAAAACATTGAAATACAGGTTAGGGTTACGTCACTTCCCCGGAATGGTGTTTAGCCACTCATGATCGGAGGTCCAGGCTTGAACAATGATAAAATCACCATCTTCTTCCCCATATCGTCACGAATCGCCTCTGTATATCTCTCTGTGTTTCTCCCCTCCCGAATGCCCTAGTTTTCTTCTTTTTTGTTGTTTTAATTTTGTGAAACAAAACCAACAGGACACCTGGCCTCCCCAAAGTGGCAAGTGCGCATAAGAAAATGGCACTTGCGCCTCACAAAGTGAAATATGAAATTGTACAGAATTGAATTTCTTTCAATTTACACGAAGTTTGGGTTGCTTTGACAATTGTGTACGAAGTTATGGTCTGAATATCAAAACGGGTCCCAAATTTTTTAAGCCTGAATTGGCCCAATCTTCAATGCGAATAGGCCCGTGCTCCTTTTCTTTATTTAAATTCATTTCCATCCCATTTCTTTATTTCATTTAGTTTGGATCTTCAATATAAACATATCTCTCATGGGTTAAGCTTCTGTAATAACTAAATGAGCATCATTTGTAGCCTAATTTCACCATTATTCATTAGAATTACCCCTAATCACCTGAAATCATAAAAAGATTAAAATTATTAATAAAAACATGAAAGACATTCTACTAAGACACTAATTCATATAATTTTAGGGATATTGAATATGCATTATTCATTGTCTATCACTCACAATGTATGAAATAATAAGTCATGAACAACACATGCTTCGAAATCGTATTTAAATGAATCAAACCATAAAGCATAAGCAATACATGTTCTCAAAACATAAATGCTCTTTACATGTTTTTCACATGCATATAGCCCATAATCTGGACATGCATTCAAATAAAGTAAATAAGACTTTAATGAAACCGAAATTCGCTCCACACCAACTCTACCATTAGGGAGACTACGCCACTTCCTTTCTATTTCTTGAAAATAGTTAATCCTTATGGGATGAGCAACCACACGCTCAGTAACAATGTCAAAAACACAATTTTGCAAGTTCTATGAATACCACATAAGCATACACTTACATTTAAACATGCTAATAAAATATTCGTACATTATAACCATATCACAAGCAATATATAAAATGCAACGTGATATGCATAACTCCCTCATACTGTCCACACAATCCTTGGGTTCCAGTTTTACGAGCTGCCCAATCCCACCTAACAATGACTCCTTACCAGATCAACTCACAAGGGTTACCATTATCGAAATACCTCGCTACCGATCACCTCGTGAGGGTTACCTTTACCGAAATACCTCACTAAGGACGTTCCGTAAGGGTTACCTTTATCGGAATACCTCACCATTCCTTAAATAAACTTTATCACCTCGATTGAATTCACCACCCTCACCATGCATTTCCCAATGAATGAAAATGGATTCAACATGCTCATGACAGTGTATACATACAATTCAAGCAATATAACATTAATTTTTATACTTGTACATTTCCCACATAGTCATCACACACTCTCACATTGGATATGTTTCACATAATGCACATTTCATATCACTTAAATAAATAATTAATCATGTTTCACATTTAAACATGCTTCTAAGACATTTTATCAAACACATAAGTGTCACCTTCACACATATATATGATTTCATATAATTACTTCATAACTCAATCTCAACTTGCTTATATACTCATATAAGGCAATTATAAACATGCACTAACATCAATTCACATTGATAATTCATTAAATGGCATAATTTAGCATGCTCTAATATTGTAAGACATCTAATTATCCCACATAACCAATTGGTTTTCATAGACAACCAATATACTCACAAAAATCATGAATTCTATGGGTTAGGCATCCCTACCTCAATTTAGAAGAGCTTCCAAATGATTTCCTCAATTCTCACCAAAAACCAACCTTCTCTGAAATTGATTCCAAATGGATCAAACTCGAGCCCTTAATGCGTAGACCATTTCCCTTTTCTTCGGTATCTTCAAATTCTCACCCCAAGACCTTCTAATTTAATGGAGAAGTGAAAAAGAAGATGTTGAGATATATATGTTATATGTATATTTCTCTCGTGGCTAAAGAGAATGAGAAATGAGGGCTGGGTCATTCTCTTGCAATTTATAAAATTTAACCTCCACTTATTTACAACAATGTAGTGACCTTTTCACTAAACCTTCCCAGGTTTTGTTTTCAATTTTTAGAACTCCGATTGACATGAAATTGATTTTCTAGCACTTCAAATATTTTTTTAAGCTACCCTCCAAATTTGGAGTCATTCTAACACTTTTGAATTTTCTGGGCCCACGAGGCCCACGCCTCGGGTCAACTAGACCTGAAAAAATTAACTTTTCCAAACGCTCCATAAACTTCTCCAAACGTTAAATAAGTCTCCAAAACATATATTTTACATTTAAAATACATATATAATAATTTAAAGCATTAATATGACAATAGATGAAAATAAAGGAAAATCGACCAAAAATTGTCACGGTTCTTACAGCCTACCCAACTTAAAAGGATTTCATCCCCGAAATCAGGCAATACTAGAAGGAAACAAGTCTGTATACTAAGAATGAACCTCCTGCTCTCACTCCCAAGTAGCCTCTTCAACAATGTGGTGATGCCACAAGACTTTGACCAAAAGAATGGTTTTGCCCCTCAGAACTTGATCTCGAGTATCAAGAATCTGAACTGGCCTCTCCTTATAGGTGACATCCTTATCAACCTCAATGTTTACCCAACTTAAGACATGTAATGGATTAAGTTCATATTTGCTCAACATCAAAATGTGGAATATGTTATGAACATTCTCCAACTGTGGTGGCAAAGCCAATCTGTAGGCCACCTCACCGACACACTCAAGGATCTCAAATGCCACTCTGCCCAAAGCGTATCAATCCTTTCTATGGCAAAATCTTCAGAAACACATGGTCTCCCACCTTTAAGGATAATGGTCTCCTCCTATGATCTGCATTACTCTTTTGTCTACTTTGAGCTATCAACAATCATTATTTAATCAACTTGAGTTTTTCTATCATCTCATGCACAATATCTGGTCTTAAGGCTACGATCTCACCCACCTCAGTCCAACAAACTGGAGATCTATAAGATCTGCCACAGAACACCTCAAATGGTGCCATCTTAATACTAGCGTGATAATTGTTGTTATACGTAAACTCCACAAATGGGAAATGGCCCTCCCAACCACTGCCAAAACTAAGAATACAAGCATAAAGCATATCCTCTAATCTCTGTATGGTATGCTCTGACCGCTCATCAATTTGAGGATGGAATGTTGTGCTAAAGTGCAACTCGATGTCTAACATCGTTTGGAATCCCTGCCAAAATTTTGAAGTAAACCTTAAATCCCTATCTAACACAATAAATACTAGAACCCCATGTAACCTCACAATCTACTCCACATATTGATTACTAAGTCTCCTCACATCATCTGTCAACCTCATATGCAAGAAGTGAGCTATTTTGGTCAATCTATCCATAACAACCCAAACTGTATATTGCCCTGTTTGACCCCAAAAGAATCATCACAAAATCCATGGTAATATGTTCTAATTTTCACTCCACCACTGGTAATGGCTGTAATAACCCAATTGGCTTCTAATGTTTTGCCTTTACTCGTTGACAAGTAAGGCATCTCACCACAAACTGTGATACATCCTTCTTCATACCTCACCACCAATATTGGCGTCTCACATTATCATACGTTTTTGTTCCACCAGGATGAACTGCAAAGCAAGAATGATAGAATTTTTGTAACACATCATCACAACAATCAGAAGGAACTACCATCAATCCTTTAAATCATAAACCCCCATCAGAATGCAAGGACCAATCTCCCACTATCGTACCACTAGCAATCTATGAGTGAATATACTCCAACTCACTATCCCATTTTTGTGCTTCAATCACCTTGCTCACAAGCATAGGTTGAGCTACAAAGCTAAATAACGTAGCTAGCTCACTATTATAACTGAAATATAATCCCAACTCTAAGAAATCTTCCATTATTTTCCATTCTCGAATTGCTATGCTAACTAAAGTCCCATGAGCCTTTCTACTTAACGTATCCACCACTACATTTGTTTTTCCTTGATGGTATTGCAAATCAAAATTGTAATCCTCCATAAACTCAACCCATCACCTCTGTCTCATGTTCAAGTCCTTTTGGGAAAAAAGGTACTTGAGACTTTTGTGATCCGAATACACCTCAAACCTCTCACCATTCAAGTAGTGTCTCCACCCTTTCAAGGCAAAGATCACCGTCGCTAGCTCTAGGTCATGCGTAGGATAGTCATGCTCGTGAGTCTTTAACTGTCTAGACCCATAAGTAACAACTCTGTCACATTGCATTAATATATAACCTAGCCCATTCCCTAAAGCATCATAATAAATCACATACCCCAAGCCACGCTCAAGCATCACCAAAATACAAGTTATGGTTAATCGCTTCTTCAATTCATGGAAGGCTAATTCACATGCTTCATTCTATAAAAATTTCACACCACCCTTACAAGTGAGTCGTGTCATAAGGGCTGCAAAACTAGAAAAGTCATTCACAAACCTTTATAGTAGCTCGCTAAACTGAGAAATCTATAAATCTTGAAAACATTCTTTGGACTTTTCTGACTCATCACGACCCTAATCTTAAATGGATCAACTGAAACTCCACCTCCAAAAATAACATGCCCAAGGAATTTCACCTCTTGGAGCCAAAACTCGAACTTCTCATATTTAGTATACAATCGGTGCTCTTTAAGGATTTACAAAATAGTCCTCAAATGTAATGCATGCTCCTACTCCGAAGATGAGTACACAAGTATATCGTCCACAAACACTACCACAAAAGTATCAAGGTACTCATGCAATGCGTCGTTCATCAAATCCATAAATGTCATCGGTGCATTAGTCAAACCAAATAGCATTATAAGGGGTTCATAGTGTCCATACAGCATATGAAAAGCCATTTTTTGGATATCTTCATCCTTCAGCCTCAATTGGTACTAACCTAACCTTAAATCAATTTTTGAGAAGTGGGGAGCTCCCTTCAATTCATCAAATAGGTCATCTATCCTTGGTAACGGATACTTGTTCTTGATTGTTACATGATTCAACTTTCGGTAATTAATGCACAATCTCAGATAACCATCTTTCTTCTTTGCAAGCAACACCGGTGCTCCCCATGGTGATGCACTCGGCCTAGTAAAGCCCTTAGCTTTCAAATCATCCAATTGATGATTTAATTCCACCAACTTTACGGGTGCCATCCTATATGGTGACATAGAAATGGGTGTCATACCGGGTATAAGATTAATCCCAAACTCTACCTCTCTCTAGGGAGGCAAATCTATCAAATCCTCTAAAAAAATATCTAGGTACTCACATACCACCACCGGATACACCTTTCTCAGAATCTCCTCTCCCTCGGCCAAAAACTAGCTAAGATGAAACTGTGTCGCTCTAGAGTGCTAATGCCATAACATGGTGAAGTATAGGAGTCACTCTGATCTCCTACAAAAGTAAAGCAATCGCCCTCGAATGTGCAAATTGTCACTCTCCCTCTAAAACAGTCTATCGTAGCGTAAAACTTCGATAACTAATCCATCCTAAGTATGATGTCAAAACTACTCATATCTAGGAGAAAGAAATCAAACTTAATTGTCCTCCTACCTATCTTAATAGCACATCCCCGGTAGACTCTATCAAGAATAACTGTACCGCCCACTGGCGTATCAACACCAACTGTTTTACCCAATGGATTAACCGTTAGCCCCAGTGCCTGTGCAAATGATGTAGCAACAAATGAATAAGATGCACCTGAATCAATCAATACACATGCCTAAGAATTATACACTAGAAATATACCTCTAACCACTGAAGGTCCTGTCGAGGTTTCTACAGGTGTCACTACATATATCCTGCCTTATGCCCTCTGATCTTGTGCTCCACTAACCCAAAAACCTGACTGTTGTGTGGATGCACTAGGGGTATATCCCATCACTGGTCTTGCACTATGTACAGACATAAATGCTTGCAGTGGAGGCATAGCTCTATAGCTCAACTGTGTTGTCACGGTCTAAGCCGGCCTCTACTGAGTACTCTGTCCACCCTCAGCATTTCCACCCTATTGTGGGCACACTCTCCTCATGTGCCCCTATTGTCCACAACCAAAGCATGTCACCGTGCTAGGTGATGTGGTCGGAACTAAATTATATTGTAAGCTTAATTTTTCCTTTTTATCAAAATATAATTTAACCACTCGCAAGAGCACGAATCTTTGTAGATAAGGTTCTATATAGAGGGTATCGATCCCACGAGGACTAGTCGCAATTGTCTTAAAGGAAGATTAATTCTACTTTAATTCGAAAAAATAGATTTTTGAATTTGTGTTTAAAAACTATTGCATGAATGAAATGACAAGAAAAGTAAAGAGTTTAAAGTTGGGAGAGAGAACTAGGGTTGGTTTCCACCACTAGCCATTCACATGTTCATAAGTGTAGCAAGCATGGGATTCATTAATTAAATGCCTAACAATGTCATTAGGCTTGTGACCTCAATAACATATCAAAAGGTCAATGTGTGTGCTAACCTATCATAATCCATCTTCAACAAGCATAGCTCTTCAACCTAACTAACTACCTAATTACTCTACTCTCTAAGTGAACACTACATGCATCCAAACTACCTTATCTTGGCATGGTCTATACAAATTAACATCACACATTCATTTAAACACCATTATCTAGCCATCATTTGCACTTCTTGTGGAATATGCAAATGTTGTGCATTCAAGTGACAAAATCTACTCTAAGACAAGAATAAATTCCAAATCAAATGAATATATATAAGAGATGTATTTGTGTACATAATCACTAGGCTAAATAATCAACATTTAATTACAAATCCCAAGAGCTACAAAGATGAACAAGTTTACATGGCTAGGGGTTGAAACCAACACCCTAGTAGAAGAGTTAGTTGCTCATGGTTCCCTTGCACCCTTCCATTGATGAAGAAAGTGAAGCTTCTTGGTCTGGTTCAGCTTCTCCTCTTCCTCTCCCGAAGGTCTCTCTTGAAGTAATCTCATGTGTGTCTTGAGAGATATGAGATATATGTGGCTTTTGGTGCTTTTTGGGCTTCTTTTTCCACCTTGGGGCCCACCATATATATAAATATATCATTATATATATCTCTTGTATCAAGAAGGCCCCCAAAAGTCTTATTCAAGTCAGACAATCCCCCTAAGTCGTGCAAAAAGGGGGATTTTGTTACAAGTGGGAGAGCAGGTGAGCAAGTGGCCAAGTGGGCTCTGCAGAATCTCGATTAATCGAGATTGGATCTCGATTGATTGAGATTTTGATCAATCGAAATGAGATCTCGATCAATCGAGATTTTGATTAATCGAGATCAACATCTCGATTGATCGAGATGCTTTGGGCTGCATTTTCTGATTTCTTCTCTTGACTGCAGAAAGCTTCCAACTTTGCTCCATTTGCTCCAATACCTGCAAAATATCAAAAACACAAAAATACCGTAAACTTATCTCGATAAACGTGAAAATGGAATTAACATATGCAATAAAGAAGGTTCAAATGCATAGAATTGAACACTTATCACTAGGCTGAAGCATAGGATAATTCATCTTGAGATGCCCTGGTTGCTTACACTGGTAGTATACCCTATCTGGTCTAGCAGATGTCAAAGGCAAAGGAATAGTAGGTGTAAAACATGTCATAGGCTGTCCAACCGAACCCACTGAATAAGAGGAACCACCTTTAAACTTTTTCCTTGCATGCCCATCCAAAGCCACTGTCAAAGCCTTGCTTTGCCTCAATGCCTCTCTCTTCTCTTGCCTATCTTTCACTTTAACTTCTACCATCAAGGGGCTCTCTACCACCTCGGCATATAATTTTAACCCCAAAATGGACTCATATGACCTAATCAAATAGTGAAGGCCATTGATGAACCTCCATGTACTTTCCTCCTCATCTCTCATTACTTTAGGTGCGAAGCGTGAAAAGGAAATGAACTTGTTCACATATTCTGTGACAGTCATGCCATCATGAACCAAGTCCTTGAATTCCTTCCTCAAAGCCCTCCTTTTTGGTAGAAAAATAATGCTCAAGGAATAGAGTCTTGAACTCTTCCCATGGCATTTTCTCAACATCGTTTCGGTCACTCACTGACTTCTACCAAAGTTTAGTTCCACCCAAAAATAAGCATATAGCAAAAATGACTTTCATACCATCATCGAGTGTGAATATCATTTTTAAGTGCTTTTCCACTTACTCCAACCAATTATCCACTATCAATGGATCAAAATTCCCTTCAAAGCTAAGATGCATCAATTTCTTGAATCGAGTTATGAATCTAAACCTCCTTTCATCCTCACCCTCTTCTGATTGCATTACCGGTTGTTGTACCTTATTAGCAGCTACCCTCACAAAATCACAGAGAGCCATGGTCATGTTATTAATCAAATGATCACCCTCGGGTACCTCACCCCCAACTGCCCTTCCTCGGTGTCTAAGCGGCATATTTCTGTCTATTCAAGATATAGGTCAACACAACAAGTTATCACATGCTATATGTTCAACATGATCACATAATTACAAAACATAACAACATGTTATCACTTTTGCACGTAACACATAGACATACTTTTTAACACATATTTAATCACATAAACATGTTCTCAATTCAACACATAACATATAGCATATGTTCTCACATAAGCACTTATCATGTAAGCACATTTCACACACACATAAGTTCTCATATCAACTATGTCATGTCTGCACATGTTTCTAGGTTATCAAACACAAGGTTCTAATGAATCATGAAATTATATAGGATATAACCCCTACCCATCGTCCCTAGGTATTCAAGCCTAATTAATCTCTAATAACAAGTTATGCTCTAATACCAAGCTGTCACGCCCTAAAATTTGGATCGCGGGGACTCCCTCTGATTTGTGAGGTGTCATGATTGCCCGATTATCACTCCATAACCCGGACGGCTATAACAAGTTATCATTATCTCCTCAGTTCCCACCTAGACCATCATTACATACAGCGGAAGTCTTTATTTACAACAACACTTCAAGTCTCCTATATGGATTACATGAGTTTAACTCTAAATCATCATTCTTATAACATATTGAAAACTTTACAAACTCATCATGAGTCATTAGGTAGATCCAATGAACCTCACTACCCAAATAGTAAATAATAAGTCCATATTCAGGTTTCGATTAGCTAATGGGTGTTCCACCAGTCAGCTAAAACCTAGGCAATTCATCGACTGGCTACCTCTCAGCTTTAGTCAGTTGAATGAGATATTTTGGTCAGCCGAAATAGGTACCTACAGAGCTTGCAGATACAAACATTCGGTATCTCACCATTTCAATCGGTTGAAGGATGTTTTAGTCGGCTAAAACTCTCCAGATCTTGTCTCTCATAGTTTTCAAACCACAATTTCTCCTCCAAAAGATTCATAACTCAAAGGAAATCATTCTATAAGTCATTTCGACATTATTAATCATTTTTATCTTCATCATGCATACATAATCATACAGTTCCTTACACACACAACACTTAGCTCATTTTCATGCTTTTTCATCTCACCCATTACCCATTAATATACATACAAACTTGGACACTAATGGAGATAAAATAAATCAACACAATTATTCTCACAAGTTTATATATGTAGGAATTAAACATGAATGAATGATCATCATTTAAACATCTAGCATTTTATCATGCACAAAACCATGCGCACAATGTATGAAATCATAAGTCATGAATAACACATGCTTAGAAACCATATTTAAACATATCAAACCATAAAGCATAAGCAATAGATGTTCTGAAAACATAAATGGTATTTTCATAATTTTCACATGCATATAGCCCATAATCTAGACATGCACTCAAATAAAGTAAATTAGTCTTAAATAAAATTGAAATTCGCTCCATGCCAACTCTACAGTTGGGGAGACTACACCACTTCTTTTTTATTTCCTAAAAATAGTTAATCCTCATGACATAAGCAACCACACGCTCATTAGAAATGTCTAAAATATAATTTTGCAAGTTCCGTGAATACCACATAAGCATATATTTGCATTTAATCATGCTAAGCAAATATTCATATATTATAACCATATCACAAACAATATATAAAATGCAATGTGATATGCATAACTCCCTCAAACTCTCCACACAATCCTTGGGTTCCAGTTTTATGAGCTACCCAATGCCACCTAACCTGTAGAGACCGTGCCCAATTTTGGCCGATTTTCATTTTTTTATCAGTTATTGCTTTAAATGCATTTTTGAATGATATTTAACGTGTTTTGAATGTGAGAAACATGTTTAGAGAGTTATTTTAGGGTTTTGGGATGTTTTGGAAACTTTTGGCAAAGTTTGACTTTTTGGTCAATGGGGATCCCGGGATGAGGTTTAATGAGTCCAGGAATTCGGATATTTTTTTTGAGAAAATTTTATTTTTGGTTATAGACCAATTAGAATATTTTGAGAGACGTAGAAGTGATTTTGAGTCCATAGCTTCTTTCGGATTCAAAAACGGAGGTCGGGAAGGTACGTTAAGTGAACTAAGGGTGTTTTGGTCTTTTTGCACCCTAGGGCTTATAAATATCGAGGAGACAGATATTTACAGATTATTTTCTCTCCCAAATCATCCGTGAACCTCTCTTATCTCTCTTCTTTGTTTTCTTCTTCTTCTCTCTAGACTTAGAAAGTGTTAAGGCTTGATTCGGAAGGTGCCGAAGAAGAGAAGAGTGTTCTACGCGGCAAAGGCTACACTTAGAACCGAACAAAGTCGTGGTTAGGTAACTTTGGTGTTGGTGAAATTGTGGGATACTTGAAACTAAATCTATTGAGGTAGGGGGTGTGTATTGTGTCTTCTTATTCAAGTGATATTTCATATCTAAGCATAAAATAGATGTTTCTTTTCATGTGATATATGAAAGTGTATGTTGTGTGATGAAATTTATGTTTTAAAGTGAGTTATATATGTGTCTCTTGCTAGAAATGGTTAGTGTATGTTTTATATTGCATAGATTATTTATATGTTCAATGTGGAGCTTAAATTTCATATATGGGATTTTGGGGATAAATGATCAAAAACCTACTTTTGGGGGTTAAGTATCTATATATATTTTTATGAGCCTTGTGTGACATACTAGGATTGAACTAGGATATATAATGGGTGCAATGTGATGTGGCAAAACTCGAATTATATTGTAAGCTTAATTTTGCCCTTTTTATCAAAATATAATTTAACCACTCGCAAGAGCACGAATCTTTGTAGATAAGGTTCTATATAGAGGGTATCGATCCCACGAGGACTAGTCGCAATTATCTTAAAGAAAGATTAATTCTACTTTAATCCTAAAAATAGGCTTTTGAATTTTTGTTTATAAACTATTGCATGAATATAATGACAATAAAATTAAAGAGTAAAGGATGGGAGAGAGAACTAGGGTTGGTTTCCACCACTAGCCATTCACATGTTCATAAGTGTAGCAAGCATGGGATTCATTAATTAAATGCCTAACAATGTCATTAGGCTTGTGACCTCAATGACATATCAAAAGATCAATGTGTGTGCTAACCTATCATAATCCATCTTCAACAAGCATAGCTCTTCAACCTAACTAACTACCTAATTACCCTACTCACTAAGTGAACCCTACATGCATCCAAACTACCTTGTCTTGGCATGGTCTATACAAGCAAACATCACACATTCATTTAAACACCATTATCTAGCCATCATTTGCACTTCTTTTGGAATATGCAAATGTTGTGCATTCAAATGACAAAATCTACTCTAAGACAAGAATAAACTCCATATCAAATGAATATATAGAAGAAATGTATTTGTGTACATGATCACTAGGCTAAATAATCAACATTTAATTACAAATCCCAAGTGCTACAAGAAGGAACAAGTTTACATGGCTAGGGGTTGAAACCAACACCCTAGTATGGAAGTTAGTTGCTCATGGTTGCCTTGCACTCTTCCATTGATGGAGAAGATGAAGCTTCTTGGTCTGATTCAGCTTCTTCTCCTCTCTCCCGAATGTCTCTCCTCTTGATGGTCTGATGTGTTGAGAGATATGAGGTTATTTTGTGCTTTAAGGCTTCCTTTTCAACCTTGGGGGCCCACCATATATATATATATCAATATATACATCTCTTACATCAAGAAGGTCAACAAGGGTCTTGTTCAAGTCAGACAATCCCCTTAAGTCATGCAAAAAGGGGGATTTTGTTGCAAGTGGGAGAGCAGGTGAGCAAGTGGCCAAGTGGGTTCTGCAGAATCTCAATCAATCGAGATTGGATCTCGATTGATCGAGATTTCGATCAATCGAAATGAGATCTCAATCAATCGAGATTTTGATTAATCGAGATCAACATCTCGATTGATCGAGATGCCTTTGGCTGCCATTTCTGATTTTTCTCTTGAACTGCAAAAAGCCTCAAACTTTGCTCCATTTACTCCAAGACCTGCAATACATCAAAAACACAAAAATATCGCAAACATATCTCAGTAAACGCAAAAACGAAACTAACATATGCAATAAAGAGGGTTCAAATGCATAAAATTGAACACTTATCACAATGCATCGAACTTGTGAATGTGTGTGCAAAATATGAAATATTTTATGTGAGTGTGGGGTGTCTCGAAGTGGCTCAAGTGAAATTAGTATGGAAACATATCCTCTAAGGCTGAAAGACCTCAAGCTTGCGCAAGATGGGTTGGTTACCAGTGGGTTAGTAGCCCTAAAATAACTAAGAATTGGGATATAGAGCTTTGACATGTATTCGGATGTGTGTGAGTGTGAACCAAATCCGAGAGAGTGTGTTGAGTCTTATATGTAACTTAAGTGAATTACATGACTTGTGTGGATATTAATCCGTTTTCGATCTTTGTATATGTTACATGTATGATGAAAATGTGCTATGTGTATGAAATACATTTTATATGGTTGTCAAGTTATAATTGATGTGTATGCCATGACGTGAACGAATTGAGCTCTTAAGCTTGCAACTAGAATGCTAAGGAGCATGACATGTAATTGATAGACATGAGTTATGTTTTATGCATGGAAAACGAAATGTGGCATTGAATGGATTGCACAATACATTAACCTTGAGCCTGTTGAAAATTGTTCATCCCCTACACTAACACTTTTAGGACATGGCAAAGAGGTGGTTGAAGATGCACGACCATGAGTTGGACCTAGAATAAAAGAATATCATTTTTGGACTTTTGTGTTTTTTTTAGACATGTGTATCGACGTCTATGCCGACTTGTGGCATGTGGATTAGACTAGAAATATTGTACCTATTTTTGGATAAGAAGCATGGATAAAAATTTCAATTATATGTGATAAGTTTGCTAACTTGTGACGATTATGTAAAAATGATATTTTGTTGCAATAGGTGTATGATAATGCATGAATTATCATTTTTGTGTTGCAAGTGTGTGTGGTGGCATTAAATGGTGATGGTTTCTCACTTGGATGTTTAGGGATTTGTTGGGAATATAATTATGTTATATGATTGTTTGTTAGAATAATTGATTGGGAGGAGAATGGTGATTGTTATCACTTTTTGTTTTGTTAGTGTTCTAGGCTAGGTGAGTTCGATGCATCGAAGTCACCATTTCGATGCATCGAAATGTGTTAATGCATCGTAAAATTATTCGATGCATCGTCAATTAAAGATGAGGGTTTCAAACAAAAATTCAGTACGTGTCGTAGGATACTTCGCATCTTGTTCGATGCATCGCAAGTTTGATGCATCAAAATCACCACTTCAATGCATCGAAGTGTGTGGCTGAGTGTGTTTGTTGAAATAAAATTAGAGAATTATTTAGAGAGGAAATATGGGACCACGTGTAACGTCATAAGTAATTTTACATACGCAATTTTAATACTACGATGGTTTGATGATTTAGGTGGTGTATTAGAAGCAAATGGA
The DNA here is from genome assembly GCA_026545225.1 of Cornus controversa. NCBI lineage: Eukaryota > Viridiplantae > Streptophyta > Magnoliopsida > Cornales > Cornaceae > Cornus > Cornus controversa. The sequence continues at coordinate 32,293,264 of CM048845.1, read as the reverse complement.
CAAAATCGCCCTTATTATTACGAGTAAACTCCGGGATTGGTCCAAACTTCAAACGGACATAACTTCTTCGTTTTAGATCAGAATTGAGTAGTTTTTTTTGAAATTGAGTATTTTTAGATGCTCTTTCCAATGGAAAATGAATAAATCTAAAATACCAAGCATACAGGGAGTTAGGTTCTAGAATTGGGCGGTTCATAAATGTGAACCAGGTGAGAGTTCCATTGTTCACCTCCACTTTCTATATCGATCTTGGTATCGAAAAGTAGGGGTGTGACAACATGGTATTAAAGTAAGGTGCTATAGTGGGAATAATAGTCAGAGATGATGGTTTATTACATAATCACCCTTGGTTTTTGAGTACTGGAAATCAGGGCGGGACATAACAATAACTCCTTACCAGATCACCTCATAAGGGTTACCTTTACCAGAATACCTCTCTATCAATCACCTCATGAAGGTTACCTTTACCAGAATACCTCGCTAATGACGTCCCATAAGGGTTACCTTTATTAGAATACCTCGCCATTCCTCAAATAAACTTTACCACCTCGATTGAATTCACCACCCTCACCATGCATTTCCTAGTGAATGAAGATAGATTCAACATGCTCATGATAGGGTAAACATATAATTCAAGCAATGTAACATTAATTTTCATACTTGTACATTTCCCACGTACTCATCACACACTCTCACATTGAACATGTTTCACATAATGCACATTTCATATCACTTAAATAGACAATTAATCATGTTTCACAATTAAACATGCTTCCAAGATATTTTATCAAAGACATAAGTGTCACCTTCACACATATATATGATTTCATATAATTATTTCACAACTCAATCTCAACATGCTTATGTACTCACATAAGGCAATTATAACCATGCACTAACATCAATTAACATTGATAATTCATTAAATGACACAATTTAGCATGCTTTAATATTAAAAGACATCTAATTATCCTATATAACCAATTGGTTGTCATAGGCAACCAAAATACTCAAAAAAGCCTCGGATTATATGGGTTAAGCATCCTTACCTCAATTTGGAAGAGCTTATAAATGACTTTCCTAATTCTCATTGAAAAACTAACCTTCTCAAAAATTAATTCCAGATGGATCAAACTCGAGCCCTCAATGCGTAGACTGTTTCTCTCTTCTTCGGCATCTTCAAATTCTCACCTCGAGACCTTCCAATTCAATGGATAAGTGAAGAAGAAGATGTAGAGATATATATGTTATATCTATATTGCTCTCATGGCTAAAGAGAATGAGAAATGAGGGCTGATAAGTAATGAATGTTACGCATTCAATGCCCCTAAAATTATATGAATTAGTGCCTTAGTAATATTTATTTAGTGTTTTTAATAACAATTTTAATCTTTTTATGATTTTAGGTGATTAAAGGTAGTTCTGATAAATAATAGTGCAACCAAGTCACAGATGGTGCTATTTTAGTTGAGAGATGAAGCTTGACCCATGAGATATGTTTATATTGAAGATCCAAGTTAAATGGACTAAAGAACTGTGCTAAAAATGAGTTTAAATGAAGAAAATGAGCATGGACCTATTCACATTGAAGACCAGGTCAATTCAGGGCCAGAAAGTGGTAAACCCATTTTGGTATTATTGCCATAACTCCATATTCGACTCTCAAAATGGCCCAAACTCCGCTTGGGGTGACTAAAATTCAATTCTGAAACTTTTTATATTTCACAAAAATTCCTAAATTGGATGTTTACAACACCTTTCTACCCCATTTACATAGGTGCGCCTCCAAGGGTGCAAGTTCCCCCTCTATAGGAGTAGATGCACATATGCAGACATAGGTGACACTTCCAATGGCGTAAGTGCGCCCTCTATGGTTGCAGATGCGCCTCTGGGATACTAGGTGTCCCGTTTGTGCTGATTTGTGAGATATATAGAGGAAAAGAAGAGGAAACTAGGGTATTTTGGAGCAAAGAAAAAAGACAGAGCCGATTCGTGACAATTAGCAGAAGGAGAAGGAAGGCTTCAACCATTGCCATGAGGAGCTAACTTCTTCCTAGGGGTTTGAGGAAGCCCTAGCTAAGTATCATTGTGATGAACCTAGAGAGGCAGAGGGTGAATAGGCTTTTCAATTTTTCTTCCTAATGTTTGCAAGTTCGGCAGGTACATGCAATCAGATAATTATGGACACACGAATTTATAGAGGAAACCCCAGGGTGGGGAAAAAACCTCTTCGAACTGAGCTCCACTGTGTTTGAAATGGTAGTATGATAATTCTCTCATTCACTCTCTCACTCACCCAACTCATAACATAGTCTCTCCAGCACTCAGCCCAGTTCACAGCCTCCCTAGGCCTAAACCACTCTCACCAAATCTCACAATAACTTTTCCACTCTCAACCCAGCCCAGGTTTCCCAAAGCCCAAGCTATCTCTCACCAAATCTCACCACAATCACTCACACTCCCCCTATCCAAAGTATCCCAATACTTGGACTATACATAGTGATAGTGGAGTCAGTTCGATGTCTTGAGTAGTAACTCTTCATGATTTGATTGTATGTCTTCTCAGTCAATCTTCAAATTTTTAAGCTCTAATTATTAGTCCTCAAAGTCTAGCTTGATAATAATATGGTCACTTGACTTCTTGGCAGTTAATGACACTCGAACTCTTCAAATTTAGGCTTCAAGGTGAATCACACGAAGATGCTTGAGCTTCTTCAATGATGGGCTTCAATAGGTACACCCTTAAAGTGTAGCTTCAACGGACTTGAGGTAGAAACACTCTTTCAATGACTTCCGTTCTCAAATACTTGGAATCTCCTTCAGCATGGTATCCACCTTAAGCAACTGTGTTGGTGCTACTTTGCCCTTGAACCTGTTCTTAAAAATAGACAGGACTGCCACTGGATTAGAAATTAGTAACACAAAACTTATGGATACACGTATAACAGTTGGCAGTTCAAATGACAAATAACTTGAATACAATTTAGCAAAATCAGCATATAGGCAACATCAAAGTAGCATGTAAAATTCTGCATAATAGCATATAAAAATCTGCATAATAGTTTAGGAAAGTCAGCATCAAATAAGTCTCAAAAATAGCATGTTTTGAACCCGAATCAGCAACATTTTAATTCTCAAAACAACACAATTTATCCTTCAAGACAGCAAATTCAGCACACTAAAAATCAGCATATAAGTAGCTCTAAGACAGCAAATTCAACATAATAAAAATCAGCATATCAGCATTTTTAAGACAACAAAATCAGCATAATGAAAATCAGCATATCAACATTTTTAAGGCAGCAAAATCAGCAATAGAAATCAGCACAAACTGCCCTTTGTTTCAGCAAAAAATTAGCATATTAAATCAGCTAAAACAGTACTTTTAAACTCACTAATTAGCACTACTAATTCACCAAAACATCACTATTAAGCTCACCAAAACAGCACTATTTTGGACAGCAACCTATAAAATTCAACAACACGGTTTTGATCAGTAACTTGAAATTTTGAAAGTAACTTAAACAATCAACAACAGGAAATTTCTGAAATCAACCTAAACAATCAGCAACCTAAGATTTTCGAAATCAAAACTAAGCACCAGAAACATGAGATTTCTGTTTCTTTTACTTTTTGAATTTCTTTTTATTAGAAAAGACATGAAACCCTAATGCCTTTAATTCTCAAATTGCCCCCGCATTTTGTTGCCCTAGAAACAATTCCCAAAATGTCCTTCCAATTTAAATAACCAGTATGTCCCTACAATAAGGTTAGTGCATATAAAATAATAACAGGATAATTAAATAATATCATGTAAAGCAAACCCGAAATTCTCATTCAAAGTAAAATGACACTAATGCCCTTATAGATCCTTTTAACATTAAAACTTGGGCAAACATACTTATGGGCTTCCTGGACCATCAATCTCTCCCTTTTGTCTTTTAATGTCAAAAACTTCCTTGTACTCCTAGTACTGCATGCCTGCCCTTTCCTAAATATTTTCTCCCCCCTTTTTGACAATGAAAGTCAAAAGGGTAGGAATTATAGAGCTAGTAAGGAGGAATGGTGAATGTTCTTTCATATAGTGAACCACCCCAATCTATGTCTGGAAATGCTCTAAGGGATAGGTCTAAAAAGGGAGTGTAATGTATTCCAAGATTAGCTATGCCCTTATAATACATTAAAATTCTTTTGACAATCTTTCAATGTGAGAATTTCTAAATAGCTAAATTTGGTCTTTTCTCCTGTCATGTGCCTAGAACACCCACTATCAACATACCACTTGGTATTAGTATTAGAAACTTTCAAAGAAGTGTACATAAGCATGCTTATAGAGTTCAATTTCTTGGGGATCCACATCATTTTAGTCTTCATGAAACCACTTGATGATTTAGGTGCATGGTGCAAGTGAGCATCAGTTTTTCTAATATATATGGGTTTTAATTTCACATATTTGGGGCATGCATTAATCCTAGAGACATACTTAGCCCTAGATTGGTGATAAACATTGAATAATAACTCATATTTAGGTCTGGTAGTGATCGGCGTTGAATGTTGCGCATTCTAACCTCTTAACTTGCGTATTTTATTCTCTTAGTGATAGATTATTTTTTTATTTTACTTCATTTTAGTGTTTTCTATATTTTCAGGGCCTTAATGATTATTTCAATTAAAACCAAGATTTTGGGCTTTTAAAGATGACATGCAAGAGGGTTAGTTGAAGCCTACATCGAGTGGATCCATTCAACTCCATATTTTAACTCAAAACAGTCCAAGAGAATTATAACTGTTGAAGGGTATTTCGGGTCTGAAATCCAATTTTGTTTGTAATACAATTTTAATCTTATTGTAGAAAATAGCTCGTAACTCTTATTTTTGAGCATCAAATTGACTTAATTCTCACACAAGTTCAACAAAATTTGATTCTGGACACTTTCGTATTTTACGTAAATTTTGTGAATCGAACATCTACTGGGTCAAAATCTGGGCCAAAAGTCAGTAGAAAAACCCACCAGATTAGGGCCTACGAGAAACGCTAATTGTCTCCTAATTAGGTGGGGACTCTGAATATTCTCTTTGTTATTAAAAGTGATGAATTGGAGCTGTATTGAGAGGCTTGGCAGCAGCTTTGAAGAGCTTTTGGAGTGGAGAATCATTGGAGAACATACTTCCATGGAGATGGTGTCTTCTTCCTCAACCGTTGAAGCTTCTTCTTTTACCATGAGCGGCTAGTTCATCCACTAGGGTTTTGATGTAGCCCTAACTAAGCATCAATGGTTTGATTGTTTTAATTATTGGGGACCTTTATATACATGCATAGATTGTGTAATTTAAAGGATTCTTATTATAGAATTGAATAATAAAAGTCTTATAAATTCAGTTTCAATGATTTCTTATCTTGTCTTAGATATTAGGTTGTTGTTATTGAACTCAATCTCTCTTATTTTCTGTGATTATGAGAGCGATTATTACACAATGGTTTTTATTGAATATATCATTAAAAGTTTTCATGGATTATGCCTAGAGAATATGAACCATACTGCACCCTAGAGTAGAGTAGTTAGGCAGATGCCCATGCCCATCGAAAATAGTCCATGACTTAGCCTTAATCATATGTTATCTTCTTGATGGATGAAGGTGAGTTTGTAGCCACTAACACCACTTATACATGGTATTAATCCCCATAGTTAGTTCAATTAGCCATTGATTGTGAAGTTAGCGGGGAAATCAACAACTCTAGATTTATCTCATACTTTCTACACTCCTCAATTTCTCTTACTTTTGTTTAATTACCACATTAGTTATTTTAGAATTAAAAATTAAAATTTTTTTCTTTTAAATTTAATTAGAATTAATTTCGTATATCCAACTCAGTCAGACCACAGTCCCTGAGGTTCGACACCCCTTTTGATAGCCCTATTCTGCAAGAAATTCTTTCTATTGCGAAGTGTGGTAATTTAATTGATACACTCATCACACACGATCAATTTTTTGGCGCCGTTGCAGGGGACTGTTTATTTTGATTGTTTGAATTTTTACAATTAGTTCTAATTGGATTTTTAGTTTAGGAATTTTTTTTTATATTTTGCTTTTAATTTATTTCATTTTTTGTTTTCTTTTCAAGAACTAATTTGTTTTGTTTTATTTTTAGTTTAAATTTTTTATTTTTTGCTACTAATTTGATTATTTTTTTATTTTTTTTTCTTTTCTTTTATTTTTCGGTACTTCAATCACCATACCATTGAGCGAGAAGAAGATATTATTGATGTCATGACTGGTGTTCATGATAATAATGAGGACAACAATATTGTGCCGAATGTTATTGTGGAGAGAGCGCATTTACTCAGAGATTACTTTCCCAGAGACATATAATTCACCAGTTAGAATTCAATTACCTAATGTCACTGCACAGAACTATGAGATCAAGCCTAGTATTATTCAGATGCTACCATCTTATTTTGGGCTGACTCACAAGGATCCGTACAAGCACTAAGATGAATTTATAGAAGTTTGCTCATGAACGAAAATTCACAACTTCTCTGAAGGAGAAGGTCAAGTATTGGTTCAGATCTCTATCGTCGAGCTCCGTCATGACATGGACTCAAATGCAAAGTGAGTTCTTAAAGATATATTTTCTGATAGGAATGACCAATCAATTCAGACAAACTATCACTGGTTTCTCTCAATTTGAGGGGGAACAATTTTATGAGACATGGGAGAGATTCAAGGACCTTCTTAGAAAGTGGCAGTTAGTGCAGTGTTTCTATAAGGGACTGAACGAAGGTAATAGACATATGGTGGATGATAAGCGTTGAATGTTATACATTCTTGTGCCTTTACTTATGTATCTTGATCCCATAGTTGCACATATTGTATAGTTTTTACATGTTTTTATGTTTTTGATAATTTCAGGTTCAAACTTAAAATGTGACGTAATTTGACTCATTTATTAGATCAACAATGCATTCCTCTTTCCTACCATACTTCATGAAAAGTCTACATCAAGGAATAGTGAATGGCGTGTCAAGACCGGAGTCGAAAAGTTATAAAGTTGAAAATATGCAGAAGAAGGAAGATCGATGCATCGAAGTCCCTACTTCGATAAATCGCAGCTTCGATGCATTGAAGTGCCTACTTCGATGCATCGTCCAAACCTGCTGGAGATATTTTTTTACAAATATTTTCTCCACTTGCCACTTGTCCAATTTTGCTTGGATAAAGCCTTGTATAAAATTTCTATGATATTTTGAGTCTCAGATCAGTTATATAGATATAGAATATGTAATAGAAAAAGATACACAGTTCTCGTAATAGAGAGCATATTTTAGAATTCTAGATAGAGAAAATGAAGTTCTAAATAGGGAAAACTGCAAAGAGTGCTTTGTAAGGCCTTGAAGATCATTTTGAGCATAGGATCATCTCTGTCTATGGAGTGCTTCCAACCTACCATGTTCAACTAATCCTTCTCTAGGATTTAGACAAACCCTAACTTTGTAAATATGTTCTAATTTCAATGAATTGGGGATTTTTATGTATTTTGTGTATATGTCTCTTGCCTTGAGCCTTATATATATATAAGTTTACAAATTCTTTATGCTTATATGTGGTGATTTATCTTCTTGTCTTAGAATGCTTAAATTCCTCACATGATTTTCAAATACTTGTAAGTTTCACAAGGACTACAAGTGATGGCTTGAGACTAGTTTTCACTTTAACATGCATAACTAGATTTGCATAGTCCATGCTTAGAGATGGTGATTTCACTTCAATTAAGTAAGTAGGCAGTGATGATGATTTCGCTACACTTAGGTAAGTAGGTAAATTAGGGAGATCACGTTTTTCAAAGATGGATTATAGTATATTAAGGTGTGTGTATTCTCTTGGCAACGTCATTGTAGGTGGGACTTGTCAACGCGTTAATTAGTACACATTTGTATGAATTCTCTCAATTTATTATAAGTGTGACATACTACGAGGTTAGCGGGGAAGTCGAACCCTAGTTCTTTATTCTTCTCTCAACTTTTGTATTTAAATTACTTTTATGCTTTCAAAGTAGAGTAGAAAAATAACCAACATGTCCGGTTGTGATTTAATCAAGAAGCAACCCTCAGCCCTTAGCGAGTTATACCTACGTAGTCTCTGTGGGATCGACACCCTCGTCTTAGAGCCCTATCCTTCAAGGATTCGTTCTATTGCGAGTGATAAATTTATAAATTGTGAGTAGCGCAACCACATATAACAATTTTTGGCGCCATTGTCGGGGACTACAGTTGAATCGCTAAATTAGAGGATTGAATCTTGTTTGAATTTTAACTATACTCATTCTTTACATTATTTTATTGTAATTATTTTTTTTCCTTATTTCTTAAGTGCTTTATTTTAGGTACATATACAAGCAAAGCTTCGGGATTGAGCTTGGACCATTTGTGAGTATTGTATCTATTTTCTTGCACTTAATTAACATTCAATTTTGTTACTTTTTGTATATATGGATAGTGTAGGTTTTCAATTTTATTTTTATTTGTTTATTTCGAAATATGTCATTTGAGTATGAATATCCTTTAGAGGCATGTTTTGATCAATTTGGTTTTGATGTGGATTTTGGATACAAAAATTCAATGGATGTGTCCGTCAATCGGATGCATTAAATTGGAAATTGGAACAATTTATGACCATCGATCAAGTTCCTACTCCTACTTATTTTTCAAACCACAAGAGTTATGTGTATTTTATTTTAGCCCTTATCATCATGTGAGAGATTGTGAACAATGTTCTAATTTTTCCTAAGGACAAGCAATGACAAATTTCTCTATACTGGGGAATGATCCTCATTCAAATACTTATACCCCAGAATTTGAGGATAAAGTTTTGGCTGCACTTGGCAATCTTGAGAAACAAACTAAATTGTTAAATTCACATTCGTAATCCATAACTAAGATAGAAGTTCAAATCGAACTTATAGCCAATGTTTTGAATTATGCAGATCAAGAGGACCTTCCAAGTCAAACCATAACCAATATTAAACTCACACAACCAATTGAGTTTGACCATGCACCATTTGTAGAGCCCTTACTCAAATCAGACTCTAAAAATTTAAATGAAGAACTTAAGTGTGATCATCACTTAAGTCCTAATGGCAGTCCGCCTTTTACTATTATTTTTGAACTAAGTCATGATCAAGTAGACATGAATGAGAAACTTAGTCAGAAGAAATTTAGAGGGTCATGTTTTCATCAATCAGTTGAATTTTATTCGATTGATTCATTTTTATTAGAGCTTCTTATGCACATAGATAAATTGTGCCTAAAAATTGTTTGAATTCCAGCACAACATAGTGAGGGAAAAATTGGGGGGATACTCTTAGATCTTCTTAAAAGATGTGGTATAGGGTAAACCTTCCATACACATCTCGCCCTAGACATTAAACTTAGCAACAACTTTCGCGGTCCTATCATGTTCCGTGTGACCCTTCAAATCCAAAAATTAATGTATCTAAATATTTTTGAAGCCTTTGGGTGTGAGAGGTTTGAATTGAGGGTGGAAGCTTAATTTTTTCATACTTGGGACAATTTTGCAAGCATACAATCAAAGGAAGTTTTGATGCATCGAAGTAGCCACTTCGATGCATCGCAGCTTTGATGCATCGACATCAACATCGATGCATCGATCTTTAAAATGTCCCATTTTCCTACCAATTCCAGCAACCTCCGCACCTTGTGTCGATAGATGGTCGATGCATCGATAGCTTCGATGCATCAAAACCTCTAGATCGATGCATCGACAGCGATGATGCATCGAAGTAGCCACTTTGATGCATCGCACCGAGGCACGTGACTGTGTATGCAGTCACTTAATATTCAAACCCCTCGTCTTTCCATCTCATTTCTTCCCCTCTTTCTCGCGACTCTCAGCTTTCGCTTGGTCATCTACAACTACCAACCAAACCCACCATCTCAAATCATCCATCATCTATTCCCTTGCATTTTAGGAGAAGACTCCAAGTCTTTCCATTTCCACTTACACTTTACAAGGTAAGAGTTCTATACTTCCTTTGTACCTACTTGTTATTCGTGAAATTTGGAGTTTTTGGTTTAGATTTTTATGGGTCTTCCATGTTCTTCTATCTGATTAAGCTTGAATGAGAGAAGAGAATATACTTAGGCATGATTAGTATGTTTGAGATATATATAGATATATATATATAGGCGTAGATTTTACTTTGAATTAATATAATATATTTCAGAGCCATTTTTGAATCAAGGGTGTAATATGTGTGGCCAGGTTCGCTCCCAGTTTCATATTTCCACACACTCTCTAGCCATGGCAAGTGACAAAGTTCCTCATAATTAGGTCCGTGACATTCCTTGGGGTCAATAGGTGACTAGAGACTTCCACCTTGAGCATAGGGTGGATATTGATGATTTTACGGTAGACCCATATGCAGCATGGTCTCTTTCTGCCCTCACCGAGCATCATTTGCTTGGTCTCTTGGTACCTGCTGCTGAGATTTTCTACCCACGACTTGTTCATGTATTCTACATAAACATGTCCTACCAACTTGATACCCTGGATATACTGCACACCACTATTGACGGTGTTGCTATTATTGTCACCATCCGTGACATAGCTGACTGCATCGGGTGTCCACATAAGGAACCCGATGACCTTCACTTGGGAGAGGAGATACCCCATTTTCCCGCCATTCCTTCTGACCTATCTATTTCCTCCATGCACATCCCATGGGCCACTGATCAAATCGTCGTGGCAACTTTTTGCGAGCTTTGTATGCCCTTCATGCCTAATTTTGGTTCTCTATTCTGGCAATTATCTGGGCCAAATTTCCCGAGTATAGGAATAGCTCGTTGATCGTCCCACTCTGAGGATGGCCAATGTTAGCCTACCATTCCCATTTCTTATCACGACTCTCCTTCGTCGTGCACACTTCCATTTTCTTCCCGACGAGGTTGCGAGTGAGGCCCCCCTCACTTTACTTTTCAAAGGTGGAGTAAGATGCTTACCCACATATTGCTTGTTACCAATGTCGCTCCCGAGGTTGAAGAGGGCAATCCAGATATTTATGCCTCTCAGAGGGAGGACACTGACACTAATATGGCTGAGGCTAACTCAGATACCCCTGTCATGAGTCACGCTCAGTACGACTATTTAACCACGGGCTTAGAGTGTCTCAGCACCAACCTCTAGTCATTACAGGTGGAGTTTGCTGAGCATCGCCAGCAAACAAATGATTTCTTAGGTACTATTGGCGAAGGCATGGTTAGTCTGATGTAAGACAACCAGCTTGTACTTCAGCACCGACAGTAGACTGACGCACACCAGGACGCAGTCATTGTGAGCCAATGGTAGATCCAGCAACTGCTTTGACAGGCACTTGGCTTGGATGCTTCTACTTCTGCACCGCCGTCGCCGCCTCCTCAGCCCTAGTTATTTTATATTTCTTGAATTTTGTATTTTCATTTCATTTTCAGTATTTTTCTTTTATGTACTTATAGTCATAGAATTATCTAGTGTCGTGTTGGCACTCTTTTTTGTTGCTTTGTGAAGCAACTCTTTTGTATTCCATAAATTTTTGTATTTGTATCACACATGTTTGAATTAATGGAATATTATCGACTTTTCATTATCTTTATGTTATTATTGTTAGTTGTTTAATTATCTTTTCCAGTTCGTGTATGTTATGTTGGTATGTACTTGTACTTGTGTAGGTTTTAATACCCCACTTGTCCCGTGTACCCGTGTGCCCACTACCTTTACACGGTTGATGTTTTACCTTTTTGAGACCCATCAACCTACCGGTAACATTGTTCGAACTCTTTTTAGTTCAAACATTGAGTACAATGTTTAATTCACATTTAGGGGTACGGTACATTGCATACACTATGCATACACTGGTTGCTTTTTCAATTTTTGTACATATTGCATCTTTATTTCATGTTTGCCATGATGTCCTTCTATTTGAAGATGTGATACCAATAACGTCATTGCTAAATGCATCTTGTAATTAGGAGCTTTGACATCCCAATACTCAAACTTTTGAAACTTATATGTTAGGTTAGAACGGTTTACATTTTTGTTCAATCTTTAAATATTGTACAGTTTTTCTCCTAAATTTATCCTTAATGGCACAAACACACACACATGCATTCAATTGTGGGGTATACGTCGTTTGGAGAATTTTGAAAACGTTTGTTTTTATTTGAATTCCTTGAAGAACGAATTGCTTTGAAAAATCAAAAGTCAAAAAAAGAAGGAAGAAAAAGAAAATAAATTGGCAATAAGACTTCTCACTCATTAAACTGGGCCTCTGTGCCTTAGGAAGTATGGAGTGTTCACGTCTAAAAGGTGTGCAAGGTTGAGCAATAATGAAACAATTAGTTCATTTAAGTTCGTAGCCTAGTGAACTCAGTTATTAAGTCCGAGGGGCGTTTCTTCACCCAATGCCTTAAAATCGTCCAATTTGGGAGTCATTGACCCAACACTGTTACATGGGCTTACTAGATAGCTTGAAGGACTTAGGTATTGCACAACCAATTGTGTTTAATGTTTGTTAATATTTTTGTAGTTAGCATTATGATTTGGTGATCCGTTTCAGAAAGTTATTTCTTCTAAGAATAGATGTTCCCTTTTATTCTCCATTAACGACAATAAACCACACATTTGAATGTATGTTCACTTTTCAAAGAGGATTTTAGGATTTGCACTTGTATGTGTATCGGATTGACCATTATGTGGGGACTGTTGCCTAACTATAATTTTTGACGGTTATTATCTATTAATGTCCAGTTAGCTCCATAATACTTGTTGCATTTGACATTTTGAACATCAATTGGGGTATCACTCTTTTCTAGTTAATGACTGAGCATTCCATTATTTTTGCATACTTTTGTGAGTTTAACAAGTGAGTTAAACCTAATGAGACTTCACTCGTCCACTAGACGTATCTAGGGGTTTAAAAAGCTTGTTGCATTTGCTAAATGTAGCCATGTTTTCCATGAAGCGGAAGTAGAATAGTTGTTTTATTTTATTTCTTTTTGTATTGCTAAGGGACCAGCAATATCTAAGTTTGGGGGTGTGATAAGCGTTGAATGTTATACATTCTCGTGCCTTTACTTATGTATCTTGATTCCATAGCTGCACATATTGTATAGTTTTTACATGTTTTTATGTTTTTGATGAATTCATGTTCAAACTCAGAATGTGGCGTAATTCGACTCCTTTATCAGATCAACAATGCATTCCTATTTCCTACCATACTTCATAAAAAGTCTACATCAAGGAATAGTGAATGGCATGTCAAGACTGGAGTCAGAAAGTTAGAAAGTTGAAGATATGTAGAAGAACGAAGATCAATGCATCGAAGTCCCTACTTCGATGCATCGCAGCTTCAATGCATCAAAGTGCTTACTTTGATGCATCGCCCAAACCTACTGGAGATATTTTTCTGCAGATATTTTCTCCACTTGCCACTTGTCCAATTTTGCTTGGATAAAGCCTTGCACGGAATTTCTATGATATTTTGAGCCTCAGATCAGTTATATAGATATAGAATATGTAATAGAAAAAGACAATTTTTGTAATAGAGAGCATATTTTAGAATTCTAGAGAAAGAAAGTGAAGTTCTAAATATGGAAAGCTACAAAGAAGGCTTTGTAAGGCCTTGAATATCATTTTGAGCATGGGATCATCTCTGTCTATGGAGTGCTTTCAGCCTATCATGATCAACTAATCCTTCTCTTGGGTTTTGACAAACCCTAGCTTTGTAAATATGTTCTAACTTCAATGAATTGGGGATTTTTATCTATTTTGTGTTTTTGTCTCTTGCCTTGAGCCTCATATATATAAGTTTACAAATTCTTCATACTCGTGTGTGGTGATTTATCTTCTTGTCTTAGAATACTTAAATTACTCACATGATTTTTAAATACTTGTAAGTTTCACAAGGACTACAAGTGATGCCTTGAGACTAGTTTTCACTATAACATACATAACTAGATTTGCATAGTCCATGCTTAGAGATGGTGATTTCACTTCAATTAGGTAAGCAAGTAGGTAGGGAAATCAGTGACGATGATTTTGCTACACTTAGGTAATTAGGTCAATTAGGGAGATCACATTTTTCAAAGATGGATTATAGTATATTAAGGTGTGTGTATTCTCTTGGCGACGTCGTTGTAGGTGGGACTTGTCAACGCGTCAATTAGTACACATTTGCATGAATTCCCCCCAATTTATTATAAGTCTGGCATACTATGAGGTTAGCGGGGAATTCGAACCCTAGTCCTTTATTCTTCTCTCAAACTTTGTATTTAAATTACTTTTATACTTTAAAGGTAGAGTACAAAAATAATCAACATATCCGGTTGTGATTTAAACAAGAACCAACCCTCAACCTTTAACGAGTTATACCTACGTAGTCTCTGTGGGATCGACACCCTCATCTTAGAGCCCTATCCTTTAAGGATTCATTCTATTATGAGTGGTAAATATTTAAATTGTGAGTAGTGCAACCACACAAAATAGTGGATGCACATGTGGAGGTACTTTTATGTTAAAAAGTGAATATGAAACATGGAGTTTGTTCGAGAACCTCAGTGACAATTCTTTACAACATGTGTCTTCATCTCATTTAAGCAGATCGTCCAACTCTAATATAAGGTAGGCTGATAGTATTTTTAAGATTGGTTATGCGAATGCTATGTGTACCATTGTGGATGTTGTGTCACAGAGAGTGGTGCAACTCATAGCGACTGGTTAAGTTCCTAATCCATCTTCATATCCTCCTACGTTTGAGTCATGTGATTTTTTCTCAAGTCCTATGCACCATGTGAATAATTGTCCTTCACGATCTTTCACAAGAGCAAGAGGCAGCAATTCAGCCCACTTTTTAACCTCAGAACTGCGTGCCTCCAAAGCCATTTCAAGCACAAGTTCCCATGCCACCGATGTCTTCTACTCTTGAGAACAAGATGATGAGTTTCTTAGCAAAACTAGATAAGCTTGATTCTATTTTTGAAACCGTCCAAACTATTTCACAACTGGTTCATTCTCACTCTCAGTCAATTGCCAATGCCTTGAGTAGAAGAGAGGAGGGGAAACTACCAAGCCAACCAGTTACCAACCCAAAAGGGGTTCATATTCTCGACAATATTTCTTCTTCAAGCAACTCACACCATGAACAGGTTCAAGCCATCACCACTTTTAGAAATGGAGAAATAATTGACAACAAGGTGGGGGAGAAGAAGCTTGATGAAGAAGAGGTGACAATGAGTCCTAATGTTAAAATTTCTCATTAGCCTAAAATGAAATTGAATACTTTTAATGTCATTCAACATCTTCCAGATGAGAGTGATTGTTTCTTCATGGATGACATTGATGATTGTGTGGAAGAAATTGCTCCATTTGCTCTATCTCAAGATGTTGAGAAGTCCATTAAGAAGGTGAATTATATGCTTGATGTTGTGGCTATGAAAAATAATCCATCTTGGAGGATTCCGATTGAGCCATTGCCTTTTTCTTTCTAGCACTCCTTTGGTGCCATCATTAGAGTCTCCTCCATGGGTAGAATTGAAACATCTTTCGTCAAGGCAGAGAGATGTGTTTTTGAAGCCAATGAGACCATTCCGATCACTTTGAGTTCGGCACAAGGAAGTGAGGATCATATAGGGGGGACGATGTTAAATCTCCTCGAGCGATGTGGCATTGGGTGAACCTTGAATTAAAGTCAATGAACGTCGCCTACGGACGGTAATTGTAGGGTATTTTGTATTTTATATATTTGATTTCTTTTATTTTTCTTTCTTTAATTTTTTTTCTTTTTTTTCTTTCATGTTTTTCTTTATTTTTCTTCCATTTTAGTTGCTTTTTAATGTGTTTCTTTTGAGTTTTTGATGTCTTAGATACTTTTAAGGGATTCCAGGAGGTGTGTCGAGTTATTTGGACTATAAGTAGGTGAAAAAGAGAGGTCTCGGTCGACCTTGGGTGATCACTAAGTCAATTTTTCTCTTCCCAGTCGACCTTGGGCGATAGATGCTCAAGGAGATTTAGCAGGGGGGATCGATCGCCCCTTTGAAGGGGGATCAATTGCCCCCATTAATTTTTGAAGTACACCTCACAAACAGTTGGGTGATCGATTGCCTAGCCCAAGGGGGATCGATCGCCTAATCCATGAATGCCCAATCTGATCCGTTTTGTCTATTTTTGCTCTCTCTTGGTGACCTACTTGCTCCCACACAAAAATTTAAGCTTTGGTGCCTCTCCAACATCAATATACACTCTAAAATTTTCCACTTTTATTGCCATACTCCTATTGGATCATCATTATTCATCATCATCATCATCATCAATTCTAACTTGTTCTTCTCCTTTTTCATTCAAGTTTCAACTTTTCCATATTTCCTTCTTCACAAGAGGTGTGAATTACTTATGAAAGTGGGGTGATTTCTTTGAGGGGTTTTGTGCTACAAGTTTGGGGGAGGACCTTGCACATTGATTGTGGAGTAGTTGGTTGATTTTGATGCTCCATTCCAACCTTGACCTAGATGCTCCGACACCACCTTCTCCTTGATTTTTTTCAGAGGTAACTATCTTTTGTATTTTTATTTTTTTTCTTTATTTTATTTTTCATATTGTTTTTTTTATTCGGTTTCAAAAATAATAATTCTATTTCATATTTATTTTCACCCATATTATTTCACTTGGTCGGTGGGGTATAGTGGTTTGTTTTGACAGGTTGTAACATCCAAGTTTGGGGGCGTGCGTGCATTGCCTTCATACAATTGATGTGCTCTATTTACTTGCCACTACTCCATGATCCTGGTAATATTGTTCTTACCCTTCTCTCTGCTTTTATTGGGTGTACATTGCAGATAATGTACAATTTAAGTTTGGGGGTGAGGCGATACCTTTTATGTGCTTTATTGCAATATGGGAGAAATTCTTATGAAATTCTTCTTGTTTTAGGTTATTTTTATTTTATTTTTCTTAGTTTTTTATTTTATTTCCTTTTGTTTTGTTTTAGATAGAATGTTTTGACATTATTCAAGTGATTAATACTTTATGTAGGTGCGTAACTTGCAATTTTTGGGTATATTTTAAATTTTTGGCAACTACAATTTAAAATAAGTGGTTTTAATCATGGTTTGCATTAACATGCCTTGGGGTAATTGGTTTTAGTTTCCTTACATGCACAGGCACACTAGCATAATCTTGTGAGGTATAAATTTTGGCTCTGAGTTGTTGAGTTACATATACTTGATATTAATTAGTTTCTCTTGAGAATGAGTACCGATGATGTGTTACTTGACTTCAATGAAAAGAAAAAGAAAAAGAAAGAAATATATGTTGAATAGCAAATCAATTTGCTCCTTTTTTATGAGTAACCGGGCCTCTATGCCTCAGGAAGCACGAAGTGTTCGCATCAAAAGTGAAAGGGTGAGAAAAGATGAGCATTGATTATCTTGATTTGTAGCTTGACTGATTCGAGTAATTAGGTTCTTCGGGGTGTCTTAACGCCTAATGCCCTAAAGCCATCTGGTTTGGGAGTCATTGACTGAAAGCTTGTTACATAGATCTTTCAGAAAGCTTAAGATATCAAGACATTGCATAACCAATAAAGCAATGAAAAAAAAAAGAATAAGAAAAAAAATGAAAAAAGTCATGTATTCATGTTTGGAGTATGATTTCAATAAGGGGGCTGATGAGTTAAAGGGGTATGTGCCTTAATATATTCGGAGCTGGGTTATGCTACATGAGATGACTGCTAGTTCACTTTTCATGAGAGAGCTAGAGTTGGTTGCTTTCAAATATGTTGAAATGAATTATGCATGGGGACCATTGCTTTGAATTATAGAATTTGAAAGTTTAAAATTATTCTTGAATGCAAGTTTGTAACTATATATTGTAATCTTCTTCTTGATTAATGTTTACATAGGAACTTTGAATGTTTGTGGGTAACATTGCTGGAAACCCTCACGAGACTATAACTCATCCACTAGGGGAACCTAGGGGTTTAAAGGCTTGTATGCTAAATGCAATCGTTTTTCCCATGAAAGTGGAGTTTGGGTAGTTTAATTAGTATTTGTTAGTTTCCTTTGTTTTAATTTTGTTTTATTCTGTTGCTAAGGAACTATCAATATGTAAGTTTGGGGGTGTGTTCGGCGTTGCATGTTGCGCATTCTAGCCTTTTACTTCGTTTTAGTGTTTTCTCTATTTTCAGGGCCTTAATGATTATTTCAATTAAAACCATGATTTTGGACTCTTAAAGATGACATGCAAGAGGGTTAGTTGAAGCCTACATCGAGTGGATCCATTCAACTTCATATTTTAACTCAAAACAGTCCAAGAGAATTATAATTGTTGAAATATATTTCGGGTCTAAAATCCAATTCTGTGCATAATACAATTTTAATCCTGTTTTGGAAAACATCCCTTAACTCTTATTTCTGAGCATCAAATTGACTCAATTTTCACATGGGTCGAACAAATTCGATTCTGGACACTTTTATATTTCACATAAATTTTGTGAATCAAACTTCTACTGGGTCAAACTTTGGACCAAAAGTCAACAGAAAAACCCACCAGATTAGGGCCTACGGGAAACCCTAATCGTCTCTTAATTAGGTGGGGACTCTTCATATTCTCTTGGCTATTAAACATGACGAATTGGGGCTATATTGAGAGGCTTGGCAGCAGCTTTGAAGAGCTTTTGGAGTAGAGAATCATTGGACAATAAGGCGTAGCAATACTTCCATAGAGATGATGTCTTCTTCCTCAACCGTTGAAGCTTCTTCTTCTACCATGAGCGGCTAGTTCATCCACTAGAGTTTTGATGTAGCCATAACTAAGCATCAATGGTTTGATTATTTTAATTATTGAGGACCTTTATATACATGCATAGATTATGTAATTTAGAGGATTCTTATTATAGAATTGAATAATAAAAGTCTTATAAATTTAGTTTCAATGATTTCTTATCTTGTATTAGATATTTAGTTGTTGTTATTAAACTCAATCTCTCTTATTTTCTATGATTATGAGAGCAATTATTACACAATGGTTTTCAACAAATATATCATTAAATGCTTCGATAGATTATGCCTAGAGAAGATGAATCATACTGTACCTTAGAGTAGAGTAGTTAGGCAGATGGCCCATGCCAATCGAAGAATGACTTAGCCTTAATCATATGTTATCTTCTTGATGGATGAAGGTGAGCTTGTAGCCACCAACATCACTTGTGCATGGTATGATTCCCCATAGTTAGTTCAATTGGCCATTGATTGTGAAGTTAGTGGTGAAATCAACAACTCTAGATTTATCTCATACTTTCTACACTCCTCAGTTTCTCTTGCTTTTTTTTAATTGCCTCATTAGTTAATTTAGAATTAAAAATCAGAATTCTTTTCTTTTAAATTTAATTAGAATTAATTTCGTATATCCAACTCAGTTAGACCACAGTCCCTGAGGTTTGACACCCCTTTCAATAGCCCTATTCTACAAGGAATTCGTTCTATTGCGAAGTGTGGTAATTTAATTGATACACTCATCACACGCGATCAGGTAGTAACATCTATAAAAGGATATGAATTGTAGATACCACCTTTTTTTGCTTTGACAAAAAATGAGTGAGTTTTGTTTGAATGTACCTAAGTGGCTTCGTCATCATTAAAGCCAATACCTATCTTGCCTAATTACTTTATGGATTGTTCCCAAATTTCATTCATCATTTGAGATCTCTCTTCTAAGAATGTGTTAAGTTCAAGTTTCCATCTCTTTGTACTCCAACTAGCTTCTTGTGGCCTATTTTTGGCAAGGTAGCAAACAATTAGTGAAATAGAGCATAAGGTGGACAATTTTACCCTTATATGATTGATGAGTAGCTCATTTGACTTCTGCAACACTAGGTTGACCATTTTCAGCTGCTTCTTCTGAGTAGTACACTTTTGGGCCAATCTTTCATATTCTGCAAGGATTTCATCAATCTCAAGATCCTCTTCATTTTCATATTCTGACTGATCAGTTTCTGATTTTCGTACTGCCATAAACAGATAAGCTTCTTCATCACTGTCATTGGATCGATCTTGTTCCTCCTCCTTTGAACTTGAAACCCCACTAGTGTAAAGAGCCTTTTTATTGCCCTTTCCTTTGAACTTTGGGGTATCAAAATACTTGTACTTCTTTGTTTTGGGAGCATTAGAACAATTCGCAATGTAATGTCCTTGTCTTCCACATCTAAAACAATTTTAGCCTTACAGTTGCTTAGACTTCTTTCTTAACTTAAACTTTTTGAATTTTCTTACAACATATGTTATTTCATCTTTAGACTCTTCTGAGCTTGATCCTTGCTTATTTGAAACTTCAACTTCCTTAGCTTTCAGAACTGATTCTTTCCTTGATACCGAGGGAGGTCCAATTCTCATCTCATAGGCAGTGAGAGATGATTCTAGCTCATCAATAGACATTCTGGAGATATCTTTGTCTTCTAGTATAGTAACCTTGGGATTGAACATTTCAGTCATGGTGCGCAGTATCTTTTTGCACACCACTTTGTCCTCGATGTCTTCACCAAGGGCCCTCATGTCTTTGATAACCTCCTCGATTTTAAAGAAATAATCAGCCACGATTTCTTTCTTATCCATTTTGATACTGTTAAATTTAACTTGATGAAACTGAATCTTGTTTTCTTTGATGGTGTTGCTTCCTTCGTGTGCAGTTACAAGTGAGTCCCAAATTTCCTTTGCACTTTTGTAATTCTTGACTCTTATGAATTCTTTCTTCTGTAATGCCTTGCATAAGGCATTTCTAGCTTTTCCATTAACTGATTTTGCTAACTTGTTGGCTGCTGAAAGGTTTGTAGGATCAAGAATGACAACTCCTTCCAATGTAGCATGTTAGACATCATAGGAGATAGATAATAAGAAGGCCTCAATTTTAATCCTCCAAGTGTCAAAACTTGTGTCATCAAAAACAGGAGCCTTGTGGGCAAAATTGTCTTAAGCCATACTTAGGATCTTTACTAGTCAAACCAAGAAATGCAGACGTGTGCTCTGATACCAATTGATGAACTTAGAGGGGGAGGGAGTGAATAGGTTCTTCGATTTTTCTTCCTAATGTTTGCAAGTTTGGCTGGCACTGCAATCACATAATTATGGACACAAATTTATAGAGGAAACCCCAGGTGGGGAAAAAATCTCATTGAACTGAGCTCCATTATGTCTGAAAGGGTAGTACAGTAATTCTCTCAATCACTCTCTCACTCACCTAACTCACAACAGAGTCACTCCAGCACTCAACCTAGTTCACAACCTCCCTAGGCCTGAACCACTCTCACCAAATCTCATAACAGCTTTTCCGCTCTCAACACTTCCCGAGCTTCCAAAAGCCTAAGCTATCTCTCACCAAATCTCACCACAATCACTCACACTCCCCCTGTCCAAAGTATCCCAATACTTGGACTATACATAGTGATAGTGGAGTCAGTTCGATGTCTTAAGCAGCAACTCTTTAGGCTTTGATTGTAGGTCTTCTAAGTCAATCTTTAAATTTTCAAGCTCTGATTGTTAGTCTTCAAAGTCCAGCTTGATAATGATATGGTCACTTGACTTCTTGGCGATTAATGACACTCGAACTCTTCAAAGATAGGCTTCAATGTGAATCACACAATAACGCTTGAGTTTCTTCAATGATGGGCTTCAATAGGTACACCCTTAAAGTGTAGCTTCAACAGACTTGAGGTAGAAGCACTCTATCAATTACTTTCGTTCTCAGATACTTGGAATATCCTTCAGCTTGGTATCCACCTTAAGCAACTATGTTGATGCTACTTTGTCTTTGAACCTGCTCTTAAAAATAGACATGACTGCCACTGGATTAGAAATTAGTAACACAAAACTTATGGATACACATATAGTAGGTGGTAGTTTCAATGGCAAACAACTTGAATACAATTTAGCAAAATCAGCATATAGGCATCATCAAAGTAGCATATAAAATTCAGCATAATAGCATATAGAAATATGCATAATATTTTAGCAAAATCAGCATCAAATAAGCCTCAAAAACAGCATGTTTTGAACCCGAATCAGCAACAATGTAATTCTCAAAACATCACAATTTATCCTTCAAGAAAGCAAATTCAGCACACTGAAAATCAGCATATAAGCAGCTCTAAGACAGCAAATTCAGCATTATAAAATCAGCATATCAGCATTTTAAAGACAACAAAATCAGCATAATGAAAATCAGCATATCAGCATTTTTAAGACAGCATAATGAAAATCAGCATATCAGCATTTTTAAGACAGCAAAATCATCAATAGAAATCAGCACAAACAGCCCTTTGTTTCAGCAAAAAATCAGCATATTAAATCAGTTAAAACAGTACTTTTAAACTCACTAATCAGCACTACTAATTCACCAAAACAGCACTATTAAGCTCACCAAAACAGCCCTATTTAAACCTCAGGACAGCCACCTTTTTAAACTCAAAACAACATATTCTGATTATCAAAACAACAACATTTTATACTCAAAACAACACCTTAAGTTTTGAACAGCAATAGGGAAATTTCAGCGACTTAAAGCTTCCAACACAGCAACATATAATTTTGGACATCATCCTATAAAACTCATCAACACGGTTTTGGATAGCAACTTGGAATTTTCAAAAGTAAATTGAACAATCAACAACATGAAATTTCTGAAATCAACCTAAACAATCAGCAACATGAGATTTCTGAAATTAAAACTAAGTTCCTGAATATGGAATTTTATTAACATTAAAACTCATAGACTATCTAAACACACACAGAATTTAGATGAATATGATTCACAGTTAATATATCAAGGATTTAATCAATTTTTGTGCTCAATGAGAATAGAGCTCTTCATCAACACAAGAACACCCAAATAAACACAGAATTTTGAACATGAAATCGTGCACCTGTGATTTGTGTGTGTCAACAACAAAGTCTCAACAAGTGTGCTTGTGATGTGTGTAAGAAAAGAGATTAGAAAGAATATACCCAAAATGAAACTGAGATGAACAGAACCGGCGACATCGTATAACGGTTCTGTCAACAAGGATGAGCTGAGATGAAGAGGATGAGCTGAGAGCCTTCGATGAATCTTAGATTTCAAACAATCAATGAAGTTCGCGAAAGTAGTTCAAACTATTAACGAAGTCGACAAAGGTTATTCAAGCCATCGATGAAGTCAGCAAGGGATAGTTCGGACTCTTGAGAACTGAAGATGAACTAGTATTGACTGGCGGTGAAGAATCAATGAAAAATATGACCCAATACTGACTGGCGGTGAAGAATCAATGAAGAAGATGACCTAGTACTGACCAGTGGTGAAGAAGACTGTGAGCTAAAGACGAGCTGGGTTGCAGATCTCTATCGATGCCAGCGACGAGCTGCACACTTTCTCTCTCTAACCCTCTTCCATTTTTCTTTTCTCTTCTTCTCTTCTCTCTCTAAGCTCACCTGTCGCCCCTCTCTCTCTAAGCTCACCAATCGCCCCTCTCTTTTCTAAGCATTCACCATTTCAGCGTGTTTCACTCTGTTAGTACTCTCCAAATCTTTCTTTTCTTTTTGCCCTGTATCTTTTTTTCTCCTCTCTTCTATGATATATGATCTATATATCAGCTGAAAAAAAATGTCTCTTTTCTTTTACTTTTTGAATTTCTTTCTATTAGAAAAGACATGAAACTCTAATGCCTTTAATTCCCAAATTGCCCCTGCACTTTGTTACCCTAGAAACAATTCCCAAAATGTCCTTCCAATTTAAATACCTAGCATGTCCCTGCAATAAGGTTAGTGCATATAAAATAATAATAGGATAATTAAATAAATCATGAAAAGCAAACCCAAAATTATTATTCAAAGTAAAATGACACTAATGCCCTTATAGGTCCTTTTGACATTAAAACTTGGACAAACATACTCATGGGCTTCCTGGACCATCACATTGTTGATTGAGTTATATTTGGGGATTGTTCTTTTTATGTATATAATTTTGAGGAATATTTTGTATCATTTGTGTAATAAGTGACAATTGAATAGATATGCATTTATGGTTGTGTTTAAATGTTTATAATCATTCTTGATTTAATGTTGTCTTGTCTTAGATGATATTTTATCTTGATTGAACTCAAATCATTCCCATGAGAGATTAAAAAAAATAGGGTTTTCAAAGAAGATTTTAATGTTGAACTTGATAATTTATTGAGGTGAATTATGACTCATTGTGACTTGTTCGATAGGTTAATATTTTCTTAAATTTAATATCTCTCATTCTTATTTTTGAAATTTAATGAATTATAATTATACAACAAGTTTTCATTGCATGTATGAACATATAACTTTGACAGTCCATGCCTAGGGAAGATGCACACTTCCACACCCTTGTGTAACATAGTTAGGTGGACAATGCGTGCTAACCGAAGATGGGTTGAAGCTTAGTGAGTGTTTGTATATATCCTCTTGACGATTTCATTGTGAACATGTGTGTATAAAACAAGGACTTTGATAGGCCATGCCTAGGGAAGATGAGTTCTGCTACATCCTAGTTTAGGTAGACGATTCGTGCCAATCGAAGATGGGTTATTGTTTAGGCTTTAATTGTATGTTCATCATTCCATGAATCTTATTTATGCATATTGTAGAATTTTTCCCAAAGTAATTTCAATCGACAATGGTATGATGCTAGTGGTAAAGTCAAGACCCTAGACTTCTCTCCCTTGAGTATATATCATTTATTTATGTTATTATTTTATGTCATTTAATTTCAGCAGCTTAATTTAAAACAAACAAAATAAATTCTCTTTGAATTAAATTATATAAGATCTTGATAATTTAACAACAAAACTAGCGCAATCTTTGTGGGTTCGACCCTTACTCACTATTTTACAAAATTTAGTAGAGTATTTGTAGTCATTTACAAATTCTCTTTTGTCGAGATGTAAAACAACAATGACATTATAGAATTTAACATCCACTTATTTACAACAATGTCACTACATTTTCACTAAACCTTCTCGGGCTCTGTTTCTGATTTTCGTAACTTCGATTGACACGAAATCAATTTTGTAGTGCGTCAAATATTTTATTTAAGCTACTCTCCAAATTTGGAGTCAATCCAACATTTTTGGATTTTCTAAGCCCATGGGGCCTCCGCCAGGGGTCAACTGGACCCAAAAAAGTCAACTTTTATCAAACGCTCCGTAAACTTACCCAAACCTTAAATAAGTTTCTAAAACATTTATTTTACATTTAAAATATATATATAATCATTTAAAGCATTAATATGACAATAAATGAAAATAAAAGAAAACCGGCTAAAAATGGTCACAGTTCTTACATCCCCCATATAGTCTTCACCATATATCATGTGAATAACACTAAATGTCTTCCCATTTTTGAAACAAATTGACAAAGTAAGAGCAAGGGAACCACGAGAGAAAGAATCACAAAATGATTAAGGAGCAATAAGAACATAAACTCCATTCAAAGCATATAACTAAGAGTACCAAAATTAGGAGTTATAATCCAAATATCCAAAAGAAACATAGACACAATAGTCTAAACATAAACATAAACATGTTCAAGAAAATAAACATAGAAAACTAGACATAACATGTAAGCACTCAAGTTTAGAAAAATAAACTAACTAGGTCTATAACACCAAGACCTAATCCTCATCTTTTTCATCACCATCATTGCTAGAACTTCCTAGAATAGCTTTCCAAATCAATGCTTCAAGCTTTGAAAACTTTCTCTTCAAGTAACTATCCAAACCCCTTATGGATTGATTGTACTGACTAGCAGTTAAAGCATAATTGGAATTAGGAACATAAAGTTCAGTAATAGAAGCGTTATCATCACTCTCATTCACATCTTCATCAACATGTTTTCTAACAACCTCTTTTTTTGCTCTTTCCTTCATCTTATTGGTAATTAAAGACTTAACATTAGAAGTCGTGAACTTTCCTTTGGACTTTCCAACTAATGCATTTGAAGGAATGTACATTTTCTTTGCCCTGAGAATTTTTATCACAATAAATGGAACAGGCAAAGCATTGGTAGGCCTAAAATCATTAGACTCTTGAATCATTATCCTTGTCGGCACATTAATCTTATCACCATTCACAATGTGATACAAAATCTCAACTCTATGCCGTAGAAAATCACCCTCATGATCATGAGTATCAAGAGTATAAGACACAATCAAATTCAAAGCAGATACATTGTCAGTGATATAAGCACTAGAAATTTTATTCTCAAGCAATGGAGCATTAGGTTTACACATCTTCTGAATGATTGCTTCCATGTTTGGTATGTTCTCCTCAGTGCCACCATATGGAACAATTAAACCATCTTCAGCCTCTAGAACACCTAACCTCATAGAAGTAATGAACCATGTCGAGAACACAATCTTTGACTGAATTAGCTAAGGAACTCCAACCATTATTTCTAAAATAATGCATAAACTCCAAATGATAACCTTGCCAAATGTTTTCCAAATCAAAGCTCCTCTCACACCTCATTGGCCTATAACTAATAACTTTCCTATAATTCTCAAAGATACCTTCTTCATCAAAGTGATTCAAAGTGAAGATAATGTTACCTTCCAATGTGAGAGAAGCATCAACTCTTGGTCTCCTTAATCCATCGGCCATTGCCAGAATGAGAGGAATACAAAATAACAATGTGAAAGCCATTGAGAAATTTTCACAAACATTTGATGTGCAACCTTTGAAAACACAAGCTTGAATGAAACTTGTTTGCCAAATCTCCTAAAATTAACACAAATCCTCCAAAGAGAATCCCTTCCACCAAATTCAATCACAAATCAACCACAAAATCAAACTAATGTGATGCAATATATGTAGCATAAAGTATGTTGAAAGTTTATGTAAAATGAGGAACAAAGAGAGGAAGAGTGCACTTGTTGAGAGAGAAAGTGAGTTATGAACACAATGCACACATGCACATATAAAAAGCACTTCAGCTGAGCCTGAACCGGTCCAGCCTATCCCTTAGACAAGTCCAACTTGGTTCAAGTTGATCAATTTTGACCAGCTTTGACCCTTAATGCAATTTTTTTCAAACAAAATGATAAAAATGCACAAAAATTAAAAATAAACTCCTAAAATCTGAAAAGTATGAAACTCTTTTAGGATTTTTATTTATGTGAAAATAAAATAAAATATAATAATCATATAATCATTAAAACTAATTTTTCACATAAAATAAAATTGAGTTCTAAAATTTCTGAAAAAATTCAAGAAGATTTACAATTGCACAATCTTAAAACCCATAAATTTGCCAACAAAATTCATACTTAATTCCATGATCGTGACACAATTTTCAATACACAAATATTTCTAAAAATTTAGAAATTTATCTACTAAATCCATGTGTGTGTGTGTGTGTAATCTAACATCACCAACAATTAATCAAATTTCTTTGATTCATCTTCTAAAACACATTGGATGATAAGCAAATAAAATCACACATAATCAATTTAAATATTAAAAAAAAATTGTTTATTTCTAAGACGGTGATTTTCACTCTTCCGCCAACTATTTCCTTAAAATAACTTTTTTTAAAGATCTCATTGGAGATTTATGTCATAGTGATAGCTTCAAACAAATCTCGAAGGTAGCATTTTTCTTTTTGTCTTAGACTTTTAGCAGTTCTTTTTCATTTTTTTTCTTTTTCTGCTGAATAAAAATGTAATATATTTTTTTTCATTCTTTTGATTAATCATTTAAGCCTTCAATGTTACTCATACAATATACTCTAGTCAACTTCACATTGGTTTTCAATCAATTCTCTCAGAATTGGATTAGTTCACAAATTGTATGGATTCAAAAGATTCACAAATTGTTCAACCATGTGTTGTCTTTAAACCTTATGTTACCTCAACACACAACACCCATGTTAATTATACGAAATTATCCCTCTATGCACAATTGGATATAGATATATGTGTGTCCTCAATCCAAATCAATAATTGAATATTTATTAAGTTATTTGATTATTTCCTGTTTAATCAATAAGCCTTCAATAAAAACATATGTGTTTTGCCAAGGTGTATACCCATTTTATTAAAGCCAAACTAAGCGCTTGGATTTAGCATTGATTAAACTAATCAAGCCATAATAAATTATCCAACATAGATGTAAATCTTGGGAGTATGTCCCAAAGCATATGATCAACCAACACCCAACATGTTTGAATTTTAGACCTTGAGGCTTACTGCATATATAAAAGTGCTAACCAACTATGCCTATGGTTCATCACTCCCTCATACTTGAGGATAACATTCGTCATAACACTGACAAGTAGTAATTGCAATGACGGCCTTACAATTACTTTAATAATGACTTGTTGGCGATCTTGTTCTGTTCTTTATCAATAGGGAGTTCACCCACTATTGTTAAATGAACAAAACACATTATGATAACGCGATATAAGTGACTTATGCTCCTGACTTTGGTAACCATACCATGCACAAATCAAGTCATTGCGTAGTCAATGGATACTACGATTCGGGTCTTGAATCGAATCAATACATAACATTCATAATATATAAATAATATTTTTGATTAACAATCCCAACAATCTCCCACTTGCACTTTATAGTCAGTTTCCCTCACATCTAACTCACATGCTATCAAAATGTCAATCAAATACTTTGATCGGTAGTGCCTTAGTAAATGGATCAGCAAGGTTATTCTCTGATGCGATCTTAGCTACCACTACATCTCTGCACTGTACTATGTCTCTGATTAGATGATATTTCCTCTCAATATATTTTCCATGCTTATGGTTTTTGGGATCCTTACTTTGAACAACAGCTCCACTATTGTCATAATGAAGTACAATAGGTGAGATTACATGTCACATAACTCCCAAATCAGAAAGAAATTCCCTTAACCAAATGACTTCCTCTGCTGCTTTAGAAGATGTAACAAATTCAATCTCCATGGCTGAATCAGTAATACACGATTGCTTCACACTTCTCTAACTTATAGCCCATTCTTATAGCCTAAACATAAATACTGAGGTAGATCTTCTAGAATCCTCATTTGATTAAAAATTAAAATCTGTATAATGAACTGGTACTAGCTCATCACCTCCATAAACAAACATATAATCCCTGGTTCTTCTCAAATATTTGAGAGTACTCTTGACCACAGTCCAGTGATCTCGACCAAGGATAGACTGGAACCTAGTGATAATTCCCACTGCATAGCATATATCTGATCTTGGCGTACATGAGACTACCTACTGCTGAATGATATGATACCTATCTCATCTCCTCTTCCTCTTCAGGCGTCTTAGGACATTGAGTCTTAGAAAGAGATATTACATGCCTGAAAGGTAAGAAACCTTTCTTGGAGTTTTGTATAGTAAACCTGACCAGAATCTCATCAATATATGCAGTTTGGGATAACCCGACCATCTATTTCTTCTGACTACGCAAAAGTTTAATCTCAAGGATGAAACTGGTTTCTCCCAAGTCTTTCATATCAAAATGGCTAGACAACCAAATTTTCACTGATGATAATGCCCCTACATCATTTCCAATGAGTAGAATATCATCCATATAAAGAATAAGAAAGATCACAATGTTATCCTATACCTTCTTATACACACAAGGCTCATTAATGTTTTGATTAAAATCAAATGCCTTGATTTCTTGATCAAAACACATATTCCAACTCCTGGACACTTACTTGAGTCCATAAATGATTCTCTGTAATATGCGCACTAGGTGCTCCTGACCTTTCACCACAAACTCGTCTGGTTGTTCTATATAGATGTCCTCTTCCAAGTGGCCATTCAAAAATGCCATCTTGATATCCATTTGACATATCTCATAATCATAATGAGTACTTATGGCTGAAAGAGTCTGAATAAACTTCAGCATGGCTACCGATGAGAATGCATTCTTATAGTCAATCTCCTCACGTTGAGGGAAGTCTTTGGCTACCAACCTTGCCTTATATGTCTTAACATTTTTGTCTATTCCTCTTTTCCTTTTATAGATCCACTTACATCCGATGGGTTTTATTCTAGAAGGTGTTTCTATAAGTTCCCAGACTTGATTGAAATACATGGATTCTAATTCTGATTTCATGGCAACCTGCCAGTTTCCTGAATCCATATCATTGATGGCCTCTTCATAGTTCACATGATCCAACTCATGTTTATCCAAAATAACTTGTAATATTCTTCCAAAAACATGTATCTAAGGTTGTCATGAGACTCTCCCACTACGACGAGGCATAAGTGTACTAGAAGATGAATGTGTACTAGTGATAGCCTATTGTGCTCTATTAGTCTTATTATCTATAATTGGTTCATTTACCATTGGTTCTTTAAAAGAATCTGACATCTTATCCAAGATAACTTTACTTTTGGTTCTATGGTTCATAATATAATTTTCCTCCAAGAATATAGTATTGGTGCTAACCAATACTTTCATATCTTCAGGATCATAAAATAAACCACCATTGGTTTCCTTTGGATAGCCTACAAATAAACACACTATTGATCTTACTTCTAACTTAATCACATGTCCTATCCGTAGATGTGCAGGATAACCCCAAACATAGAACTACATCACACTAAGTCTACACCCTATCCATAACTCATAAGGAGTCTTAGGTACTGACTTAGATGGCATATAATTCAGTGTATAAGTTGCTACATCCAAAGCCAAACCCCAAAAGGAAGGAGGTAACGTTGAATAACTCAACATCAATCTAACCATATCTAGCAATGTTCTGTTTCTTCTTTCTGCTATACCATTCTACTGAGGGAAACTCAGTGTAGACAACTGACTAATAATACCCTCAGTAACCATGTGGTCCTTAAACTGTCCCAAGAAGTACCCTCTCTACGGTCTAACCATAGTGTTTTGATGTGTTTACCTAATTTTTGCTCCATTTCTGCCTGATACTCTCAAAACTTTCCAAAAGTTTCAGACTTGTGGTGCATCAGATAAGCATATCCGAACCTAGAGTAGTCATTGGTAAAAGTAATGAAATACTCATAGCCTCATCTTATAGTGTGCATGGGATTAAGCTTTTGCTGAGATATGTGAATGAAAAGTGAGATTAGAACCCCAAGTGATCCATATAGGAACTTAGGGTGGCCTAGTTAAACTTCCACATGAGTGGTCTTGGGGTCCCAATCGAAGTCGAGGGCGACTGAATAGTGTTTGTTGCATTTATTTAGGTGTAATAACTCTTGTGGACGGGTGTGAGTGGGCGGGTGCGAAGACAGACACTGGGTTGAGCTACAACATTGACAGGGTACAAAGTGCTCAATCCCACATCACCTGGGTGTGGAAAAGGGGATGTACTTATATGTAGTATGTTCTCTTCAAATGGTATGAGGCCTTTTGGGGTAAAACCCAAAAGCAAAATTGTACGGGCTCAGGCCCAAAGCGGATAATATCATACCATGTGTTGGAGTGGGGTATTACAGTTGGTATCAGAGCCTAAACGCAGCTGAAAGTGTGCCAATGAAGACGTCGGGCCTTGTAGGGGGGTGGATTGTAGTAACCCTTGTGGACGGGTGTGAGTGGGCGAGTGCGAAGACAGACACTGGGCTGAGCTACCACACTGACAGGGTATAAGGTGCTCAATCCCACATCGCCTGGGTGTGGAAAAGGGGATGTGCTTATATGTAGTATGTTCTCTTCAAATGGTATGAGGCCTTTTGGGGTAAAACCCAAGAGCAAAACCGTACGGGCTCAGGCCCAAAGTGGACAATATCATACCATGTATTGGAGTGGGATATTACATTAGGGACATGGGATAATGACTGGACAAACATGACACCTCACGACCCAAGTGGTTGGTGGCTAAATGGGTACAACAATGGAGTGAACAGTTACGGGTACTATGGATTCCAATAATGCAAGGAAGATGAATAAAGATGGTAATTAATGCAAGCACTAGTTTAAGATGAATCTAATTCCTCATCACTTGAATAATCACCTAATCATCGTTGTAATTCATTGAATTTTGGATAGTAAGGTTGGTATAATATATTGCAGGAAAGTAAAGGTTACGCTACCATAAGCATGAAAAGTTACGTTACTACAAGCATCTAAAGTTACACTGTAATGATCCAATTTTTTTTTGAATTATGACTAAATGTTAAGTGAATTTTTAAGCATGATTAATTGCTTAATGACATGCTTAGTCGACTTAAATGATCTTTTTGTGTTTTCGATTATGGGTGTGGAACCGAAATGGGTTCGGGTAACTCGGGAAAATAACTATGAGCTTTAGAGAGTGTTGTGGGGGTATGGATGTAAGTTCAAGGACCTAAGTGAAGTTTTAGAAAAAGAGGAAAGGCTAGTTTATGAATAAGCGAAAAAGGGCCATAACAAGGAGCAAATAAGAAAAAGGTGGAGGGTTTAGTTGTAAGGGACAAATATATGATGTATATATGATATATATGTGTAAGAAGAGGGAAAAAATTAGATTTCATTTCTCTCTCTCTCTACATCCGAATCTCTCTCTCTCTACAAAGTTCATCTTCTCTCCTTCTCTCTAACTTTTGAGGGCCTAGAAGTGAGATTTGAGGGTAAAGCCAAAAACAAAAGTTGTTCCCCTCAATCTCCTCTTCGTTTTGATCGGTGGAAAGTTTCCATTGGAGGAGTTTGAAGCTTGGTGAAATTTGGGTCTTCCACTTCTAAGCTTGGATTTTGAGGTTGGGGTTCTTCTTCTCTTCTAATTGTTGATTCTAGGGTTTTGGGAGGAGGAGAAGGGTGTAGGTTGTGTTTTGCATATTTTAGGATGGTGAGAGGGGTGGGAAGTATGTGTTCTACTTCTCTTGAGTTCCATTCTTAGCAAAATTGTATACTTTGTATTAAGTATAACATGTGGGTTCAAAGTATATAAATTGGGGAAATTGTGAGTATGTGCTCAATTTGGGGTATATGTGAAAAATGTGAAATGTATGATATATATATATGTGATTATATGTGGAATATGTGATGGTTGAATGCATGTTAGTTCTATGTGCTAAAGTTATGCATTAAGTGTAGCATGAGTAAAGTATGCTAATTTTGAAGTGGTATGCATATGGGAGGTTATATGCATGTGTTGTACATATATGTGCTATGTGTGGTTTTTTTGTGGATATGAAATGCATGCTATGTTCCCTTATAACTAGATAATGCATTATGAAGCATGAATATTGAGTACTTGATTTCAATATGTTCGAAGTTCAAAAGCAGGACCGTTGTGAGGAAACGGGGAGAATGTGGCCAAGTTACCTAGAGTAGGTCAATACTTGGTGAAGGAGTTTAGTAGTCGAACCACCTGGAGGATGCAAATTCTCGGTAGTGGTGGGACGATAACCACCCGGAGGAGGTAAATCCTCGGTAGTGGTGGGATAATCACCTGGAGTAGGTAAAGACTCGGTGAGAATTCAAATACTGGGTCGAACCACCTGGAGGATGTAAATTCTCGGTAGTGGTGGGACGATAACCACCTGGAGGAGGTAAATCCTCGGTTGTGGTGGGACAATCACTTTGGAGGATGTAAATTCTCGGTGACGGTATTGTAGTTGTGTGAGAAGTGTCTCGGTTGAGTGATTTGGTTAAGAATCATGTTAGGATATCGGGTTGAGTCCGAGAGAGAGAGACAAGCGTATGACTATTGTTTTTATTTTGAATTATGAAGCATGATATGTGTTTAATGCATCTATATATATATATATATATGCATTGTTGTGAATGGACATGACGTATGTTGAATGATATGTGAAATGTTGTGACATGCATCCATGTAGGTCGTGTCGAGTCGGCACTTAGGAGGGTTGGGGTATCTCTACTAAGCCGCAGTGGTGCTCACCCCTTTATTCTAAACTCTTTTATAGATAAGGCGCCAATGACGGATGGGACTTAAGTGTCCAAGTGAAATTCTAGTAGCATTTTGATACATTTTGGATATTTGTATATTTAGCTATCTGTGTCGGCTTGTGGCACGGTAATGATCTAGTTGTAGTCATGGTAGAATTTTTCGCATTCTAAACCTTATGCATGAATTCTTGTAATGACTATAAACTTGGAAAATCATATGAATGGTATGTACCTTTTGAGAAAAGTGTATGTGTTGGAGATGTATGGCACCATAGGACCATTTTCCTCTTGGATTATGACTTCTTGTATGGATAATTATGAGTTAATGGATTATGGAATACATGTATGCATGAGTTTTTGAATTAAGATGATAGGAAAAATTGATGGAATTACATTTCAAATATGAAATGCATGTTGTGTGAATATACTTGATGACCATTAAGGCATTAGAGTATCCATTGGGGGGACACGTGCCCAAAAGTGTCCATTTTGAGTTTATGTGGTGGATGGAATTTATATTTATAGAAGGATAATTGTATTAGCTTCAATTTGATAGGTCATGGGCCTTGTTTGGATATAAAATGAGGAAGATATGCATGTTTTAGTGCAAGGGTTTAATTTCTGACCCATAGTCATTGATTTGGATATAACTTGGGTTTTCGTTGGTATTTTTAGATGATTCTAATTGGGTTGGATGCTAGACATGTTGAGGATGATCCATGCCAAATTTTGGGTCAAACGGACTTATAGATTGTGAGATATTCAAATTTGAAGTTTGGGTGAAGTTGTAGTTAAATTTGTGTTACAAAATTTCGCCAGGGATTTACGGCGATCGATTCCCCTCTTTTACGGTGATCGATCGCCCTTGTAAAAGCCCAAGAAATCAGCCTCTGTCGACCTTGGGCGATCGATCCCCTTTTTACAGCATGCACTATTCAAACAGTATTTTGTCCAACTTCAAAGAGGCATATCTCCTTCGTTTCAAATCGGATTTTGATGATTATTTTTTTGAAATTGTGTATTTTTAAACCCTCTTTCCAATGGTTAAATTTTTAGACATTTATTATAAACTCACAAGGAGTTATGTATTCGTATTTGTGGGATACAAGCATTCGAAGGGTTAAATAGTTGAGGCTATAGAGGTTAGATGATGTTGACTTGTGCATGGGTAATTACAAGTGAGTGGCTAGGCTTCCATGGTAATGAAAGGTTAAGATGATCCATTAGGGCTTAATGGATAGATTCACACTCGGAATTTGGGTCGGTCCGGGGGAGTCCCGACGGTCCGAATTCTGGGGCGTGACATACACTACCACAAGAAGAAAAAATTACACTAAAACTATGTCTAGTGAAAGATAAGTCTTGTTGATCGAGGGATCCTTGTTCTGGAGGAGGAATTCTTCCTTTTATAGGAGACTTGGTTATTTGTCCTATGAAAATATTAACATGCGATGGTCATTATTGCTTAGTCAAATGGGTTTCCTTTCGGTCCATGGAAAACTTGACACATGTTTATGTACACCTCATCGTATTACCCATGTAGCGCTCTGGCCACTTAGGAAAGTAACAAATTTTATGTGTACACCTCGTCGTATAACCCATGTAGCGCTCTGGTTGATTAGGAAACTAAACCTTGTCGTCGTGGAATCCAGGTAATGCTCTGACCAATTAGATACTAAAGCTAATTTATGTGTACACTTCGTTGTCGAACCCATGTAGAACTCTGGCCATTCCATCTATCTCCTCCCTCCTTTCTCACTCCTCCTTGTTCATTACAATTTCTGGTTAAAAAAATATTCATCATGATCTCAACCACCATCGCCACAACACCATCTTTACCACCACAACTACAACTATCATCTTCACCACCACCACCACCACAAACACCACTACCTCTCTCTCTCCTCTGTGTTTTTCTCTATATCTTTTGTTCACCACCGATGCCACCATAATTACCATCATCCATTTTCCTCCACCACCATCACCACCACTGTTTTTCTTTTGAATGAGAGAATTGCTTCATCTATTGATGAATTTTATAAATTTTAAAGTGGAGAATCAGACCTATATCTGATTTCGACTTCAAAGGCTTGTTTTCAACCATCACAACCACCACTGCCGCTACTCCAAGACACCGAACCCAGGCCCACAACCACCACCAACGTCATCACCTTCTGAATTTCTCATTGGGACTCTAAGAATACCATATCAATGTGAAGAAGTGTATATGCGTGTATGTATATGTGTATAGGTGGGTTTTGGGTTTCAATTCTTTGCAGTTTGTTTACTGATTTTTTTTCCTGATTTTGGTTACATTTGACATTAATTGATGGAAAAATGTGATACCAATTAATTGGAATATGAATTTGGTTCGGATTGATTTATGAATTTTGAGTTTGAATCATATTCATCGTGTATATGTGTGTATGTATATTTGTATATGTGGGCTTCCGATTTTGATTCTTTGTTGTTTTTGATTGAATTTTTTGTTGATTTTGGTTGAGGCCAAATATGATTCCATTGCTTTTGGTATTTTTGACATCAACTGATGGCCAAATATGAATTTGGTTCGGATTAATTTATGAATTTTGAGTTTCAATTGTGTATTTGCGTGTATGTATATGTGTATAGGTGGGCTTCTGATTTTGATTCTTTAATGTTTTTGATTGAATTTTTGGTTGATTTGGCTACATTTAACATCAACTAAAGGCCAAATATGATTCCATTGGATTTGAATATGAAGTTGGTGCAAATTGATAGTGTATTTTCATCATGTATATGCAAGCATGTATATAAATGTAGATGGGTTTCAAGTTTCAGTTCTTTGTAGTCTTTTTATTGAAATATGAGTTCAAATGGATTAAAATATTAATTTGGCTCAAATTGATGATGTGAGTTGAGTTTGAATAAGATGTTGGTCGTTTGAATTTTGGGCTTGGGAAAGGAAAGAAAGAGAAGAAAACGACTACGCGAGATAGAGAAAAGAGAGAATTGAGAGATGTATGTATATAATGGCAGAGAGAGAAATATTTAGTTAGTTCGTTCATTGCAACAAAGGGCAGTTTTGGTTTTTTTATTTTTTTTATCTCTATGACTTCTAACGTGAGTAACGATGAATAAGGGTGGTGAGGGTAAAGTCAACCAACCTCAGGGAAGGTTGACCCAATTTTTTACCTAATTTAATATATAGGTAATAAAAGGAAACCTCAAGAGGGGTCATAGTAATTTATATGCATGAAATGCATTGGGTCGTAGAGTTCAATTTTACATTAAGTCTAACACTCACTCAAAACTAATTTATCCCAAGTCTTGATTTTTAATCTTTGAGATTTTGGGTCCATCATCATAAGACTTGAATTTGCTTCAATTTTTTCATTCATACTTGATTTTTGAGTTTTACAATCGTATAGCTTGATTGGATCATATAATTTGAATTTTCTCGCAAGTTCAAAGTCTTCGAATTACTTGAATAAATCAAATCATCCCACTCAAGTAAACTAATTAGTTACACACTACAATAGTTTGTTGTCGTCAAAGTTACTTGAATAGTTTTTAATTGAGACACAACGGGGAGGGCAAATTTGGAACGCACTCTCTATCTTTGTGCTTCGAGACTCCAGTAGCCTACAAACAGTCGACACATCCAACTAGCTTAAGGTGTGTTCGCATCACAAGAGACGAATCAAAATCCTCGGTCGTAACGGGTACGTGATGTGCCGTGCGGTAGAGGGTGCGACATCGTTTGATGGAGATTTTGCAAAATTAATTGTTTTGAAATTGATAGGCTACCTACCAGTTAGGAAAACGGTAATATTTATTATTAAAAAGTTAAAAAAAATTGAAAAAATTTATCTCCTCTCTTCTCTCTTCCTCACAGTAGCCTCTGAATCTCTACCAGCCGAACCGAAAAAGATACCATGCATATGCCTTTCTTTCTTTACTTTGCACCATCTTTTTCTGTTCTCATCTGCAAGAGGCTGCTAGGAAGCCTTGCACTTGACAG
Organism: Cornus controversa; assembly: GCA_026545225.1. NCBI lineage: Eukaryota > Viridiplantae > Streptophyta > Magnoliopsida > Cornales > Cornaceae > Cornus > Cornus controversa. The sequence continues at coordinate 32,255,346 of CM048845.1, read as the reverse complement.
CCTAACTGCCAGGGTTATGGCGGCACCAGCCAGCAAGTGACACGATGGTGTGGGGTAGCCATATCCAGAAATGATCACACAACATATATATATATATATATATATATATATATATATATATATATATATATATATATATTTCTTTGGAGTGTTTAACGATGATAACGTAGGTGGGTTGCTAATGTCCATTTGATACGCACAAAATTACACTAACACAGAATCTTGTAATGGAGAAGATCTGGATGCGTGTGTTTTTATAAAGTAAAAGTAGGTACAAGCAATTACAGGCATATAGCAGCCGTGAGGGGACCCCAAGAGAAACATCTCTTTCTGGATTGCTCCAATGTTTTGGACCATCAGAAAACAGAAAGTTTCTGCCAAGGCAGCGTCACAAATGCCCACTAGAACAGCACATTTTTCTGGTACCACATGCATTTAATTTCTACCCCTTGAACATTTTATGACTTGAGAGTAAGTTATATATATATATACAGCATATTTTTCTGGTACCACATGCATTTAATTTCTACCCCTTGAACATTTTATGACTTGAGAGTAATCTGGTACCACATGCATTTAATTTCTACCTCTTGAACATTTTATGACTTGAGAGTAAGTTTGATATATATATATATATATATATGTGTGTGTGTGTGTGTGTTAGTTATTGCTCAGGCCTTTGATATTATGTTACATATTGTTGGGTTCTTTTTTTTTTTTTTTTTTTTTTTTTAAGAGTTTCAACTTTTGAAACAACTAATTGTCTGACAATGTATGAGAAATTTCTATGTTTGGTAGATAGAATGGAAAAATAAGGAAGGATAACATTACTAATGAGAGAAAAGGAAATGAAAGAATAGTGTTAAACTTTTATCGTGTTTGGTTGATTAGTAAAGAAAAAAAAAAGGAAAAGATAGTTAACATGTTTGGGAAAAGAAAGGAAATGAAACAATTTAAAAAATTTACCATTATACCCTTTTATATTTAAAAGAATAAATTTTATCTTTTATCAAAATAAGGACAAAGTTGGTATTAACAAAGTTTTATTAAAAAAATGTAGTATTTCTTTCTCTTTTCTTTCATTTCTTTTCATTTTTGAAAGGATAACAAATGTTACTATTCATTCTTAATTTATCCCTCCAAATCCTTCCATTTTCTTTCCTTTTCATTGAAAATTTCATACCAAACACATAAAACCATATCCTTCCGTCACATTTCTTTTCTTTTCCTTCTATTACTTTCCTACCAAACTGACCCTTATTTCTGAGTGATTTTAGTGAGTCTTTGGTTCAAATCTATCTCCTATTTTGTCTATTTATTTGTATCCCATTGCTCGAACTAGTTGTCTGACAAATAATCAAGAGTCATGTACTGAATCATATATTTCAGAATTCAGATGTAATCCTTTTATGGGACATGAAAAGTTGCAAATCATGTAAATTATATGCATATGAATTCTTTTACCATATTTGATCAAAATAACTTTATCAATATTTTACAAATATATGGGTTTTTATTTTTTTTTTTCATATTTCATTTATGGCTTTTAGATTCTCTACTGAACTTTTTGTTACTGTTCATATCTAAAATTTTAAATTATGATGAAATTTTTTATAAAATAAGTCTCTATGTGATAATGAAGATGGGCTTAAGACATCCAATATTGAAAATAGAAACAGATGGGCCATATTAATGATGGGTTATGGGCCTCATGGCCACAGTCTCACAGATGATTTTCTTTATGCATTGTTGCTGCCCCAAAATTGATCCTAGTCTTGCAAATATAATAGATTGTCTAATTGTCGTAAAACAAAAAAATATATGCATGGTAATCACGTACCAATGCAAAATATATATACAAAATTAGAAGTAGGAGACCTTTTCAGGAGGGGGACTATTTCATCTATTCAATACCATATATATATATATATATATATATATATATATATATATATATATATTCTAAAAATCAGACCAAATATGTACGATTCAATTCGCACGGTCAATTGATTGTGGATGAGATTTGAATTCAGACCTGGGCAAACATCAGTTCTCGAAGATCAAGCAAAAAGTTTGGAATTCGCAATTTTATACTGCAATGAGGTGCGTTTTAAATTAAGAAGATGACGTAACATCGGATGCAAATAAAGGTCCATAACGAGTTGGGCCAGCTGCGGATTTGGGAACCAAGCCGATCCTGCCGGGCTTTGACCGTCCAACAAGCCGGGCCGACCCTGAAGACATTTTAAGAAACTCAAGCCCGGCCCTTGGGTTTTGGAATAGCAGACCGGGGTAAAATGTAATTAACTATAATTATAGTCTAGAACTAGAAAACACATACACTTCACCGAGAGTGTTGTACTTCTGTTCGACACTCAATACCTTGTTGGACACTCGAATACTATTCGGACACTTCTTGGACACTCTTTGAACACGTGTCAGACACTTCGTAGCAGTGATATATATTCAAGTATTTCGAAAGAAAATTATATACGACTAAGTTATGATTAAAAATTTAAGCTAAATATATGTAGATGACTAAATAAGTCTGGTTCTTTAATCTATTTTAATATATTTGTCAACTTTTGTTTATAAGTTTGTTTGGTTATTAATTGTTTGATGATGAATTGAAGTATTTATGTAATGTAAATTTTTTTATTGAATAATTAATATATATTAATATATTATATTATTCTTTTTTAGCCGTATCCTCGTTGTGCGTGTGTCCTTTTTTTAAAAAAAATTCGTATCACCATGTTCGTGCTTCCTAAGCCTAGAACTATATTTATGTAATGTAAATTTATCTTTATAGATGTTACAGACTACTTGATTTGTCACTAAAAAACACAAAATTATTTTCAGATCTTAAAACACTTTTTTACAAACCGTCAACCAAACATATTTTTGTATTATTTTCTAATTTTCAAATTATCTCTGAACAAAAAATTGGAAAAAAAAAAAAAAAGCAATGCCAAACCATTAAAAAAACTGAAGCTATATAAACTAACTTACATCATCTTCCCAATTTAATTTCCCCTCTTCCATGCATCTCTCTTTGTAATATGTACATAATAATTTATTGTACACACGAAAACAAAAATTAATACTTAAATTCTTTACACAATTGCGCGCACACATTTTACACAAGTATATATGTGTATGTATATATTTTTATACACGTATGATTTGTTTTTCATTTTTACAGACTAGCTTTAGAATCTTCCGTCAAATTGTTTGGAGTAACTTCACATGTTTAATGCTCAAAATGAACATGTCTAAGTGAAATATATAAATGCCGGCTAAGATGGCTGTGAGTGCTGGACTGAGGTCTGAATCCTATATTAACATCTTATCCATTCTCTTATAGAATCCGGGTCGGGCTGACTTACCACGGTTCCTGGGTACTTTTGTCACGATACGATCCGAACATGTTATCACTCTCAAGTCTCAAGCACACACTGTCACTTTCTATATATGAAATAAATTTTGTTATTTTTATGCCTCTCAGCACTCACCCCACACTCGCCTCCGCTCTGTTTTCACTTTGACTCTTCCACATTAGATGGCACCTGTCTGCATCAACTTCACATCACAAATGAGAGAACTGCCACACACCTTAAAGCCTCTCTCTATATCTATATCCTTCAATTTAGATAATATTTCGATTAAATCTCACTAATTTTAATAATTTTGATTATACTCTCCGTAAGTAACACTCATTAATTAAACTAACAATTTTTAGTAATTTTACTAATTTACCCCTAACTAAAATATTTAATTTAATTAATAAAAATGGATGATATTAAAAAGACCGAATTACCCTTCTCTCTCTATCTTTTTCCTCTTTGTTTCTCTACCAATTCTCTCTCTCCTAATTATCTCTCTCTGCAATATTCTGTTATATATATGTATGTTATATATATATATTTTATACATGCACATATATATACACACATTTACCAATATCCACCAACCGAAACTCCATGAATGACTACCATTGGAAACCATGGCTGCCACGAACAGACCCAGCTCCACCATCTTCTTCATCATCAAGCTACACCAAAGAAAATCCACTTTTGGACATGCCACCACCTTAGATCCACCACGATCGCCAGCAAACTGGAGTAGACCCACTTCACCTACCGGCACCAGAAACCAGCCATCTTCCACGGCCGAGCAGCCATGGCTCTATGACAGTGTCACCTCTACCACCATGGTCGGACCCTCATTCACCAAGCTCAAACCATACCTTTTCTGGCCAGCCATAGTAGCTGAACCCATTTCAGCCACCGGAGAAGCACCGCCATCATTAACCCAAGCTCATTTACACCACCATTTCCTTAACGGAGCAACCCAAGGATGAACCTCCACACCACTACACACCCAGCCATTTCAGCCATAAACAGAGCTCCGACCTTCAGCTGAAAAGGCAACCACTACAGGCACTAGAATCAATGTTTAATCTTGCCGACAATAAGGACTTAACAGCCGAAAGTAAAGCCTCAGATGGTGTCTCACTGGAGATGGTGGTGATGGTATTGATGTCACTACCGTATACTCCACCTGCCACCGTCAGCCACCACAGATGATGGCGGAATAATAAGAGACAGCTCCATGGTCGCTGCGGCTCTAGCTTTAACAAGGGAATAACCGGCATCTGTCCATTGCCGAATCTTATGCCTATCACCCATTGCACCATCTGCAAGAAAAAATGAAGTCAAAGTTTAAACCAACACCATCGCTAGCCACCATAGACGGCTTCATGGTCATTGTGACTCCACCTTCAACACGGGAACAACCAACATTTGTCCATTGCCAAACCTCACGCCGGTCACATGCTGCACCATCTGCCAAAAATTTGTTGGATCAGCTGCTATAAACATCGTCGTTGTCCTCTTTGACGCACATGACTTCCGCTTGGTTCTCTTCATGATGAAAATCATGTCCCCGCATTTCGAACTCACCCTTTTGGCATCCGTGGCCATTCTAGTCGCCTACTTTTCTAGTGTAATTATCTCTAGTTGGGTGGAGATCGATTTTTGGAGGGCTTTGGTTAGGGCTTCAGTGAACATTGATATATATAGAATATATACATCCAATATACAATATATACATCCAGAGCTCATTGATATATATAGAATATATATAACATATATAATATATAAGTTAAGGGTACTTTTGTAATTGAGCATTGCTTAATGATGTTAAAGATGTCATTTTATGCATTAGAAGGGCAAAATAAACCATTCATACACTTTTCTGATATTAATTCCGTTTGTTGGTGACATCACATTAATGGAGAGGACAAATCAAAATGTGAATCCAAAATTAAGGAAGTATAGTAGAGATTATTAAAATTAGACCGGTCTAATCGATATATTATCTAAACTTAGGGGGTGTAAGTGATATTTTTGATTTATTTTTCTGGTTTGAACAGTGAATCACTCTTTTACCTGGTAACGACAGTGGTCTCTGTCTCCATTTGCTTCTCTGCTTCCACTTGAATAGACACACATTATCTGTCAATTTTCATTTTTGAGTGCGTTTTGATTCAGTTTGCGTGCATTGACACACATTTTTGTAGTTTTTGTGATGCTTGGTTGTTGGGTTTTCCAAGAAATTGAAGCTCACACAAGTTTCTTGGACCTCAAGAAGAGATAGAACGGTATGCTATTTTGGGCTTTCTACAATGCTTATAATAAAAAATCTTTTATGGTTATGCATACTTTGATAACTTCTAAGTTCATTTGAGGTTTTAGGGATTGTAATTTAGCGTTGGCTTTGGATAAAAGTAAAGTGGAGACTCAGAGATCAGCGTTGGCTTTGGATAAAAGTAAAGTGGAGACTCAGAGAGAGGTTTTTGGCTTCTATATGGGTGGGATTTTATGTTGTTCTTTTGGTCTTTTGATATTGTTAGTTATATATAATGGATTCCAGGAGCTATTTCTGTGAAGAAAAGGGTTTTGTATCTAACGATGTTATTTCAGACGCTAATACGATTGCTAGAGGTAAAAACGGGTTAATGGGCTGGGAATTGAAAATCCCATGTTGTTATGAGTAGTCAAGAGGCCATTGAAAATCAGAGATCTCTTGAATTGGGTTTCACAGAAATGACGAGAAAATCGTTTCCCAATGACTCAATTAGGGATGTTATGAGTAGTAAAAGTGGTAATGGCAGAATGGGTAGTTCAATTGCAGCGACTCCAAATGCGTTTTCCGGAGAGGATGAGTCCAGTTCGAAGCTATCAAGCCTGGTTGTGGAATCTAACAATCGTGATTTGTTGCGAGTTGATTTAAAGCTGGGTAGGTTTGCTGATCATAGTGATGTCCAAAACATTGATTCTGCCTTGGCAACCCCCATTTTGTCTTCAGCTGAGTCTTCTATGCCAGCAAAGAGACCGCGAGCCGCGGATTCAAGTTCTCAGGCCCTCTTTTGCAAAGTTCATGGTTGTAAGAAAGATTTGAGCTCATCTAAGGACTACCATAAGAGGCATAAAGTTTGTGAGGTTCACTCAAAGACCTCCAAAGTTATTGTCAGTGGCATTGAACAGAGGTTTTGTCAGCAATGTAGCAGGTTACTTGCTCATTCACCCTTGTACACCATTTATTTTGCAGCTATGCAATAAGAATGAAATTTTTGAATATTTCAACTGCCAATCTGAAATAAACTTTTTCATAGCATTCAAAGTTTTCATTCTTATTGCCATATTTTTTGCAGATAAAAGGAGCATATCAACATAGTAACTTGAGTTTTCGGACTATAAATTGTGTTAGTTTGCTCTGTACATATCAGTATATCACCCAATTTGGATTTATTACCTTTGGTTGGTCCTGTTTCCTAATTGTCATATCACTTTGTTTTTGGTCTATCTTAAGAGTTTAGTTGATTTGGATCTCTTTATTAGCAAATTTTCTATAATGGATAGCTGTTTGCATTTCTTGAAATCAGGTCTGTGCTTTTGAAAAAGTTCAGCCTTTTTGTTTGAAATACCATGCATCACCTTTTGGTTTTTCACTTAGTTGAAATTTATATGTGTCAGTCCCAAGCTTGACTCAGTAAGAATTGATATAATTATTACCACTGGTATAATTTATACTATCTTCTGATCTGACTATACAGGTTCCATCTGCTGGCTGAATTTGATGACGGTAAGCGCAGCTGTCGTAAACGTCTTGCTTGCCACAACGAGCGCCGAAGGAAACCTCGTGTAGGAAATCACTCTGGTGGAGCTGAGAGGTTGTTTCAGTCATATAATGGTATTAACATAGCTTCTCTTTGATTTAAAATATTCCATGGCTGTTAAACACTTCTTGGAATCACTTAAGTCTGACTGGCTTTATATTGGAGTGATACGATTATTTCATTGTGTGTCCGCTGAAACTAACTACACATTTCGGAATATGGTTACTGACATTGCTAAGGTAACAGGGGGCCATTTCCTGTCATTTTTGGGATGAAAGTAATCTTTTTTCTTCTTCTGTCAGTTTTAATTTTTTACTGCATTTTGGGTACAGACATTAAAACTAGACTTTAAGGAAGAGAAGCAATTTCTGGTCATAACTCATAACATACCTCTGCATCTTAAGGAACTTCCTTTGGCCTCTGAGATCTGCTAATATGAGTAAGGCGTTTGTGAGCTGATTAAATGATGTTTTGAATGTTTTACATTTCTTGTTTGATTCCTCTTTGTTGTTCTTACTTCTGATTCTGACTAATATACTCATACATATCAATATATATATATATGTATGTATTTGTAACAAGTATTATTTTTGGTATTTAATACTTCTACAAATACGTAATAACCTAAATTTCCTTAACAATGTTTTTCCAATGTAAATGTCTACTCTTTGACTTCATTATGTCCTTGTGATAAGTGTACATGAAATGAAACTCTATTACATTTAACTACTACTCTATAGTTTGTGAATTTTTCATATTTAATATAAAAAGTTAAGCCTTTTTATAATTGAATTGGAGAATTGAACAAATTATGAATCTTAAACAACTTTTATGTAGTAGAAGTTGTACAATTTATGGGAGTTATCAGTTATCATACATCTCTGGATACCCTGAACTTTTATTTTGTTGTAGAAGTAGGTTTTACTTTGAACTCTATATCTTCAACAAAAGATAAACTAGGATCTTACTCTCAATTTCACAGATTCAACCTATACTATGAAAGGGAACTTGTCAATATGACACCCATGTCTACATTTGCCTGCTACTAGTCCGGATTAATAAGGAAGTCCTTTCTTTAATAAAGAATGTATGGAAAAACAAGTATACTATGCCATTTGTTCCTGAAATTAGCAAGTTCCCCCCGCCCCTCCTTTTTTTTTTCCTGTTGGGTGGGGTCAGGTTGGGGCGTTTCTATTAGAATGTTATTACTTACTTCACTATAGTCTAAGGCACTCATCATGATTCTTTTATATACACACAAACAACCCCTCGCTATATAGAAAATATGCAAAGATCTCCCTGTTGTTCGCAAAACCCTGCTACATTTTTCAATTTGGACAAATAATGATAAATCTTCAATTTGAATAATGAAATGACTAAAGTATCCTTACTTTATAAATAAATAATAAAAAAATCTAAAATGTGAAATGACAAACATGGTACTTTTGGATTTTCAAAAATGTCTGACATCATCAATTTGTAATAGGGGGCAATTTGCTCTGAAGTTTGAAATTATAGGGATTTATATGCACATACCAAATAGTAGGGGTGTTTTTTGCACATTTTTTATATAGTGGGGGGTTTACCCATATATATATATATATATATATATATATATATATATATATCTTTTTTTTCAGTGGTGGAATTACAAATAGACATCTATAATCATACTCTACGATTAGATTTTGGGTAAACATGGATTTTTATGTCACCTTCTATGCAGTATCCAAGTTGTAATTCGAGAATTATTTTCATTAGGTTATGTTGAGAGTTGTTGCCTGCAAATCGTTGGATCTGAACATCAACTACTCTATATATTTTCCCAGCATCTCTATAAGTTTCCGATTTTTTTCTCTCCCGGTCTCTCTCTCTGTTTCTCTTTTTTTCTTCTTGTTTTGGGTTCTATGTATCCTTGTTACAGATGCTGAATTTCCTATTAGGGTATTGATCATGCACAAATCGTCGCACGATCCTGGTCAAAGCTAACCTGAAAAAGACAAGAGAAGGGTAACTGAAACGAACACTGGTATGGTGCCGGCCGACTACGCTCCAACGGTCAAGTCAAAAAATCAGAAAGGCTTTTGAAGTTGTAAAGGCACGTAGAGGGCATTAATTGCTTACCTGGAATATGAATCGCCTTGTATTTATAGAAGTCAGATGAGACTGTATTCAAGTAGGAGACTAACCCTTCAATTCCCCAGTCCATTTGGACATAGGAGAGTTGCGGTCAATGCTTATCTCTCATCCACGTCACAAGAATCACAATCGTCCACGTCACATGAAATACAATCGGAGTCAAACACCCCATCAGATGCTCTCTGTTCATGAGGGTCGCTTGTCGAATCTTAGGAACACTTTGGAGTCAAATAACCTGTTACGCCATGACCCATACTCCTACGTAAAAAATCGGACCTTTGATCTACGTCAAGCCAGAACTCGTTAGGTCTCACATCAGGTCGAACCCACCCTCATGACCCCTTGACACCTGGCCCTTAGTTGGCAGGCCTTGGAGGGCTTGGACGATCCGGTCTCTTTGGCCGGTCCAGTTTCTTTGGCCGGTCTAGGCTCTTTGGCCCGTCCGGTCTCGTTGGCCCTTTCGGCCTCTTAATTTTACTTTCTTTCACATTTATGCTTTTTGTAATGTCATTCATTGTAGTGTAGTCAGCATATGGGCTTATGTTTTTTATGCTATCTCCCTATGTGGTAACCTTGATTATCAATAAATTGTCCTCCTTTCACAGAGGTGACCCATTTAAGAGATTTTATGGCCTAACCCACAATGGAGCTTTAAGCAACAAACTTTGCGGGATTTATCCCGTCATTTGCTAAAATCTTTCCTAACGAATTGTGCCCCAATGGGGTCGGTTGACGATATTCTCGGAATTAACTCATCTCGCTTTTTTAGTTAAAGGTCCTTTGAACGAGGTGTGCCCCAATGGGGTTGATCGACAATGTTCTCAGAATTAATTCATCCCCTTTTTTTATAAAAGACTCTCTGCACGAGGTGTGCCCCAATGGGGTTGATTGACAATGTTCTCAGAATTAATTCATCCTGCTTTTTTCATGAAAGGACCTCTGCAAGAGGTGTGCCCCAATGGGGTTGATTGACAATGTTCTCGAAATTAATTCATCCCGCCTTTTTTATGAAAAACCCTCTGAACGAGGTGTGCCCCAACGGGGTTGATTGACAGTGTTCTCAGACCTATTCATCCTATCTTTTTCATGAAAGACCCTCTGAACGAGGTGTGCCCAACGGGATTGATTGACAATGTTTTCGGAATTAATTCATCCTGCCTTTTTCATGAAAGACCCTCTGAACGAGGTGTGCCTCAATAGGGTTACTTGACAATGTTCTCAAAATTAATTCATCCCGCATTTTTAATGAAAGATCCTCCGAACGAGGTGTGCCCCAATGGGGTTGGTTAACAATGTTCTCGGAATTAATTCATCCTGCCTTTTTCATGAAAGACCCTCTGAACGAGGTGTGCCTCAATAGGGTTACTTGACAATGTTCTCAAAATTAATTCATCCCGCATTTTTAATGAAAGATCCTCCGAACGAGGTGTGCCCCAATGGGGTTGGTTAACAATGTTCTCGGAATTAATTCATCCTGCCTTTTTCATTAAAGGCCCTCTGAACGAGGTGTGCCCCAATGGGGTTGGTTGACATTGTTCTCAGAATTAATTCATTCTCCCTTTTTCATAAAAGGCCTTCTGAACGAGGTCTGCCCCAATGGGGCTAATTGACAATGTTCTCAGAATTAATTCATCTTTCCTTTTTCATGAAAGGCTCTCTGCACGAGGTGTGCCCCAATGGGGCTGATTGACAATGTTCTCGGAATTAATTCATTCCCCCTTTTTCATGAAAGGCCCTCTGCACGAGGTGTGCCCCAATGGGGCTGATTGACAATGTTCTTGAAATTAATTCATTCTGTTTTTTTCATGAAAGGCCATCTGAATGAGGTGTGCCCCAATAGGGTTGATTGACAATGTTCTCGAAATTAATTCATCCCACATTTTTCATGAAAGGCCCTCTGAACGAGGTGTGCCCCAATGGGGTTGATTGTTTATTTTCTGTTTTGATTATACCAACAAATTTCAAAACAAGAAGAGCTTTTATTGATACTCAAGTAACAATAGAGGCTATTCGAAAACACCTCAGAGCTATCGTTCTAAGGCATGACACTAAACTAAGTTTCAACTAAAACTATTAAAGTGAATACAACTACAAAAAATCTTACTAATAGTATTTCCTCATACGTTCGGCATTCCAAGGATGGGCTAACTGTTTCCCTTCCAATGTTTCTAACCAATATGTCCCCTGTTGTTAAGTCCGAATAACTCTGTAAGGGCCCTTCCAGTTAGAAGCCAGTTTCTTGGTGTCTGGGGGTTTGGTCGTCTGAGTTACTTCATATAGGACTAGGTCTCCACATTGAAAGCTCCTCTGCTTAACCCGAGCGTTGTAGTACTGGGATATGGCTTGCTGATACGCCGCTACCCATACTCGAGTCTGTTGTAATACCCCGCTCCAACACATGGTATGATATTGTCCGCTTTGGGCCTGAGCCCGCACGGTTTTGCTCTTGGGTTTACCCCAAAAGGCCTCATACCATTTGAAGAGAACATACTACATATAAACACATCCCCTTTTCCACACCCAGGCGATGTGGGATTGAGCACCCTGTACCCTGTCAGTGTGGTAGCTCAGCCCAGTGTCTGTCTTCGCACCCGCCCACTCACACCCGTCCACAAGGGTTACTACAATCCACCCCCCCTACGAGGCCCGACGCCCTTGTCTGCACACTTACTTCCGGCTGGGTTCAGGCTCTAATACCAATTGTAATACCCCGCTCCAACACATGGTATGATATTGTCCGCTTTAGGCCTGAGCTCGCACGGTTTTGCTCTTGGGTTTACCCCAAAAGGCCTCATACCATTTGAAGAGAACATACTACATATAAACACATCCCTTTTTCCACACCCAAGCGATGTGAGATTGAGCACCCTGTACCCTGTCAGTGTGGTAGCTCAGCTCAGTGTCTGTCTATGCACCCGCCCACTCACACCCGTCCGCAAGGGTTACTCCAATCCACCCCCCTACGAGGCCCGACGCCCTCGTAGGCACACTTACTTCCGGCTGGGTTCAGGCTCTAATACCAATTGTAATACCCCGCTCCAACACATGGTATGATATTGTCCGCTTTGGGCCTGAGCCCGCACGGTTTTGCTCTTGGGTTTACCCCAAAAGGCCTCATACCATTTGAAGAGAACATACTACATATAAACACATCCCCTTTTCCACACCCAAGCGATGTGGGATTGAGCACCCTATACCCTGTCAGTGTGGTAGCTCAGCCCAGTGTCTGTCTTCGCACCCGCCCACTCACACCCGTCCACAAGGGTTACTACAATACTGTAATACCCCGCTCCAACACATGGTATGATATTGTCCGCTTTGGGCCTGAGCCCGCACGGTTTTGCTCTTGGGTTTTACCCCAAAAGGCCTCATACCATTTGAAGAGAACATACTACATATAAGGACATCCCCTTTTCCACACCCAGGCGATGTGGGATTGAGCACCCTGCACCCTGTCAGTGTGGTAGCTCAGCCCAGTGTCTGTCTATGCACCCGCCCACTCACACCTGTCCACAAGGAATACTACAATCCACCCCCCTACGAGGCCCGACGTCCTCGTCGGCACACTTCTTCCGGCTGGGTTCAGGCTCTGATACCAACTGTAATACCCCGCTCCAACACATGGTATGATATTGTCCGCTTTGGGCCTGAGCCCGCACGGTTTTGCTCTTGGGTTTTACCCCGAAAGGCCTCATATCATTTGAAGAGAACATACTACATATAAGCACATCCCCTTTTCCATACCCAGGCGATGTGGGATTGAGTACCCTGCACCCTGTCAGTGTGGTAGCTCAGCCCAGTGTCTGTCTATGCACCCGCCCACTCATACCCGTCCACAAGGGATACTACAATCCACCCCCCTACGAGGCCCGAACTCCTCGTCGGCACACTTCTTCCGGCTGGGTTTAGGCTCTGATACCAACTGTAATACCCCGCTCCAACACATGGTATGATATTGTCCGCTTTGGGCCTGAGCCCGCACGGTTTTGCTCTTGAGTTTTACCCCAAAAGGTCTCATACCATTTGAAGAGAACATACTACATATAAGCACATCCCCTTTTTCACACCCAGGCGATGTGGGATTGAGCACCCTCTACCCTGTCAGTGTGGTAGTTCAGCCCAGTGTTTGTCTTTGCACCCGCCCACTCACACTGGTCCACAAGGGTTACTACAATCCACCCCCCTACGAGGCCCAACGCCCTCGTCGGCACACTTACTTCCGGCTGGGTTCAGGCTCTGATACCAATTGTAATACCCCGTTCCAACACATGGTATGATATTGTCCGCTTTGGGCCTGAGCCCGCACGGTTTTGCTCTTGAGTTTTACCCCAAAAGGCCCCATACCATTTGAAGAGAACATACTACATATAAGCACATCCCCTTTTTCACACCCAGGCGATGTGGGATTGAGCACCCTGTACCCTGTCAGTGTGGTAGCTCAGCCCAGTGTCTGTCTTTGCACCCGCCCACTCACACCCGTCCACAAGGGTTACTACAATTGTAATACACCGCTCCAACACATGGTATGATATTGTCCGCTTTGGGCCATAGCCCGCATGGTTTTGCTCTTGGGTTTACACCAAAAGGCCTCATACCATTTGAAGAGAACGTACTACATATAAGCACATCCCCTTTTCCACACCCACGCGATGTGGGATTGAGCACCCTGTACCCTGTCAGTGTGGTAGCTCAGCCCAGTGTCTGTCTTTGCACCCGCCCACTCACACCCGTCCACAAGGGTTACTACAATTGTAATACCCCGCTCCAACACATGGTATGATATTGTCCGCTTTGGGCCATAGCCCGCACGGTTTTGCTCTTGGGTTTACCCCAAAAGGCCTCATACCATTTGAAGAGAACATACTACATATAAGGACATCCCCTTTTCCACACCCAGGCGATGTGGGATTGAGCACCCTGTACCCTGTCAGTGTGGTAGCTCAGCCCAGTGTCTGTCTTTACACCCGCCCACTCACACCCGTCCACAAGAGTTACTACAATCCACCCCCCTACGAGGCCGGACGCCCTCGTCGGCACACTTACTTCCGGCTGGGTTCAGGCTCTGATACCAATTGTAATACCCCGCTCCAACACATGGTATGATATTGTCCGCTTTGGGCCATAGCCCGCACGGTTTTGCTCTTGGGTTTACCCCAAAAGGCCTCATACCATTTGAAGAGAACATACTACATATAAGCACATCCCCTTTTCCACACCCAGGCGATGTGGGATTGAGCACCCTATACCCTGTCAGTGTGGTAGCTCAGCCCAGTGTCTGTCTTTGCACCCGCCCACTCACACCCGTCCACAAGAGTTACTACATCTGTTATGTTCTTTCTTCGATGAAATCAGTACTAGCCATCAATTCACTTTCATTGTGACTGAGGTCATAATGCTTAGTTCAATGACTTGCCAACTGACCCATCTCCATTGGGAGAACTGTCTCAGTTCCGAAAGCTAAAAAATAAGGCATTTCCCCAGTAGGCACTTTAGCTGTGGTCCTATAAGCCCGTAAGATACTTGGCAGCAGCTCTGCCCATAAACCTTTGGAGTCTTCCAAACGCGTCTTGATCATCTTGGGTATAGTTCTGTTAGCAACTTCAACTTGCCCATTTGTCTGCGGGTGGCCTGACGAGGAGTAGTGATTTTTTATTCCATGTCTGGAACAAAAACCTTGGAAAAGCGTACTTCAAACTACTTTTTGTTGTTTGTGACAATGACCCGTGGACCGTGGTACTCCGAACCTGCATATGATTGATTTCCAAATGAAACTAATGACATTCTTCTCTCCAATCTTGGCTAGGGGCTTTGCTTCCACCCATTTAGTGAAGTAGTCAGCTGCCACAATTGCAAACTTTGTCTGCCCCTTTCTTATAGGTAGGGGATTGATCAAGTCCATCCCCCACTGGGCAAAAGGCCATGGTGCAGCTATTGGAGTCAACTCTTCTGGTGGTTGTCTTGGGATATTGGCGAAACGTTGACAATTGTCGCACTTTCTGACAAAATCCAGCGCATCTTGTTGCATGGTGGGCCAATAGCATCCTTGTCTGACAGCCTTATATACTAAAGACCTGCCCCTGCGTGATTTCCGCAGTCCCCTTCATGAATTTCCTTCATGACATATCGAGCTTCCTCTGTCGAAACGCATTGTAAGTAACGCAAGGAGACTCATCTTTTATAAAGGATTCTATCGATTAGGGTATATCTAGATGCCCTAATTCTTATTCTGCGTGCCTTAACCTTATCGGGTGGCAATTCGCCATCTCTGATGTACTTGATCAGTGGATCAGTCCATTCCATGCCTTGAGTCGCTTGATTCACCTCGCACTGTACCTCCTTTGTTATACTTGGTTCTTCCACAGGTACTGCATCATCCACAGCTTCCAGTACAGTTGCTAAGCGAGCAAGAGCATCGACATTAGAGTTCTCATCGCAAAAGACTCGCGTGATGGAGAACCTTTGGAAGTGGGCAATTCGTGCGTGAATCTTTTGCAAGTAGGACTTCATTTTTTCTTTTTTCGCTTCATATTCTGTGCGGACTTGCCGAACAATTAATTAGGAGTCAGTGTAAGCTTTTAATTGTTGCACTTCAAGAACCCTTGCTATTTTCATCCTTGCAATCAAAGCTTCATATTCAGCTTCGTTGTTTGTCGCCTTGAACCCAAACTGCAAGGCATATTTAAAGCTCTCTCCCTCAGGAGAAATGATAATTGTCCTTGCGCCACTGGCTTGTGCATTTGACGATCCATTTATTAATAATTCCCACGTGTGGTCTAGGCTTATTTGGTCCTCCCCACTTTGTTGAACCAATCTCTCCCGCTCTTCCATTGATGTCTGCTCTTCCCCTGGTGGATAGGTCAACTCGGCTATAAAGTCTGCAAGTACTTGACCTTTTATTGCCGATCTCGACTTATACCGGATATCGAATTGTCCTAACTCTATGGACCACTTCACAAGCCATCCAGAAGTTTCGGGTTTGAAGAGAACTTGTCGGAGTGGTTGATCAGTCAATACCACTATTGTGTGCGCTTGGAAGTACGGTCTAAGTTTCCTGGTTGACATGACCAGGGCAAAAGCTAGTTTCTCTATCATGGGATACCTTTCTTTAGTCCTCTGAAGTACTTTGCTGGCATAGAACACAGGCCTCTGAAACTCTTCGTCTTCTCGCACTAGCGTGGAATTGACCGCTGCAGGGGAAACAACCAAGAGTGAGGGTGAGCCAAGATACTGCTTTAGGTCAACCAGGACTCGTTCACACTCCGGAGTCCATTCAAAGGCTTTTTTGAGGACCTAAAAAAATGGGAGGCATTTATCTGTGGCGCGAGAGATTAGTCTGTTTAATGCTGCCACCTTACTTGTCAATTGCTGAACCTCTTTGATTGTTCTGGGTGATTTTGTGTCAAGAATTGCCTTTACTTTTTCTAGGTTGGCTTCAATTCCCCTCTTACTAACCAAGTAACCCAAAAACTTTTCGGAAGAGACTCCAAAAACACACTTACTTGGGTTGAGCCTCATCCTGTATCTTCGGAGGACATCAAAGGCTTATTGTAAATCGATTAAATGATCTGCGGTTTTCAAATTTTTGACGAACATGTCATCGACGTATACTTCCATGTTTCTGCCGATTTGCTTCTTAAATATTATGTTGACCAGCCTCTGATAGGTTGCGTCCGTATTCTTCAAACCAAACGGCATCATTGTATAACAGTACAACCTTTTCTCTATTATGAAAAATGTCTTCTCCTGGTTGGATGGATGCATTGGGATTTGATTATAACCGGAATAAGCATCCATGAAACTAAGTCGCTCATATCCAGCCTTTCCTTCTACTAACATATCGATCCGTGGGAGAGGAAAACTATCTTTTAGGCACGCTCTATTTAGATTGGTGAAATCTACGCACAAGCGCCACTTGCTGTTGGGTTTCTTTACCAAGACTACATTCGCTAGCCTGTATAGATAGTGCGATTCCTGTACAAAGTTGGATTTCAGATATTGCCAACTTTCTTTCTAGAGCGAAAGTTTGTCTCTTCTGTTTGACGGGCTTGGCGGTAGGGTCAACATTCAATCGATGCACAACAACTGTTGGGTCAATCCCAGGCATGTCTTCGTTGGACCAGGCAAACAGATCCCGATTTTTCTTTTGAGGAATTGAATGAGTTCCTCGCGAGCGATGGGTGAGAGTGATGATCCCATGCTCACCTTATTGGCTTCTGGCTCATACAAATCGATTTCAACTAGCTCTTTCATTGGCTCTGCATAACGGACCTCCTCTTGATTTTCAACTTTTAGGCCCTCTATGCTTAAATTCTCTAGCATCTTTCTCTCTTTTAGGGAAGTGGTGTAGCACTCCCGGACAGTGGCTTGATCTCCCCTTAGCTCTCCAACACCATAATCAGTAGGGAACCGCACGAGAAGATGGTAAGTGGCATTCAATGTAGCTCTTCCCACAATAACGTTGTAAGTAGATGGGCAATCTACCACAAAGAAGTTCATCATCTTCTGACTTGTCTTGGACTTACACCAGCGGTGATTGGAAGGGTAATGACACCAAGCGGAAAGAGATTCTCCCTAGAGAATCTGATAAGTGGGGATTTATTAGGCTTGAGTCTTTCCCTATCGATATTCATTTGGTCAAAGGCTTCTACAAACAAGATGTCAACAGAACTACCATTTTCAATCAGTACTCGCCTAATTGTGAATTTGGCGATATTCAATGTGACTACGAGAGCATCGTTATGTGGTTGTTGAATTCCCCTCGCATCTGCTCTTCTATTCAAGGATGCTTGGCTTGGGGAGGCGATTCGTTCACTTCGCCCACTTCATAAAATTTCTGACTTTCCTCACATGCGCTTTACGAGCCGCCTTGTATTCTTCGCTGCTTGCGAACCCACCGGAGATAACTCTGATCTCTCCTAGTGGAGGGTTTCTTCGAGTATTGTCGTCTTTGCCATCACGTGGGTGGCTTTGTGCTCCCCTCTCATCTCCAATTACAAATCTACGTAGCTACCCCTGTAGATTAGGCTTTTAATTTGCCTCTTTAAGTCGATGCACTCGTCTGTATCATGTCCATGATCACGGTGAAACCTGTAATACTTGTCGCGAGATCTCTTCGCGGGATCAGTTCTTAGTTTTGAGGGCCACGTCACCGTTGGATCATCCTGAATGTAGAGGAGAATCTAGCTTATTGGTGTGTTTAATGGGGTAAAACTGAGTCCGTTATCTTGTCGTGATGGCCTATCACCCTGATCTGTTATATTTAGAGTCCCTTTCTTCCTTAATGGAATGTCCTCTTTTTCTGTCTGTCTTTCTATCATCATTTCCTTTTTCTTTCCGCGCATTTAGAGCATCCTCAACATTCATGTATTTTTGGACCTTCATAAGTAGCTTTGACATACTTTCTAACGGGTGTTTAGAGATTGAATATAAGAACTTTGAGGGCTATTAGCCATAAATGCGGTAACTGCTACCTTGTCTTCTAAAGCATTGACCTGCAACATCTCTCTATTGAACCGATTGATGTAATCTCGCAACGATTCTCCTTTGGTTTGCCTTACATTCAGAAGATAGGTTGCATGTTTCCTGTGTCTTCGGACAACAATGAAATTGCTCACAGACAACTGACTCAATTCTTTGAAAAAATGCACTAACGCAGGTTTCAGGCTATTGAACCATGCTCGGGCAGAACCTTTCAAAGTAGTGGGAAAGGCTCTGCACATGATCTCATCTGGAACTCCTTGGAGGTACATTAGAGCCTTGTAGGTTTCAAGATGGTCCAGTGGATACTTGGTTCCGTCAAAGTTTTCAAGGGTGGGCATCTTGAACTTGTTGGGCAAAGGCCAACTCATTACTCTGGAGGTAAAAGGGAGATTGGTTTATTGGACAAGATCCTCCACTATCGTAGAGCCTTTCCCCTTCATGGCATGAGCCATACTTTCAACCTTAGCTCTGAGATCCTGCATCTCCATGTCATAATAAGCAGTCTCCCCCACCTGCCCCGAATCTCCATGAGTACGAGCTCTTTTAGACTAGGGATTAGCTCCAACTTGGTCACTTCTCACTTGACTTTGGGCAGCATCATCTGCCAGAATCCCACCATCTCTTATAACATAATTCCCTTCTGGATTAACTGGGTTGAGGTGACTCCGTGATGGCACCGGTGCCACGGGGGGAAGGCGTTGCAGGATTGCCGCATTTTGTTGGAACACCTGGATCAAACTCTGATTTAAGTTCTGAATTTGGTGTTCCAACGCCGCGATATGCTCCTGGTCATTTGGGGCTCTGGGATGTGCTCCAGGCAAGTCTCCACGAGCAGGGGACTGCATGCCTCCTCCTCCCGCTCAGGAATTCTGACGCTCCCTTGAGATGACGCCTTCGCGAACCGGAAGGTTGTGGCTGGTAGGGGGGTCCTGCCTATGTCACGCTCTGATTTCCAATACTCGAAAACCGAGGGTGATTATGTAATAAACCATCACCTCTGACCATTATTCCCACTATAGTACCTTGCTTTAATACCATGTTGTCACACCCCTACTGTCCAATACCAAGATCGATATAGAAAGTGGAGGTGAACAATGAAAGTCTCACCCGGCTCACACTCGTGAACCGCCCAATTCCAGAACCTAACTCCCTATATGTTTGGGATTTCAGATTTATTCTTAGTCCATTAGAAAGAGCATCTAAAAATACTCAATTTCAAAAAAAACTATGCTCAATTCCGATCTAAAACGAAAAAGTTACGCCCGTTTGAAGTTTGAACCAATTCCGGAGTTTACTCGTAACTACAAGGGCGATTTTGTCCATTTACTTCTAATACACCACCTCAATCACTAAACCAACGTAGAATCATAATTGCGTACGTATCATGACTTAGGACGTCGCACGGGTCACATATTTCCTTCCCAAAATAATTCTCCAATTTCATTTCAACAAACACACTTAGTCACACACTTCGATGCATCGAAGTTGTGACTTCGATGCATCGAACTTGTGATGAATCGAACAAGATGCGAAGTATCCTGCGACACGTACTGGATTTTTGTTCCGAACCCTCATATTTAATTAACGATGCATCGACACACTTCGATGCATCGAAATGGTGACTTCAATGCATCGAACTCACCTAGCCTAAAACACTAACAAAACACAAAGTGATAACAATCACAATTCTCCTCCCAATCCATTCTTCTAACAAACAATCATATAACATAATTATATTCCCAACAAATCCCCAAACATCCATAAAGTGATAAATCATCCCCATTTAATACCACCACATACACTCGCAACACAAAAATGATAATTCACGCATTATCATACACCTATTGCAACAAAACATCATTTTTACATAATCCTCACGAGTTAGCAAACTTATCATACATATTTGTAAGTCTCATACATGCTTCTTATCCAAAAATAAGTACAATACTTCTAGTTTAGTCCACATGCCACAAGTCGGCATGGAAGTCCATACACATGTCTCAAAACACACAAAAGTCCAAAAATGATATTCTTCTACTCTAAGTCAAACTCATAGTTGTGCATCCTCAACCACCTCCTTGCCATGTCCTGAAAATGCTAGTGTAGGGGATGAATAATTTTCAACGGGCTCAAGGTTAATGTATTGTGTAATCCATTCAAGGCCACATTTCATATTCCATGCATAAAACACAACTCATGTCTATCAATTACGTGTCATGCTCCCTAACATTTTAGTTGCAAGTTTAAAAGCTCAATTCGTTCACGTCATGGCATACACATCAATTATAACTTGACAACCATATAAAACGTATTTCATACACAACACATTTCCATCATACGTGTAACATATGACAAAGATTGAAAACAGATAAATATCCACACAAGTCAGGTAATTTACTTAAGTTACACATAAGACTCAACACACTCTCTCGAATTTGGTTCACAGTCACACACATCACCGGATACGTGCCGAAGCTCCATATCCCAATTCTTAGTTATTTTAGGGCTACTAAACCACCGGTAACCAACCCATCTTGCGCAAGTTTGAGGTCTTTCAGTATCAGAGGATATGTTCCCCTACTACTTTCACCTGAGCCACTTCCGAGACACACCCCACACTCACACAAAATATTTCACATTTTGCACACACATTCACAAGTTCGATGCATTGCACCCATTATATGTCCTAGGTCAATCCTAGTATGTCACACAAGGCTCATAAGAATATATATAGATACTTAATCCCCAAAAGTAAGTTTTCATCATTTATCTCCCAAAATTCCATATATGCAATTTAAGCTCTACAATGTACAAATAAACAATCTATGCAATATAAAACATACACTAACCATTTCTAGCAAGAGAAACATATATAATTCACTTTAAAACATAAATTTCATCACAAAACATACATCTTCATATATCACATGAAAAGAAACATCTATTTTATGCTTAGACATGAAATATCACTTGAATAAGAAGACACAACACACACCCCCTACCTCAATAGCTTTAGTTTCAAGCTATCCCACACTTTCACCAACACCAAAGTTACCTAACCGTGACTTTGTTCGATTCCAAGCGAAGCCTTTGCCGCGTAGAAAACACTTTCCTTTTTCGGCACCTTCCAAATCAAACCCTAACACCTTCTAATTCTAGAGAGAAGAAGAAGAACACAAAGAAGAGAGAGAAGAGAGGTTCACGGCTGATTTGAGAGAGGAAATAATCTGTAAATATCTGTCTCCCAGATATTTATAAGCCCTAGGGCGCAAAAAGACCAAAACGCCCCTAGTTCACTTAACGTACCTTCCCAACCTCCATTTTTGAATTCGAAAGAAGTTATGGACTCAAAATCACTTCTACGTCTCTCCAAATATTCTAATTGGTCTATAACCAAAAGTAAAATTTTTCAAAAAAATATCCGGATTCCCGGACTCATTAAACCTCATCCCGGGTCCCTCATTGACTAAAAAGTCAAACTTCTCAAAAGTTTCAAAAACTCTCCAAAACCCTAAAACAACTCTCCAAACATGTTTCTCACGTTTAAAACATGTTAAATATCATTTAAAACGCATTTAAAGCAATAATTGATAAGAAAATGAAAACCGGCTAAAATTGGGCACGGTCTCTACAGCCTAGCTGGGGGATTGTAACCCACATGGGGATCTAGACCGGCAGGAGGATCCTGGCCGGCTAGAGGATTGTGACCGGCAGGAAGGTTGTGGCAGGCAGGAGGGTCCTGACCGGCTCTGGTGTCTAGCCCAGATCGTAAGTGCATCATGCTTCGTATAGAACAATCAAATTCGTGATCGCTTCCCACAGACGGCGCCAATTGATGATGCACAAATCGTCGCACAATCCTGGTCAAAGCTAACCTGAAAAAGACAAGAGAAGGGTAACTGAAACGAACACCGATGTGGTGCAGGCTGACTACGCTCCGACAGTCAAGTCAGAAAATCGGAAAGACTTTTGAAGCTGTAAAGGCACGTAGAGGGCATTAATTACCTACCTGAAATATGGATTGCATTGTATTTATAGAAGTCAGAAGAGATTGTATCCAAGTAGGAGACTAACCCTTCAGTTCCCCAGTCCATCTGGACATAGGAGAGTCGTAGTCAATGCTTATCTCTCATCCACGTCACAAGAATCACAATCTTCCACGTCACATGAAACACAATCAGAGTCAAACACCCATCAGGTATTAAAACCCTTGGTGGTCTCATTCTCTGCTTGAAGGTTGAAGTTGAAACAGTACTATCCAATATATATATTAAATTATATGATAATACAGATTCTATTAGGCAACTTACTGATAATATGAAAAGAAACTGAAATTTTCTTGGTGTATATTATTCACTTCCCATAAAATATTTATAAACACTAAAATATTGAGTAAAAGAATTCCAAGGATAAAAAGAAAATTCTAAGGATCAAAATTTCAATCCACCTTGAGGAAACGTTTTCCTCAAGTTTGACCATGGAAGTCGCGGAGATTCATCCAATAGGACAGACTTCTTCTTCTTCTTCGTACATGTAAGCATAATCCCGAAAAGAAAATGACATGCAAGCAGCAGATTATGTGATATATTGTTAATCATGTCAGAGATGTCCCTTATTCTGAGAGGACTAAAACTTTGGCTTCTCTGATACACTGAGAACCATAAGCATATAGTACTATAGCCAATACCGTTCTCTGTAGTTCCCCGTGTTCTTTGTTGTAAGGCTTTGATGAACTAGTATCACTTAATGTTGTAACTTTCAAGGTTAATACAAAAGGATGTATGCACACACTTTTAAATATGTTGTTTGTTAATTGATTGTGACAAGCTTCCTGAGTTTTTGAAATTGCTTGAAGTTCCCAGTTACTAACCATCTATTATGACCTGATTTTATTACATTATTCCTACAATATACAGTATATATGACTACTGCTGAGTGTTGAAACCAATACAAATTTTTTTGTAATATACAGACTGCTGGTGCTCCTTTTTTTCTAGTATTCATTACTATTGTCCCACTTATATAGTCAGATTTATTCCTAAAAATTTCTGGCTTTGCGTCCAGTATTTGCAATTGCTTGCTGAAATTCAAACTATTTTGTATAAAAAGCATTCAAAATCTTCACTCTGTACTATGGATGTGTTCTGGGAACTATATCTTTTACTGTTTCCCTAACATCATGGAAGTTCTGCAGGTAGCAGGTTTCAGGGGACCACATTAACAACATCATCTTTTAATTGCCCAGATATGCTCCCAAGCAGCCTTATGGATCTGCAGAAATGTGACAGTAGTGAACGGCGCAGGCAAGTAAAAATTGAAGATGGGGCTGAATCGGCTGAACATGGTCCTCAATCAGTGACTCTCATCAGAAATGGAAATTTGCATTCAAAATCAATTTTTTCTTCTTATGGTCTTGAAAAACAATCTCCTTTCCATGGGAGTGGACTCAATACTGAAAAAGGAAGTGATTTTAATGAAAACATAAACAGCTACCCACATGATCTCTCAGGTTCCAATTCTTTATTGCGTTGTTTTTTCCAGAACACCTCAACAGGAACTGAAAACTTCACCTTTTTCAACTCAGCATCGACCGTTCAAGGGCTATCAGATGTATCAGATTCTGGTCTTGCTCTCTCTCTTCTGTCATCTCAATCACGGAATTCATCTAGCCATTTGTCAGGAACTCAAATGGCTCACCCCCTGATTATACCAGGCAGCCATGCTCATAACAGTGTAAGTCAAGTCTCTGAAAAGTTTCCGAGCACAACCTCACGGGCTTTGACCAGTGGAGTGTCAAATAGGTTACATTCGCCTGGAATGATTTCTGCAGAGGAGAATTACTTGGGTCTCGGACTGATTTCTGATGATAGTGATACTGTCAACTTTGGAATCGCCAATGGTGTTTTCCAAGGGCCAGAGTTCATGAATACCGCGGACTGTTTTTCTCGTGGAGATGGGCCTACTATTGATTTGCTTCAATTGCCCTCACAGCTTCAGCGAGTGGAGCATCAAAGTCAGTCCATGCAGTGAAGGAGGAATATAATGCTGTCTGTGCCTCAAAATCACTTGAGTGGTATGTGGACAAGGTATTTAACCACATTATTTGGAGAAGTTCCATTTTCATATACTTATTATACTGACATGGCAACTTCCAGTATGATATAATTTTCCTTAAAAATGCTGATACACAAGTGCTCCGGCTATTACTATGCTAACAGTTGGACGGAAATCTGGTTTTGTCCCATCCTACTTGATTGAGCTCATTGACATGAAACTCTTTCGTTTGGTCAACTTTTCAAGTTGAAACCTCGTACATTAAACATGACTTGACACGACCACAGGTTTATGTTGGATAAGACATAGCATTGATATGTTACATGCACCAAATACTTGTATTGTTGGTCAAATACTCCCTAGGAGTTATGGCCAAGGATGAGGGGAACAAAAATCCTTCTTTACTAGAAATTTTTCATTCAACCTACTTATCACGTTCCTCTATTAAATGGGTATTTCCAAAAGAAATGAAGTATTCACGTCTGACAAGTAACAAAAAAGTTTCCTTTTAGCTTAAAGTAACACCAAAGATGAATTGGACTCTAATTTGTTGTGTGTCTGTTATTTCTTGCATGTAAGCAATGGGGACCTTCACATGCTTCTGAGTCAATTGTTCACTGATGTGAACATAATGTCGTAATTTAGACATTTATATATTAATATAGTTAATTATTTGTTTGCTTCCATCATAGCCAGGTAATTTACGATGCTCCGCATTTTCTTTTTAATTTTTGATGTGGGCAGAAGAATTTAAGGATTTTCATTCTTTGATTTACTACTACTAATGCTACATCGTCTATTTCGAGTTTTAGGATTTTTTGTTAAATTTACTATACAATGTTTGTTAGCATCTTGGAAGTTGTTTCTTTCTTTCCGAAGCCAAAAAAAAAGGAAAAAAAGTGAAACAGAATGCTTGCTGTATCACTATGATCACTGAGACCAGCAATCCACTGCTACAATTGCAGCTGCCAGAATATTCACCTCTTTCACCTATCGAGGACAGCGTTGGTTGTTTCAATCCAGAAGACATAGCAATGCAGTACAAAGGAAAAAGAGGGCATACCCCAAGGTGCTCTAGTTTACTGAATTTGTGAAATGAGGTCATGTCCACTGAAAAAACTGTCTAAACCAAGACCAAACAGAGGGAAAAAAACAGCAGGCAAAGAGCAAATGATCTATATCATCAATGGCTTCATGACAGTCAACACAAATACAAGCCATTTGCAGCCCTCTTTTCCGCAGATTGTGACAAGAGGGAATTTTGTCAAGTAGCACCAAACAAGTAAGTGACAGAACACCTTGGTCTACCTTTGATCCAACATAAAGATGACCAATGTACAAGAGGATATTGAGTTTTGCATTTATTCCAAGCTTTCTTGAAGGTGAATCCTCCCTTATCCCATAGCCATTTGTCCTGACTATCAGAAATGGATATTCCCAAAACTCTTCAAAGGCAGCAACTCAGAAGAATCTAAGTAGTCCCAATTCCAAAACTCTTCAAAAGGTAGCAACCTGAGAGTTCTGTGGGAGAACCTTTGTGAAAGAAGTTTTCCCTGAAACCATGGGTCTCCAAATAGCTTAATGGACTCACCATTCCCAATTTTAACAGTCATATTCCTGAGCATAATATCCCTAACCCCCACATATTCCTCCAAATGATAGAGTGAGCAGCAGAAGGAATAGCCAACCAGTAATAAGTATTGGCAGGCTTTAGATTAAACAGAGCTTAATTAAAGTCTTAATAACAATAAATAGGACTTGAACCATAGGCTTTTCGGCCCTTGGACATGTCTTTTCTCGCAATATTTTAGGCTTGGGGTTGTCATAGATACTAATTGATTGACTAAACAATAAGGTCGACTAACCCAACTCAGATGGACTTAAATGTCTAACTTGGGACTTCACAATCAAAGTTAACAAATTAGTCACATAGATCAGGACAGCGTTCTCAGGGCTGGAAGGAAAACAAAGAAACCCCAAAGTAAATAGATTAATGAAAAGTACAAATTAATCCCCACGATCCATCATTCCAAATATTTGTATACTTGAATTCCTGGGTGGTATACAACCTAAATGAAATTATCATACCAAAACTAGAATTTGATCAAATCAGTTGAAGTACTGAAACAGTAACTATGATTTTACAAAAGTTTTAAGGTCATAAAGAAGCAATCAACAAATAAATATAACCCACAATCTATTCAAGGCAATAAAAGAAAATGGCACACACACATATATATATATAGAGAGAGAGAGAGACAAAGAGACGAAGTGGAAGCAGAATGGTTGAATGCTTAAAGCAAAAAAGCAAACACAAGCTGCAGAGATATATTATTGATGATTAAATGAATAATATATTCTCTGCAGTATATGTATTTATAATAAATAAAACCTAACAACACAAGGAAACTAACATAAGAAAATTTCAACATAAGCCTAAAATCCAACTGTCTCTAATTTTTTTTTTTTTAAAATAGAATAAGAAACCTAATAACCTAAATATCAAAAATCAAAAGAATTCAAATTCGTTTAGACCAAGAACCAAAAATTTTGAAATAGTCAACAATCCTGAAATGCAATTTTGAAACCCTAAACGACGGAATACAGCCGAGTTGGCCCGTTTCCAATAGGGAATGGATTTTTTCAATTCAAAATGGGCTTGTCGAAACCTAATAAAAAATAATAAAATATTGAGAAGCGTTCCCGATGCTCGACAAGCAAGCTCGGGTGTTGAGCATCGGGAGGGGGGGCGAAGGTGGGGCAACGGATAAGGTAGTTAAACTTGTAAGGCAATCCAGATGGCTCGGGAGGTGAAGAAATGAGGTAATCCAACGAGTTGAAGAGGTAAAGGATTGGGACGATAAGAATGATCAGGTTTAGATGAAGAGATACAGGTGAAATGATAATATGATCCAATAATCACTACAATATCTCTTCGAATTATGATAAGGAGATTCATAACTACATGACAAAGTTAATACTCTATAAAGAAAGAGTTGGTCTACAAACCAGGAATGAAAAAACATTCTTTCTGTATTGTAAGAAGCTCGTGCCAATCCGAATCGTGCAAAATTTTGCATCAACACTAGAGATGCTTATATGACTCATGTTAGGGCTTTAGGGCCAAGTAGGCTGTGATTGATTATTTTGGATCTAGTTGATCACTTATTTATGATGACTTTGGAATATTTATGTTATTAATACATATGTTCATTTTAGTAATTGTTTCACTACTGATTATTGAGTTGTGAACATAGCATGTGAAATAGCACACACACATACATATTTGACAAGAAGTATGTCAGCAAGTTTTGATTGACTCACTCACACGAGCAATCGTCTTTGGCGTTTGAGATAGCGGGCAAAGATGAGACACTTTAGTTATAGTATCGCCTTGGTTGGAGCCAAGATAAGGTCTGATGATAGAGACCGATGATGAATATACCCACTATTCATTTTACCTATATTGATAGCCAGATGCGAGATTTTAATTTTGGCGATTTAGATAGCGAGCAAATAAAAAACTCGGGTTAGTTGCTTGCATAGCAATTAGATTAAGATCTATATAGTGTTGGAGTTTGTGACATACACTTTTGTGGAAGAGTTACTTCACTATAGCATGTATTTCATACTACAAGTGCTTCACGACCATATATGGAGGTGAGTGAATAGATCCCTACTTTCTCATCGTGTGAGTCCAAAGGTCATTGTAATGACCAACCACCCTTTTTTTACCATTGACTATGCCATAAGGTAAAGAGTTGATGCTCAACTACTTTGGCATGTTGCATGCGGTCATGTATGATTCGACTGTAAGGGCCATTATTGGAAAAGCGGTTAGTTCTTAGTCAAGTGGCATGAGGGCGAAGGGAAGATCATTTGAGCCACATCTTTGCTTTATATTCACTGTCGACAACTTATGTTGCCTCATGAGAGTTGTAATGTAAGTGTGGGTATATTACTAGATTTTGAGGGGTTAAGTGTAACTCTCTAAGAGATTAGAGATGCTTAAACCAATGTGAATAGAGGAATATGGGGTATAACGAGACATTATTTATTATCTTTGAGGGTTGATGTCTCTATATTGCCTTTTTATAAGCTGCTAGTTTAGAACTCCCACATGTATGTATTCTCGACGGTTGCACAGTCCATTAACTTGTATGACTTGTCTCCATAATTGGGCATATTTGAAAAATAGATATGGTAGCATCGTGCACACTATATGTGAGTGGGTTTGGACCCAAACTGGGGCGCATGGGTGAGCCTGTCCTGGTTAGGAAAGCCTAGGTTATACCTAATGGGTTTTCTAAGGGGTTAATAAACAAGTCAATATAAATATGTTATGTTGTTTAGTTCTATATATACAAGATACACAATATCCAACAAAAGAACTCTAGAGTACAATATCCTTATCTTTCTCTGTCAATTGTTTGGAGATGAAGAAAAGCTTTTGGACTGTGAATTAGAGGATTACACTCATATTTGTATTGTAGTTCCACCGCGAGATTAAAGGAGGTTGTAAAGGCATGTGAAGCATCCGGTTCTTTTTTGTTTCGGGTTAAACATACTTTGAGGTAACCCGATTTCGCTTCCGTATTGACTCGTTTATTTTTTCCTACAAGAATTCTATTCAAAGATTGTGTAAAGACTTTGTTTGGGGAAGCTCTGAGTCCAAGAAGAAGATGGTTGTTTTGCACTGGAATCAAGTCACTAAGACTACCGCTGAAGATGGTTTGGGGGTGAGAAGGTTGACTGATATGGAGTCTACATCCTTATGTTCTCTGGGAAGGATATATACTTTGGGTCGCATGGTTTGAAGCTAAATACATAGTAGGTTTGGTAGTTCCACATTGACAGATTTTTTTTTTTTTTTTTCTGGTAAAGTGTAAATTTGTATAGAACAGAAAAAGGAATACACAGCACCAGGGCATACCCTGGGTACAGAAGTCCATCAAACAAGAAAGGATTGCAACACTAGACAAAACCACTACATGAACACAATGGAAACCAAGCTAGAGCAGCCAAAGCAGAAGCAAACAATCATACAGACAAATACAAGACTTTCTCAAAGCTATTACAACACCAGTAGAAGTAGAACCACCAACCAACAATCAATCAACTAACTGCAGCAACACAACAACAAGAACTCAAGAATTAAACAACAGCTGGACCGAAAAACCATTCAGATGCAAGCCTTCTAGTTGAAGCAGAGCCCTTCAGTTTTAGAGATCTGAGATTGATTATCAGAGACCCAAAGCAACAAGGAAGATGGGATAATGATTCTCCATCTGATAAGCAAAGAGAACAATGGTTTGGTATGTTAAGGGATTGGATTCTACCCCTGATAATCAAAACACAAACCTATATATATATGTTTTGGAATACATTTTTGAAACCAAATACAGAGCAAGGACATGATAATAACTGACACTTAAGTTTGAGTTTTGGCTCTTACCATTATGCACCAGGACTTGTTCGAGCGCCATGAAGATTTTTCCTGACCAAATTCAGCTCAGAAAAGACATCAGTTATGTCCATCCGGTCTTGTGGTGACTCCATGGAGCATGCAACTCCGACCTTGATCATTGACAACAAACACTCCATTCTGATGCCATTTCTTGATTCTTTGGGAACCCGATTTTTATTTGACACTGCTGCTGCTGCCTCTTCTTCATCATCAATGTTCAAAAGTATTGGATCTACAATCTCCATAACACGGTCAGGCAAAGCCATCATAGCAAAGTCATGAAGGTTAAGGCCTCCCTCAAACATACTGTCAGTAGGCCTTTTCCCTGTCATCATCTCCAATACCAAGATCCCGTAACTGTATAAATCCCCTTTTGTTGACACTTCGCTTCCAAGACCGTACTCTGCCATTCACAAAATTAATGAAAAGGAAAGAAAAAGAAATTGACAAAGATAGGAAGCGCATGCATTTGAAAATGATAGGCTATTCAATATTTAGATTTATAGGCTAAAAAACAACTTAAATTCTGATTAAAACCAGTTATACACTGTATATATTCCCATACACCGTTCAATATGGTACTCTTGGTGTGATCAAAAATGATTTCGAACCGATTAACAAATCCAAAAAACTTTGTTAGGTATCAAATCTAAAAGACTAAATCCTAAGAAGTTATGGTGTCTTCAGTGATATTAGTTTCAAACCTAGAGGAAGAAAATGCAAATAAAAAGAAACAATTAATAATGTATTGTGCATGCTTACCTGGAGCTGCATAACCAACAGTTCCCCTTACGGCAATTGAACTGCTTTGATTTGGATTTGTGAGCTGTTGGAGAAACCTTGCTAGCCCAAAATCTCCTACATGAGCAACCATGTCACTATCAAGTAGGACATTACTTGGCTTTAGATCGCAATGAATTATTGGCGTTTGACAATAATGGTGAAGATATTCGAGTGCAGACAACACATCAAATGCAACATTAATTCTTTGAAGAAGGTTTAGGCTTTGAATTTGATCATTCTCTCTGCCACTAGATGTTGGACTTGGATGTAACCAACTCTCTAGACTCCCATTGGGCATGAACTCATAAACTAGAGCCTTAAAATCATTTCCTTGAAAATCAATGCTTGAGCAAGAAGTTATGATCCTTACCAAATTCCGATGTCTGATGTTTCTTAAGGCTTCGCACTCAGCCATGAAACTTTTGGAAGCTCCCCGACGTTGGAGGTTTAGTACTTTGACTGCAACAATGGTTTCATTTGGATCAAGGATTCCTTTGTAGACAGAGCCATAGCTGCCCGCACCAATCAAATTTGCAGAAGAGAATCTGTCAGTTGCTTTGAGGAACATTTCATAAGACACTTTCAAGAATGATTCCTTCAGCAGTATTCCAGAAGGTTGAGCTTTTCTTTTCTTTTTAACCCAACAAATTGAGAAAGATAGCACCATTATGACACCCAGAAGTGTGCATGCTATCGAGATCACTAATACGAGCACAAGAGAACTTTTATGTTTCTTTGATTCTTTGATGTTACATTTTGGTAGTTGAAGTTCGGGTATGCCCCCACAAAGCCTATTGTTTCCAACAACTGATATTGCAGTAGCATTTGCAAAACTCCTTCAATGGGCACCTCACCCTCAAAATCATTGAAGGATAAATTGAGATTATTGAAGAGAAAATGCTCCAAGAATCTCGGAATTTGTCCCGACAAATTGTTCCGAGAAAGATCAAAGTTCAGAATGCCTTTTAAGGAACTCAATGATTGAGGAATGGATCCATTAAAGAAGTTTCCCTCCATGTAGAGATTTTCAAGGCTGGTGCAACCCTCAAGGCTACTAGGAATTTCACCTGACAACTCATTCTCAGATATATCCAACTCCACCAAATTTTTGAGGCTGCCAACCTCTGAAGGGAGGGATCCAAACAAATGGTTTCGGGATAAATTTAGTAAAATAGAAAGAGATGAAATTCTCAAAAGCTGTTTGGGTATGGTGCCACTAAGATTATTTTGGGAAAGATCAAGCAATAACAGACTTTTGCAATTTCCAAGACTTGAGGGTATGTTCCCCACTAATCTATTCTTAGTCAAGAAAAGCTCTGTCAACAATGATAAGTTTCCAATAGATTCTGGAATTTCCCCAAAGAATCTATTTTCATCAAGAAATGCCCGTTGTAATTTTTGAAGATTTCCTATGGTAGCTGGAATTGTGCCGGTGAATTGATTACTATATAGAGCTAAAAAATTTAAGTTGACAAGATTACCTATTGCTGAAGGGAGTTTTCCATGTATGAAATTTTCACCAAGTGAGAGAAAAAAAAATTGGTTTGAGAGATTGCCCACCGAATTGGGCAAGAGCCCTCTGAATTGGTTTGCAGTCAATTCTATCATATTCAAATTGCTACAATTTGCCATAGAATCAATGAAGTTCATTTCATCTGGCTCTCCACTCCCAACTTATTTTTATGTAGAAAAATTTCCTCGAGATTTTGGAGGCCTCCAAAATTAATTCCTAATTTCCCATGGAGATTATTATCTGAAATATCAAAAGATTGTAGCAATGTACAATTGGATATTGAGAGTGGAAGGGATCCAGTTGTAGACACATAAATTTTATGATGGTTTAATCACTGTCCAATTGGTCAATAAGTCAAACAATTTTGATCAATTTAAGTCTACGATTGTGGGTCTCAGCAACAGACACGTGTCAAAATCGTGAAGGTTCAGGCCTTTAAAAAACATGTGTGATAATTCAAATTTAAATTTAATTTATTTACATATAAAAGGAGGCAAAATCTCTTTTTATGGAAGTTGGCACAATTAATGGGGAGTTACCAAAATAAACCTCCACCCCTTTTGCCTATAAATATAAGGTCACTCTACACATTCAAGATATGCAGACAGAAGGAGAGGAGGACAGACACAAAGAGTTCAAGAGAACACAAAAGCTCTGCCAAACCTCTGCCTCAACGAAGACTCGAAGTCCTGAAGACGAAGAACATCAAGCACGCCACACAAGTGCCGTTCTACTTCAAAGATCTTAAGTCCTCGAAGAATCTGAAGACGAAGAACATCAAGCACGCCACACAAGTGCCGTTCTACTTCAAAGACTTTAAATCCTCGAAGAATCTGAAGAAGAAGAACAACAAGCACGCCACACAAGTGCCGTTCTATTTCAAAGACCTTCAACCCGCGAAGAATCTGAAGACGAAGAACATCAAACACGCCACACAAGTGTCGTTCTTCTTCGAAGACCTTCAATCCACCGTTCGAGATCAAGCTCTATCGGCACTCGATCGAAAATCCAGTCAAGCCTTTCCTCAATCTTGAAGATTTGAAGAAAGCTCATCACTACCGGTTCAAGAACAAGCTTTTGAAGCCCTTGCACCAAACATCAAGGAGATTGAATCAGAGGAAGATTCTTTGTTATAAAAGAATCGACCACAGAGAATTGTACCCCTTTTTCTGAAATTAATAAAATTAATTGTTTGTTACTCAATTTCGTTCCTAGGTTTTCGGACACGAAATTTGTGTGTACAAATTTCTGGCACGCCCGGTGGGACCTCTCTGCCTCTCATCTCTATCTCCTTAATCAATTCATCAAATATTTTTCTTACTTGCATCGATGACCCCCAAGAAGGTTCAACTCGATCAAGGCTCAAAGAATGTTGCCGCTGCAACAATCAACAATTCTCTCGTTAAGAAGGACACTAAGAATGTTATGGCTCCATCAAGTGGTAGCAGCACCTCTACTGGACCAACAACTCATAGCAAAACAAAGGCACATGCTTCTCTAGCACAGAAACAAAGCATGACGGATGTCAACTCGACCAAGCCTGCAAGTGCAAAAGCTCGTCATTCATTTATCACTCTCAAGTCCTTGAGGATAATGAACTTCAACAATACGAGTCTTGAAAAAGTTCCTCCAGTTTCTGAAGGCTCTTTTCCAAAAGACATGTCACCGCGCTCATCTCGCTCTATGTCGGATTCTAATTTGAATACGGGATCACGCTCAGTTTCTTCCCCTGGATCTCCGAAAGAGTTGATTTCTCTAAGGTACTTAGATTCTCATACACAATCACAATCAACCAATATGCAAGTTATGATGACCGATACAACATCGGTAGAGGAACAACTTGCGACTATGGCTAGCGCTATTGAAAAGCTCACCAAAACCATTGAAGAAAAAGACTTGCAAATTGCTTCCCTCATGAATAGATTGGAATCTCAGAAATCTAAGGAGCCAAGTCAAGAACTCTCACACCCGCCCGATTTTGCACCACAAGGGGCCACAGCAAATAAGGCTTATCATGCAAGCACATCCGAACAAAGGGCAAATCATCCCAGTTTTGCTCCCTCTATCGCTTCCTTGTCTGTTCAACAACTTCAAGACATGATCACTAACACAATCAGGTCACAGTATGGCGGTGTTTCTCAAAGCTCGTTCATGTATTCGAAGCCTTACACAAGACGAATTGACAACATGAGGATGCTAGCTGGGTATCAACCTCCCAAGTTTCAACAATTCGATGGAAAGGGCAACCCTAAGCAACACGTCGCTCATTTTGTGGAGACATGCAATACCGCTGGCACCAAAGGGGACCTCTTAGTCAAGCAATTTGTCCGTTCCCTTAAAGGGAATGCATTTGATTGGTACGCAGACCTCAAAGCTGGGAGTATTGACTGTTGGGAGCAAATAGAGCAAGAGTTTCTCAACCGCTTCTACAGTACTCGTAGAATAGTAAGCATGCTAGAACTCACTAACACTAAACAAATGAAGGACGAGCTTGTGGTCGACTATATCAACCGTTGGCGAGCGCTAAGTCTTGATTGCAAAGATCGTCTTTCTGAAGTCTCAGCAGTCGAAATGTGTATGCAAGGCATGCACTGGGAGTTACTCTACATTCTACAAGGAATCAGGCCTCGTACATTTGAGGAACTGGTTACTCGTGCCCATGATATGGAGCTCAGCATAACAAGTAGTGGTGAAAAGGTTTTTGCCTTTCCCAATATATCTGATGACTGTCCTAAAGATGAAGGGGTTGAGTCCAAAGAGGAAGACAAAATACTTATTAACTCGGACGATGAAATAGATACGTCTTATGTCACAAGCGTCGTATCTAAAGAAATGTATCAAAAAACACATCATATTTCGGTGACTTCATCTGAAGGTTCGCAGTTACATAGTGCATTAAGTCAAGAAAACCTTGGTAGAAGACTGGACAAACAGGGGGCAAACCTTCCATACAAAGTTCATTCTCAACTATCTCATATGAAATACTCTTGGCAAGGGAGCAAGGTTCATGCATGTCCTTTAAAAAGACCTACACATTTTCTCAAACCTCAAAATAAGAAAGAGGTCTCAAAAAAGGAACAAGAAAAATTAAGGCATAACAAAAGTGACAAATTGCAAAGATTTGCATCAAAGAAGCATTATGAAGGTAATTATTCAAATTTTCCTCAAACAACTTCCAATGGAAAGGATCAAAAAATTGTGCTTACTTGGAGGCCAAAGAAGAATGCTCTTGAAGGGGATGGTTCTAAAAAGATCTCACAGGAATCAGTGGCTGGAAATATACAAATGACAACTCAAGTAATTCCTTCCCAACATGTCATCGACAAGCACCAAGGTAAGAGTCTAAAACTGCAAAATGAGGAACAAGAACAAAATCATCTACAATCCCAGATGGAACGAGAGACTCGAGAAATCAAAAGACTAGAGGAAGGGAAAGTGTGGGGACCGAAGCCCGAAGATGCTGTTTGGATCGAATCTCGCAGCGGAATGAAAGCATACTGGGTGAGGTTCAATCCGCCTACATGGACTATGACAAATGAAACACCTCTATCTTCTGGGTGGGGAGACGAGTTCAAAGGAGATGTTTCTTCTCAAGTGCAAGAAGAGTACAATGAAGAAACAAAGCTAGAAAGAAATTTTCAAATTGACGCCGAGCTGGTTCACACTTTTCAATGCAAGTTTGGACTGTCTAATGAATCTTGTAGAGTTGAAGAATAGTCAAAGATGGAGTGCTCCTGATTGCATGAGCCTAAACTGCGCTGCACTCCTGGCCCGCACGAGTATAAACTGTGTACGGCCCCAAAAAAAAAAAAAAAAATTTGAGTTTGTTAATCTGAACTACGTAAATGACTTGATTCCTGTTAAGGGTACGTAGGCAGCTTGGAGGTTTGTTCCGAGTTCAGTCATCAAAAAAAAAAAAAAAATCACTCCCAGACACGAGTATAAACTGTTTGCAAAAAAAAAAATTTTACTCCCTAACACAAGTATAAACTGTCTGCAAAAAACAAAAAAATTTACTCACTGACACGAGTATAAACTGTCTGCAAAAAACAAAAAATTTACTCACTGACACGAGTATAAACTGTCTGCAAAAAAACAAAAACAAAAATTTACTCCCTGATAAGAGTATAAACTGTCAGCAAAAAAAAAAAATTTACTCCCTGACACGAGTATAAACTGTCTGCAAAAAATAAAAAAACAAAAATTTACTCACTGACACGAGTATAAACTGTCTGCAAAAAAAAAAAAAAAAAAAAAAATCATGCCTTCCAGACTGGTGCACAAGAGCGCAATTGTACACAAAGCCGAAGTCTTCCAAATCATGCCTTCCAGACTGGTGCACAAGAGCGCAATTGTACACACAACCGGAATCTTCCAAATCACATCTTCTAGACTGGTGCCCAAGAGCGCAATTGTACACACAGCCGGAGTCTTCCAAATCACGTCTTCCAGACTGGTGCCCAAGAGCGCAATTATACACACAGTCGGAGTCTTACAAATCACGTCTTCCAGATTGGTGCACAAGAGCGCAATTGTACACACAGTTGGAGTCTTCTAAACCACGCCTTCCAGATTGGTGCACAAGAGCGCAATTGTACACACAGTCGGAGTCTTCTTAAACACGCCTTCCAGACTGGTGCACAAGAGCGCAATTGTACACACAGTTGGAGTCTTCTAAACCACGCCTTTCAGACTGGTGCACAAGAGCGCAATTGTACACACAATCGGAGTCTTCTTAAACACGCCTTCCAGACTGGTGCACAAGAGCGCAATTGTACACACAGTCGGAGTCTTCTAAACCACGCCTTCCAGACTGGTGCACAAGAGCGCAATTGTACACACAGTCGGAGTCTTCTAAACCACGCCTTCCAGACTGGTGCACAAGAGCGCAATTGTACACACAGTCGGAGTCTTCTAAACCACGCCTTCCAGACTGGTGCACAAGAGCGCAATTGTACACACAGTCGGAGTCTTCCAAACCACGCCTTTCAGACTGGTGCACAAGAGCGCAATTGTACACACAGTTGGAGTCTTCTAAACCACGCCTTCCGGACTGATGCACAAGAGCGCAATTGTACACATAGTCGGAGTCTTCAAAACCACACCTTCCAAACTGGTGCACAAGAGTGCAATTGTACACATAATCGGAGTCTTCTAAACCACGCCTTCCGGACTGGTGCACAAGAGCGCAATTGTACACACAGTCGGAGTCTTCCAGACCACGCCTTCCAAACTGGTGCACAAGAGCGCAATTGTACACACAGTCGGAGTCTTCTAAACCACGCCTTCCGGACTGGTGCACAAGAGCGCAATTGTACACACAGTCGGAGTCTTCCAAACCACACCTTCCAAACTGGTGCACAAGAGCGCAATTGTACACACAGTTGGAGTCTTCAAAATTACTTTTATTCTGCAAGTTTATGTTACTAAGGCATATTACAAGAGAAATTTTTTTTAATAAATAAATACCTATGTGGCTGGAGTCTCTTCCCTTAGTCAGTTGGTTTTCAAGTTTCTGCAAAAAAAAAGTTAGCACGTGAAAAAAAAAAAAAAGTTGAAGAAGAAGTGGCTGCTGGGAGAAAAAAAGAAGAAAAAAAAAATCCAGCACATGAAAAAAAAAAAAAAAAAAACTTTTCAAAGTTGCATGTTATATTATATTCTGAGGGTTTATAGATACATGGAATGGTGTAGGAGAGATGGAGTGGTGTTGGAAGAACTTTTAAAAGGTCTCAAGTTCAAAACCTTTAAAAAGCAAAAAAAAAAATATACATTTTTTATTTTAGGCAACTACACCTTCATGTGAAAAAAAAAAAAAAAAAATTAGAAGAAGAAGAAGTGGCGGCTGGGAGAAGAAGAGAAAGAAAGAAAAAAAGAAAAAGGAGCGTGAGAAGAAGACGAAAAAAAAAAAAAAAAGAGGAGAAAAATGAAGCAGAGGCGGCAGGGAGAGAAGGAAAGAGAGAAAAGAAAGAAAAAAAAAAAAAAAAAAGGAAGAAGAAGAGGCGGCTGGAAGAAGAGAAGAGAAGAAAAAAAAAAAAAAAAAAAGAGAAAAGAAAGAAGAAAAAAAAAAAAGAGGAAGAAGAACAAGGGCGGCAGGGGAAAAAAAAAAAAAACTTAACTTACAGTTGTTGGGTGAGTTTCTGCCAATTTCCTTTCCGTAGCAGTTGGAGGGACTTCTCTCAATTATTCTCTGAAGTGAAAGGTTTATAGCGTGGGCTACATATATATAATGGTGGATTAATCCTAGTTGACATAGGATTCTCAAATTTTCAATTCCGTTTGGAAAAAGGAAAGAAATCCTGTTTCTAATAGGATTCTCAAATTTCCAATTCTGTTTGGAAAAAGGAAAAAAATCCTATTTCTAATAGGATTTTTAAATTTTCAATTCTGTTTGGAAAAGAAAAAAAAATCCTATTTCTAATAGGATTCTCAAATTTCCAATTCTGTTTGGAAAAGAAAAAAAAATCCTATTTCTAATAGGATTCTCAAATTTCCAATTTTGTTTGGACAAACAAAAAAAAAAATTAATACTTCAAGTCCCGCTTTAAAAACGTGACAAGCTCAATATAGCGCGAGACTTGAAGTGGGGGCAATTTGTAGACACATAAATTTTATGATGGTTTAATCACCGTCCAATTGGTCAATAAGTCAAACAATTTTGATCAATTTAAGTCTACGATTGTGGGTCTCAGCAACAGACACGTGTCAAAATCGTGAAGGTTCAGGCCTTTAAAAAACATGTGTGATAATTCAAATTTAAATTTAATTTATTTACATATAAAAGGAGGCAAAATCTCTTTTTATGGAAGTTGGCACAATTAATGGGGAGTTACCAAAATAAACCTCCACCCCTTTTGCCTATAAATATAAGGTCACTCTACACATTCAAGATATGCAGACAGAAGGAGAGGAGGACAGACACAAAGAGTTCAAGAGAACACAAAAGCTCTGCCAAACCTCTGCCTCAACGAAGACTCGAAGTCCTGAAGACGAAGAACATCAAGCACGCCACACAAGTGCCGTTCTACTTCAAAGATCTTAAGTCCTCGAAGAATCTGAAGACGAAGAACATCAAGCACGCCACACAAGTGCCGTTCTACTTCAAAGACTTTAAATCCTCGAAGAATCTGAAGAAGAAGAACAACAAGCACGCCACACAAGTGCCGTTCTATTTCAAAGACCTTCAACCCGCGAAGAATCTGAAGACGAAGAACATCAAACACGCCACACAAGTGTCGTTCTTCTTCGAAGACCTTCAATCCACCGTTCGAGATCAAGCTCTATCGGCACTCGATCGAAAATCCAGTCAAGCCTTTCCTCAATCTTGAAGATTTGAAGAAAGCTCATCACTACCGGTTCAAGAACAAGCTTTTGAAGCCCTTGCACCAAACATCAAGGAGATTGAATCAGAGGAAGATTCTTTGTTATAAAAGAATCGACCACAGAGAATTGTACCAATTTTTCTGAAATTAATAAAATTAATTGTTTGTTACTCAATTTCGTTCCTAGGTTTTCGGACACGAAATTTGTGTGTACACCAGTAAATTTGTTTTCCCATAATTGTAGGAGTTGAAGATTAGGGAACCTCAGCCCCAAGTCCGGCGAAAGAGTGCCATGAAGATGGTTATCAGCCAAAGAGAGATGAGTTAGAAAAGAAAGATTGTAAATGGAAGGAGGGATTGTACCAGAGAGTTCATTGCCACCAAAAAAAATCCCTTTCAGGTTTTTCAATTGACCCAACGCATTAGGAAGACTGCCCGAGAAATGATTTCCAGGTGACGACAGATATTCTAGAGAAGTCAGTCTTCCAATGAATTGAGGGATTCCTCCAGAAAAGTGGTTCCAATGAATGATGAGATGTGTGAGCTTTGACAAGGAACCAAATTCTTCAGGAAGTTTCCCAACTACCTGAGGTTGGAGCAGTGAGATAAGTTGGTTGGAATTTCTCCTTCAAAGCTGTTGTTGTTCATGTTCAATATTTGTAGCCTAAACAAGTGACCAAGTTGAGGAGGGATTTCACCTTGAAGGGTGTTGTTGAAGAGTTGTAACACCCGAAGGAAGCTCAAGTTTCCAACATAAGGTGACAACGAACCCACTAAGCCTCTGGACCCTAGATCTATGCTGACGACTTTACGATGGCGATGACCACATACAACACCTTCCCATATGCAGAAATGAAGGGACTCATTCCATGAGCTCATGACACCTTGAGGGTCATGAATAATCTTTGACTTGAAGGCCAACAAGGAAAGAGGATCTGTCTCATTTTTGCCAATAGTTACAGTAGTGGCAGTGGCATTAGGGAGGGTACTCATGATATGAAGCAATGTGGTGAACATTAAGGACAGTGTTTGTATTCTGAAGGAGTTTAGAGCCATAGTTGGACTCATTTCTAGAAGTGGATTTCAGAAATGTGAGGTTAATTAGAAAAGAGTTGGTAGTATGAATCTATCTATCAAGAAAAGATCA
This sequence comes from Cornus controversa, assembly GCA_026545225.1. Lineage (NCBI taxonomy): Eukaryota > Viridiplantae > Streptophyta > Magnoliopsida > Cornales > Cornaceae > Cornus > Cornus controversa. Next base: position 32,214,261 of record CM048845.1, on the reverse strand, counting down.
CTTTTATGGTTATATATTCATCTGGAGAAGAGTCACTTTTCAAAGTCTTCCCTCCATCTTACACTTGTATGGTTATATGTTCATCTGGAGAAGAGTCACTTTCCAAAGTCTTCTCTCCATTTTTTGGAAGTTTTCTCTAGCTATCAGCAAATGGGTGAGATTATATATGGCTGGAAATTTTCTAAGAATTGCACCTAGTCATGTGCAGTGAGAAATGGGTGAGATTTATATATGGTTGTTATTCATCATCTTAAATTTAAAGAAATTGTCTAGTTAAAATCTTTAAAACTTTGTAGAAAGTCTTTAGATCTTGAGATTGAGAGAACTTGGCTCTGCCCCTGTCACCAAGCATCCATTTTCGCTTCCTCTCCTTGGTACTAGCTAGTGATTTCAATGTAATCAAATTTGCTAATGAATCATTTGGTGGCTCTAGGAGAACTACTCAAGCTATGCTTAATTTCAAAATTGGCTTGCACAAGTCCACATAACATACACATGCAGGAGTCTGAGTTTTCTGCTAGGATTAAGAATATATCTTCTGCAAATGTACAATTACCTAAGTGTACAGATACTAAGGGAATCTGAAGCAAAGGTATATTTTAATGTGCTTTTCAGTTTGAAATCAACTATCTAATAACATTAAATTAAATTATTTTTTTTTAAAAAATGGCCGTTTTAAGTTGGTTGGTGTCTGAAACTTGGCGGATTGAAATTTGTCGCTTAAAACTTATGTAGTCACAGTTGGCATTTATATTTTGGTTATATCAGTCTCTCTCATACTCTCTTCTCGTTATCTCTCTGTGCAAAAAAATTTCGTGTGCAAAAGTTGTTAGAGGTTTTCTTCTGTTCGGGAGGAGGGTCGTATCATCAAATTGTAACTCAGAGTCCTAATCCTATTTTTTGAAGTGTATGTTTCAATTTGAATGTGAGAACATATTTTATGAAATAATAGTTTGATTTACAAAATCAAATTTTCTTTTTTCTTAGTTTATAATGACACTTCCGATCAAATGTCCATTAGTTAATCCACTATCTTTTAAGTACAACGTTGATCTCTTTGGCGACTTGAATTAGAGTAATTATTAGGATTTTATTCACATGTGAGGATGTATGTTTCAGGTCATTGAAAATAGGTCCCGTTTAGCAAAACTCTCTCATTCTCATTATAAGGTTAATATGGTAAATATAAATGGACGGGACATGGCGGGGGTGCCTATCTCTGTCCCGCAATCTTGTGATTGTTTCCTCTCACTTCTATAACCGTCCCACAACTATTTAAATTTTCCTAAAATCAGTTTAAATGGAGCGAGGTGGGACGAATTTCTGTCTGGATTAGACAAATTGCCATCCGTGATTGAAAAGAGTGGGATGCTTACGTTGATCTATACTTAAAGGGAGAGTAAAGGACAAGGACCCATTTTCTTTCTTATTTTCTTTTCTATTACATTAGTTTTTTAATTAAACCAAAGTTTTCTTAGCCATTATCATTTTAGGTGATTGCTCTATCCAACTATATCTCTATTTGTTGGAGTTGTTAATTTGAGTAGTTGGCTTATATTACTTTATATTTTTTATTAATATAAATAAGTATATAAAATATTAATTTCAATATTATCTTGAATTTACTTATATGCATTTTTTTCTGAATTTTTCATATTTTTAAGCTGACTATTCTTTTGCAATTGAGAAGTGAAAAACATATAAGAAGTGATTTTTTCTTATATACATTTTTTTTAATTTTTAAATTCTTCATACAGAATAATTTCCGTATTTGAATTCATGTTCTATTTGAAAAAGTGAGTTAGTTGGGGTTTCATGGAAATGTGCATTTTATAAAATATTGGATTTTGGAATCCTAAAAAAAAAAAAAAAAAAACTTTCTTTCCGAAAACTGGCATGAGTTGGGTATTTTATATAAATTTTAGTTAGTTTTTGTTTTACTTTTCAAATACAAAATTTTCCTACCACTATATTAATGTCAACTGAATTAAATTTTTGTATATATATGTAGAGTAATGATCTCTTGCTCACCGGTGAGCAAGAGATTTTATCCACACTTTGATTAGTGACCATTGGATTAAATCTAATGGCCACTAAATAAATTCACTTAACCTGTTTTACTGTGTTTTAATTTTAGAATATTAATATTACATCAATTCATTTCCTAATGTAAAATAAAAATTGTAATATACCAAAACAAACAATTAGTAATACGACTGATAAACAATTAAGAATTTTCAAAAATTAGAATTATTCCTTCTTTCACCTTTGCGGAAATAAAAGATACAATATTATTAATCACTTCATTTTTTGCTGAATAAATAAAGAGCCAAATTGGGGATGACCGGATGAGAAAGGGCATGAAAAGAAAAAGGGTTTGTGATTTTGTCAACAAGGGGACCTTGCATGGACCAGTTGTCATACTAGAAGGAAGATAGCATGCATACGGCCTACATTATATATATATATATATCATTTTTATATAAATAAATATATGTACTTGTTTGGTTCAATAATATATTACTGTCATTTTCAATAATTATCCATCAAATGGTATTCAAATAATTATTTGCAGTATAATATTTCAAAAATAAAATATATTTCAAAAGAGGTGTGGTGGGGAAAAAAAACACGTCATAGCACTAGTTTGGTTTAGGTTTTTTATATTAGTTTTTTGTTTTTGGAGAACTAAAAATAATATATATATATATATATTTATTTGGTTCATAATTTCTTAAAAATTATTAATTTTTGAATATTTCAATTAAAAGCTGTTGTTTTTAGAGAACAAAGTTTTATAGTTCTCTAAAAATAATTTTATATATATTCTAAGTTTCGAAAAATTGTTCTCAGAAAATTGTATTTTGGTCTTAGAAAAAAAAGAAAGCATACAATTTTTATTTTACATTAGGAAAAGAATTGGTGTAATATTAATATTCCAAAATTAAAACATACAGGCAGTGATTTTGTGGTTTTAGTAAAACAGGTAAGTGGATTTGTTTAGTGGCCGTTAGATTTAATCTAATGGTCAGTAATCAAAGTGTGGATAAAATCTCTTCTTCACGGGTGAGCAAGAGATCATTACTCTATATATATATATTATAATTTCATTTATATTTCCTGAAAACATTTTGCTTTTGTTATATTTATATTCAAGGTAAAACACACAAATCAAATGTCTCCAAAAATATTTTACTTAACCCAATAATCTTCACATCAGTTCAAAGTAGGTTCGGTTCAAAGAAAACTCAATCTAAATATTTTACAAATTTAACTAAATTATGTATAAATTGAAATTTTCTAATCTTATTAATCATTTATATTGAATAATTGAAATTTTCACATCTTATTAAGCATTTATATTGAATAATTGCAATCAGCTATTGTCCTCTATAGGTCTAATTTTTTAAATAATTATCTCATTCATGTCATTTGCTTTTATTATTATGTTATTTTCTCTTTAATGTTTTAATCTAATATTTATAGAAATAAAATTTTTTTTTACAAAGATTCTAAATAACGTGTCACATAAATTTTTACTTGTATATATAAATATATCAAGTATGGAAGTAAGTTATTTTCTTTAGTCTGGCTAGTAAAAGAGGCAAAAAGTACCACCCGGCCACACGGGCTGTGGTATTTATGTTTGTTTTATTGGACGATTTTTGAATCGTGTGTATCGGAGAATCCCACTACCAGTAACACTCATTTATTATGATTTTTTATAATAAAAAAAAATAGTGTTTTATCATGTATGAAATTATTATATTTAAGAAATTTCTGAGATATTGTAAAACTACTCACACGACGGGTGGTATTTATAATTGTTTATTGGAGGGTATTTTTATTGTTGCATTGTCAACCATTTTTCGGTCGTTAGATAATTTTGTTTTCTTATAACCCACAAAATTTAAGGGAGTGTTTTGTTTGATGCAAATAATATTGGAAGAATACACTAAAAAAATTTCCATACAACATTCTCAATATAATGATGAAAGATGAAAATTGGGAGGACACAGTGATAAGATAGTCAAATAGGATCTGCCGTAGTAGCTATGACAAAGCTAGCAAAGTAATATTTTCATTTTTTCTTCTTTCTTTTTTCTTTCCTTGTGAAAAGAAATCACACCAGTAGAAAAACCCTCTATCTTTAACTGTGGGTGTGTCCAAACGCTGCCAGCAAACTTCCGCTAACGTGCTAAGGTGAAGACGGATCAAAGTTATAAAACAAAGTAAAAGTGAACTTCCGCTAAGGTGATAGGGTGAAGACGGATGAAAGTTATGAAACAAAGTCAAAGTGCCTAAATTGCAAAGGAATACAAGAATGCAACGATAAAGAATAGAGTCAAAAAATTTGAGTGGAGAAGAGACGTGAGGGAGAGAAGCTCACTATTTGTATTTAGTTTCCTCCAATACATCAACAATATTGTTATATTATATGTTTCACTCACATTACTACTATAAAATTTTAGCATGTTAGTTTTCAAATAAAATAAGTCTATTAAATATATAATGTTGATAGTTCATCCTATTGGTATGTTATTTGCATATGCAAAAGTATGACAATGAACATCACGCAGAAAGCATGACAATTAACCTCACAAATTTGAGGTGACCGTACTCAAGCTGATAAGAACAAGGACTCATGGTAATGGTAGAAGTAAAAATTAACCTCACACAAATAATTATTGTTGCTACTTCATTTCTCATACACCCAACTTATAGAAACTCCGTATTGACCCTAAAGTAATTTAAATTTTCAATCTTTTATTTGAATATACCATTTGAGGTAGGAGTAATAATTAATGGAGCCAAACATTTTTACTTTAAACGACGGATGAAAAAAAATATTAATTAAAAGAACAAATGAAAGTGTATCATCTAATGGTTACAAATGTGTTATCTTATTATTTGTTCTAACTATTCACATATCATGCATATATGATCTCATGTGCAACTTAATCTCAACCAAAAAAAGAATTACATGTCAACTATGAAACAGTTAATTTGAGAGTCATTAATTAGTTTTGCACAAATGTAGTTGCCTTGGATCTATATCCCCGTGTTTATTAGTCTGAACTACCAAAGTAATTTATATATGACTCAGTTTTTATTGTTCTCTCTAATATGGTAAATGAGAAAATTTTCATTGTCTCACTCACATTATTATGAAATACCTAAAAATATATAAAGCCTCAAATTGTATAATAATGAGTTAGATTCCATTTTGTATAGAAGAAAAAGAAGAAGAAATGAATATTTGAAACCACTACAAATAATATCAATGTAATATGAGAGCACCCAAATTATCAACAGAGAGTCAAAACCTATATCATCTCAAACTATAAAATAACGAGACGCCAAGGTAGAGATCGACTACCTAAGAGCTAAGAGTAGACATGGTTAATTATTGAAGAAAAGATAATCCCCCAATGAAATGACCCAATTAAGACTAATTAAACAAATATAGTTAGTTATGCAAGAAAAGATAAACCCCCATTGAAATGACCCAAGAGTAATAATAATTAAACAGGATTAGTGTAGGTGTCAAAAACTTCTGTTATTGATTTTCAGTCAACAAATGACTTATTTTTAACACAACACACTCAATATTTGATAAATTGAACTATCATATTATTAATAAAATTATTTTTTTTGTTTTGTGGGTCGTCCTCCTTTTATAGTCTTCTCTTTTGTCTTTGATCATATCCATTTGTCCAGCTGGACTTATTGGTAAGAGGTCAGATATTTGCTGAAGTAGGAGGTGGATTTCTTCATGATGTTATTTTAAGTGCAGGGAAGGTTCTGGGTGGTTCTGGTTCATGCTTTTGTGGACTGAGTGTAAAGTTGGGTCTGTCTTGAATTTGGGCTGTGTGTTGGTCCATGATGTTGGTCCTAACGGTGGACTTGCATATTTTTGTATCCACAATTAGTTATGCAAGAAAAGATTGACAACCCAAGGAACGAGCCTAACCACCATAACTGCTTGTGCTATAATATGACATCTAGTTTCCAAAATAGGAACACAGCATTTAAAATAGGGCATGAAACGATCCTAACCACCCTAACCGCTTATTTTGTTTAATCACGTCAAATTTCCCAACATCAGGAAATTCCAATCTTGGTGGGCCTCCAATATCCATCGGCATTCACTTGAACTACTTACAACATGTACTGATGATGAAAACAGTACTTGAACAGTCACATCTTTTAATTTATTTTTAAAATCTTTCAAAAAACGACTTCATAGATATCTCTCTTGCCGCTCGATGTCTTCCAAGTCATATACATCAGCTCCCAACCAAGTCTATTCTAAATCCGGAGTGTCTAGATACTTATACTACGTGTGTGTAGCCAAAGTCGTGATATCAGTTTCATGTAAATAATTGATCGAATACAAATATTTTCTTTGGACACTGTGTTGGATCAGGCAATTGACTAGGGAGAGAGAATACGAAACTCCCTATTGAATTCTTTTCTTACTTCAACTAAGAACACTATTAGCCGTGTGCAAAGAATTGCGAGACTGAATCGTAGCAAAGAGAGAAATAGAAGGAGGGACATAGCAAGGAGGGAGGTTGAAATTGAAGGAGAAATAGACAGACAGATTAGAGGAGGCCAATAGCAAGAAAATGAGAGAGATGTAAATCGAGTAAGAGACAGATCACTATCCTGGAGAATATTGAGGAGGAGAGACAGATTGCATATGATGCAATTGTTTTATTGTGATTGTTGAAACCCCTAATACAGAGCCCCTTTGTATTTATTTATAGTAAAGATTACATCACTAACTCTAACCCTAAACCTAAGTTACAAGATAATTGCAAAATAAAATAATGAAAGAAAATAAATCAAATATATTATAATGCTCCATGTCTTTAGCAGCTTATGATTGTAGCATATTAAAGTTAGTCTTTCTAGAGTCCAAGTCTCACTCAACTTTATCCTTAATGTGACTTTCATTTGTAAGAGTCCATGTTCAGCCAAGTCTTACAAAGTAGCCCAAATTCGTATGAGTCATTGTTTGATACCAACTATCTATGTGTATACACAGATTATGTATATGTATATTCTGTATAGCTCTATAGTTGTAACTTAATTATAAACACCTTTATCCATGAGCATTTTATCAAATCAGCCTATTGTTCACGGTCATCAGCCTTCACAAAGTCCTGTTTTAAGCTTAACTCTTCACCGCATGCATCCACTCTAGTCTTCTTATCTCTAACAAACTAATTGGAGTCCAAATTATACTGAACTCCTTATTTCAATCCTGTAAAAGACAACTATATAAATATATATACATATATATGTATACACATAACCATATATGTAGATACACATACGCCAGCTATTTTTAAGCAAAACTTGCTAACAGTCCTCAACCCTTAGAGTTTTGGGATGGACTCCTAGTCAGCCTTATCCATTTGCCTCAAACGACTCCTAAATTGGTTGCCAACAATGGCCCCCCAATTTCAAATGTCTTATGGCTGATCCGGCTAATAAGATATTTGAAATTCAAAATTATACCGGAAGGAACCTTTTATAACCACGACTGATCAAACTAGGACTTGCAAGATAATGACAAACAATAAGACTTCCAAACACTGTGCACTTCATTTATTATGGATCACCATTGAGGTAATCTTTTTTCAAGTCAGCCCTACTACACTGGCTAATCAAGACCTTCCACTATTCCCTTTAAAGAAGACTAATAACGATTCTTGTACATCCAGCTAACACCTGTCGGCCAACCATTGACACAAGTTTATCATGGCATAGTTGTGATCGGCCGATATTAAATTATTATGAAATGTCATGTTGGCCGATCGAGCTACTTACAGCATGACATTGTCCCAATATACTTGAATTTCTTCCTCTTTCGGGCAATGAAGTTCAATCCTCAGTCGATATATATATATATATATATATATATATATATATATATAGGCAAGTTTGTCAAGTTAGCATTAGCCAAGCTCTACTTCACACTGGCCGACACTAGTATTCCAGTCTAACGATTTTTATTATGCAACATGAAATCAGCCATATAAAACTTTGTATTGATTAGCCGATTCATGTTCTTACATGAGACTGATTTCACCTTTATCCAACCTTATTGCCCCCCCAAGGTCTAGAGGTTTATGGGGAGGATGAAGTTTTTCACTTTCTAAGCAACTCCATAGCTGATTGGGCATGTTTTGCTCCTTTAGACTCATCTTGATCATTGGATGATTGATGTCTTTCAACCAGTCTTTGGAGTTATCATGAGCCAAGCTTTTCTGTGTACTGGCTGATACTAGTATTCCTATCATACAATTATCGCCAGGAATAATAGAATTGGCCACATAAAAATGTGTATTAACTGGCTGATTCATTTTCTTCCACGAGGCTGCCTTCATCTCTAACGAATCTTGATGCCCCCCAAGGTCTGGAGGTTTACGTGAAGGACAAAGTTCTTTATTTTCCAAGAAAATACATGGCTGATCGGCTATGCTTTCTCCATCAAAACCCTCACTTGGGCCTTCTTCTAGAATTAGAAGAAAATAACTTTGCTAATTTTTTGAATCAACCAATTGGCCTCTGTCTTGGGCTAGCTGATTAATTCTTCTTCTTTTATTTACCACTGGCGGCTGATAATTCTGAGACCAATCTTCTAGCTAATTGGCCATTAGCTACCCCCCGAGTGTTGGAGGTGGTGGACTATAATCAAAGCAACCTTGAGGTTGATCTGCCACTGGTGATTGATTAGCTTCTGGCGGCTGACTATAATCAAGTGAACCATAAGGCTGATGCAGTGGCTACCGCACTGTATATGGCTGATGGTTGGTTGAAATGGTTGGATGTAACCGATTTACCATTGCTGGCTAATGTACCATCGGCGATAGTTGTTGGTAAATAAAAGTATTCAGTTGTGACTGAACTTTTGACCAAATTGTTGGTAAATTTTTTGAAGGCTTGCTAACTAATTTAGCTGATTATGATCATGCCATCTTAGTGGCTAATGATTGTCGGCCTGCCCCTCGATTGCTGATGCAATTGGTAGATGTGGCCTTCTTCCTATATTACCACTGCCCCCTAATTCAATTACACCTAAGGGGTCATTAAGAGGAATTACCTATTGCCGTGGAATCGAAGATCATGCAGCTGTCTATTCACGGTGATCAATGTTGAATGTTACGCATTCTAAGCTCTTAATTTGCATATTTTATTCTCTTAATAATAGTTTATTTGTGATTTTACTCTATTTTTGTGTTTTCTATCTTTTTAGGGCTTTAATGATTACTTCAGTTAAAACCATGATTTTTTAGGCTTTTAAAGACGACATTCAAGAGGGTTAGATGAAACCTACATCAAATGGATCCATTTAACTCCATATTTTAACTCAAAACAACCCAAGAAAGTGATCCGAGAGAATTATAAATGCTTAAGGAGATTACGGGCCTGAAGCCCAATTCTACACTTAATCCAGTTTTAATCCCGTTTTGGAAAGTGGACCTAAAATCTTATTTCTGAGAGTCAATTCGGCTTGATTTTCTAAAATCTTATTTCTAAGAGTCAATTCGGCTTGATTTTCTAAAATCTTATTTCTAAGAGTCAATTCGGCTTGATTTTTTAAAATCTTATTTCTGAGAGTCAATTCGGCTTGATTTTCGCAATGGTTCAACTTAGATTCCATTGGGACCGTCATCAGAAACAAAACAATGTCTAAATGGCTTCACTGTCATCAAAAACAAAATAACCACATGACACCCACTGCCCAAAATAATAATGTTCAAACTAGGTTAACACATTGTAAAACTACACAAGTTAAATTTTCGAACAACACAATATTAAACCCTAACCACAATTATTGTCTTAAGTACAATTATTGTCCAATATAACAAGTAATGAAACTAATGAGATTCCATCTATTGCTAGATTAAAATAAAAAACAAAAAACAATGACTGTCCAAAAAAGCAATTACTGTCCAACATAACAAGTGCACATCCATTGCTAGATTCAAAATTTGCTGCCAAAATGGTCATTTGGTTGGCCCACCAAAACTAGACATTTATACTACAAAACAAAACAAAAATTTAAAGGGATATTGTGACGTATATTTTTATAATTGGTAATCTTCGGTGTCAAAACTAAACATGATCGAGTTATTATCTTTGCTTTATATTCTTGTAATTGGTCAAGTAATTGAAGTCTCAGAGTGAGCATAAAGTTCTACACCAACCATGTAAATGATCTTCAATGGTATGAAGTTTGAATCTTTGAAAGAATGCATCAATGATCTGAACAAGGATTTGATCGACTAAAGTTTCTGAATGGTTTCGATTGCATGAGAACATATTAAATCAAGTATAAGAGTCACGTAGTGTAGGTAAAGTGGTGAGAACACATATATTTCAAATTGGGTGATTCTGACCTTGCAAAATAGGGGTTTTGAGCTATTTTCAAAAATTACAAGGTTGGACCGGTCCAAGGTTTTGCTGGATTGGTCCATGAGGTCTCGATATCTCAAACCAAGACCTCTAGAAGGCTAAATAGATCCAAGTGAAGGCTGGACCGGTCCAAGCCTTTTGGCTGGTGTTTTTGTCTTCCCTAATCCAGTTTTGACCTGGATTTGACTTTGAAATTTTGTTAAAATTTGGGACTTGTTTTCTATCGATTTTTAACTTAATTTTTAAGGAAAATTAGATTTTTTTAACATCTATGAAAACTTCATATGATTTCTCTCTTAGTGTGCTTTCACGAAGCTTTCAATAAGCGTCAAAAACATTATTTTTAGAGAAAAAAAGCATAGAGATATTGTTCTAATAGAGAATTCTTCATTAATTCTTTGTTTATAATTTTTTGAGAGATCACACACATATATACACTATGAGTGATTTAGGTTGTGTCTCTCTATCTACTTGAGTAATCATTTGACAACTACTTTAGAGATTTCTTATTGATCAAGCTACTAGATTGTTTTCTTCTACAACTGTTCGTTGGTGAGAAAGGAGAAGAATATCGCACTACAAATGAGATAGAATACTTGCGTAGTATTTGTGTTCTTCCAGGTACTCTTCTGCAAAGATTGTGACGTTAGCCGAAAGCCTACAACAATTGGACAAGGGAGTCACAAAGGTAAGACTGAGGCATTCTGCATCAAGTTCTTGTCAGAGTGGAGTGGGTGTAACTCTAAGATAGAGTATGTTGTACTTTGCAATGACGATATTGGATTTGGTTCTCCAAGGTTACAAGCCTCACCCATAGTTTTTTTTCAATTTGGGTTTTTCACGTATATCTGGTGCATTTTTTACTTTTATTGCACTTTATATATTTACTTGCTTTGTGGTTTTGCTTTAATTCTTAATTGGACCTAAAATTAGGATAATCTAAAAAATTAAGCTTATTCACCCCCTCTAGGTTCTAATTAAAATTTGGCCGCCGCTTCCACACTGCGCAACTCACAGAATGTGATTCACAGCTGATCTGAAACCTCACCTTTAAACTCATTCGATCAAACCATACATTAGTATTAGATTTGCTCATAGAGAACTTCCCGTTCAAGGAACACTACAACTAACTCCATCTACTCGGTCCATGATGTTTTCTAGATAGATACACAAAGCATGTTATGAAAGGAAAATTGATATGCTATTAGACAGGAAAATCAATGCATTTAATGCTCTAACATGAAGAAAATTCTCGAATGATTACTTTAGGAGATGACATCATTTTTATGAGCCAAGTATCCAATCTAATGACATATCATCTTAACATAGTTTGGTTCCCCTAACCAAATACCTCACATCTGCTAGTAACCCTACATGCATGTATTAGCCATGTGCTAATATAAATTGAAGAATAAATCCCAACTGTCCACATGTAATCCAATGTGACGGGGTATCTTCTCCAAGAAGCCTCAAGTCATGCAAGACTCCATCTATAAATAAATAACCTCCACCCACAGAAAAGTGGTCCACCACCACACAAACAAAACAAACAAGTCATCCCCAGCGGATATACTGTGCTCCCAAGCAATCATAACCTTGGTCTCACCTTGCCTATCATTCTGCCGTTGTTGCATTAACTTCTTTTTGTAACTCAAGTTTTATTTGCTTGCATTTAGTGCTTTCCTGTCTTACATTCAAATAGTTTGACATTTATCTCTTTCTTAGATCTCTCTCTCTCTCTCAAGTAGATGTAATTGTCGGAGCTTTATATACAATTTGTTCTAGTGTACCTAGGACCAAGATCATGTAACACCCAAGAAGTTGTAATAAATTCTCATTCATAGAGAATGAGGGACTTTTGCTCGGAATAAAATCATGAAATGCTCAAATTAATCCCTTTTTATAGCAACTATACAATTTTTATGCAATCTATGTAATACCCCGTAATTTGAGGATATTTAAATTGGGTTTTCATTTATTTGATGGAGTTTTTAATTATTTAAATGCTTTAATTAATTTTGTCAATGCTTGTTTTTATATGTTTAATGTAGATGTTTGAATTGTTGCTAAGTGTTGATTGTGTTTAATTGTGTGTTAAATATTTGTTTTAAATATAATTTTTTTCTGTTAAATAAAAATATGTTGGTTTGGGTTGCATTTTCTTTATTCTTGTTTTATTATTATTATTATTATGAGGTTGGGCTAGGCTGCTGGGCTGGGCTATATATATATATATATATATATATATATATATATATATATATATATATATATTTGGGCTAAATATTTTATATTTATTAGTTTAATTATATAAGAATATTAAATAAGAGAAAAGGAATTAGAGTTTAGTAGTTTCTACGTACAGAGGATTCCTACGCACAAATAGGGAGAAAACGATAGACGCTAGGAAAAGAGAAAAAAAGTGATTGTTGCTCAACATCACAAGGCAAGTTCGAACTCTTCTCTTCCCCTTTGAATCTCTATACATAATATTTTTTTGTATATACATGTTGCTGGAATATATGTATAATATATATTAATTGTATAGACATGTTGCTAGAAATTTGTATGCAATTAATTATGAAACTAAATGATTTTGCATGCTAAGAATAATTCTGTGAATTAAACATGAAGATTTTGGAGTTTTGGTACTGTTTTAGGGTATTTTTGCATATGTTTATACATGTATATATGACTGTATAGGCGGCCTTATATATATGTATATATATATATATTAACATGAAATTGGGTTTACTGTATTCATCATTTTTGAACCTTTTTGTTCTGATTAAAAGGTAGATCTTACTTCCTAGAACAATCCTTGAAAGTTTGGTTGCGAACCGTTGGGTAGATTGACGAAAAATTGAGTTTGAAAGTTTAGATTTTCGAAACTTGAAATTGGGCGTTTTTGATTTAGACCGCGAGAGGGGATGGTTTTGGTACCAATGCGTAACTCAGATTGATACGAGTTCAATAATATATTCATATGCGCGATTCGGTGCCCGGAAGTGATCGGAAAGTGATTGGGAAGTTTTTCCACCATTGATGTTGCGTGGAGGCTTCAGGAAGAAGAAGGAAGAAAAAAAAAAGAAAAAAGAAAAGAAAAAAGAAAAAGAAAAGGTGGCCACGCGTCCCGCCGGTGCGTGGGGGCGCGTGCCACTGGCTCCGGTGGCCGAAAAAGTATTTTTGGGCCCCATTCGCGAGGGCCCACCTGTGGGTCCGATATGGGCCCATTCTGAATTATTTTAGTATTTGTTTTGAATTTTTGAATTTTTAGAAAAACTTAAAAAATTCGGAAAATCTTTTTTTTAAAATATTTTATAATTCTAAAAATTCCCAGAATTTTATGTCAACTTCCTGGGAGCTTAAGGAGCTTGGGGTTTAAATTTCATATCGAAATGATTTAGCATTGTCTTTAAATTAATTTTTGAAGTGTCTAAAAACTGAGTTTTTCAGCTTCTTTAATTTTAGAAAATACTTACAAATTTTCAAAAATTCCCAAATTTTTACTGTAACTTTCTGGAGGCTAAATACACTTGGTTTTAAAGTTTCAACTCAAAATAATCTTTCCTTGTTGTTCAATTGATTTTTAAAATATCCAAAAGTTGGGTTTTTCACTTTCTGTAATTTTAGAAAATACTTTTATAATTTCAAAAATTCCCAAATTTTTACTGTAACTTTCTGGAGGTTAAATAAACTTGGGTGTAAATTTTCATCTCGAAATGAGCTTTCCTTGGTGTTCAATTAATTTTTAAAGTGTCTAAAAGTTGGATTTCCACTTTCTTTTATTTGTTGAAAATATTTTTAAAATTCCAGAAAATTTCAGAATGTGAAGTAGGGTTCTTAGAAGTAGAACAGGCCCAGAAACCTAGATAAGAGTTTGGTTTAGACTACCTCATAGATTTGAGTGCATTGGGGGTTGGATTGGGTGTTTGCTTCTAAAGTGGTTAAATTGTGTTATTTGATTTAGTTGAATGTATTTTCCTTTAAGGATATAAATGCCCATTAAATACTTGATTATAGGTTACTTGTAAACGATGTGTCTTATGGTGATAATTGCATGTCGGATAATTTGAATTACTTTGTTTGTGCAAATTAAAGTCATAATGCACTTTGTTTATTTTATGTTTCATATTAGGAATGCATCTATACATTTTATTTGGCATGTAAGGATTGCCCGGCGTGTCAGGATCGCCCATACCTAATAAGGTATCTATGCATTTTATTTGACATATTGGGATTGCCAAGGCGTGTCAGGATCACCCATACCTAATAAGGTATCTATGCATTTTATTTGGCATGTAAGGATTGCCCGGCGTGTCAGGATCGCCCATACCTAATAAGGTATCTATACATTTTATTTGGCATGTTGGGATTGCCAAGGCGTGTCAGGATCGCCTAATACCTAATAAGGTATCTATGCATTTTATTTGGCATGTTGGAATTGCCAAGGCATGTCAAGATCGCCTAATACCTAATAAGATATCTATGCATTTTATTTGGCATGTTGGGATTGCCAAGGCGGATCGCCTAATACCTAATAAGGTATCTATGCATTATATTTGGCATGTTGGGATTGCCAAGGCTTGTCGGGATCGCCTAATACCTAATAAGGTATCTATGCATTATATTTGGCATGTTGGGATTACCAAGACATGTCGGGATAACCAAACACCTAATATGGTATCTTTATATTTTATTTGGAGCATGTCAGGATTGCCTAATATCTAGTAAGAACGTTTCTCGTTATATATTCGAGCATGTTACGATTGTTTCTTATGCAAACTTAAAACTAGTCTACACTTGCATTAAGATAACTGATGTGTTAGTGTAGGGTGTGGGGCGGCTCTATTCTTGGCTCATAGGGTTAATTGGGGATATATATATTTATGAGCTGGTAGGTTATCTTTAATTGATATAAACATAAATTTGTTGTCTTGGGAAATGATTATTGGTGAAGGCAAGATAGGTTTGCCTAATACCTTGTGTAATACCCCGCTTCAACACATGGTATGATATTGTCCGCTTTGGGCCTGAGCCCGCACGATTTTGCTCTTGGATTTTACCCCAAAAGGCCTCATACCATTTGAAGAGAACACACTACATATAAGCACATCCCCTTCTCCACACCCAGGCGATGTGGGATTGAGCACCTTGTACCCTGTCAGTGTGGTAGCTCAGCCCAGTGTCTGTCTTCGCACCCACCCACTCACACCCGTCCACAAGGGTTACTACAATCCACCCCCTTACGAGGCCCGACGTCCTCGTCGGCACATTTTCGGCTGGGTTCAGGCTCTGATACCAACTGTAATACCCCGCCGGCTGGGTTCAGGCTCTGATACCAACTGTAACAGCCCGCTCCACCACATGGTATGATATTGTCCGCTTTGGGCCTAGCCCGCACGGTTTTGCTCTTGGGTTTTACCCCAAAAGACCTCATACCATTTGGAGAGAGCACACACATATATAGCACATCCTCTTTCCACACCCAAGCGATGTGGGATTGGGCACCCTTGGGGACAAACACACCTCTTCCACACAACCAAGGTCTTTACAATCCACCCCCCTTGGAGGCCCGACGTCCTCGTCGGCACACTTTCGGCTGGGTTCAGGCTCTGATACCAACTGTAATACCTCGCCGGCTGGGTTCAGGCTCTGATACCAACTATAATACCCCGCTTCAACACATGGTATGATATTGTCCGCTTTGGGCCTGAGCCCGCATGGTTTTGCTCTTGAATTTTACCCCAAAAGGCATCATATCATTTGAAGAGAACACACTACATATAAGCACATCCCCTTCTCCACACCCAGGCGATGTGGGATTGAGTACCTCGTACCCTATCAGTGTGGTAGCTCAGCCCAGTGTCTATCTTCGCACCCGCCCACTCACACCCGTCCACAAGGGTTACTACAATCCACCCCCCTACGAGGCCCGACGTCCTCGTCGGCACACTTCCGGCTGGGTTCAGGCTCTGATACCAACTGTAATACCCCGCCGGCTGGGTTCAGACTCTGATACCAACTGTAATACCCCGCTTCAACACATGGTATGATATTGTCCGCTTTGGGCCTGAGCTCGCACGATTTTGCTCTTGGATTTTACCCCAAAAGGCCTCATACCATTTGAAGAGAACACACCACATATAAACACATCCCCTTCTCCACACCAGGCGATGTGGGATTGAGCACCTTGTACCCTGTCAGTGTGGTAGCTCAGCCCAGTGTCTGTCTTCGCACCCGCCCACTCACACCGTCCACAAGGGTTACTACACCTTGTAAGGCATTTGTAGAATATATGGAAGAAAGCATGTTAGGATTGTCTATGGTTTGAACTTAGAAATTTGTTTTATCTGTACTGTGATAATAGATGGGTTAGTTCAGAACATAGTTCTAGTTACTTCTAAGATAGGAGATTTAATGACTAAACGGTATAATTATATCTATATGTCTTTACTGTCCTCATATAGAGGGTATGTTTACCAGTTCTCTGATTGGGTTGTAGTAGAGAGAATTTGCTTGTGGGTTTAACCCACTTTTTTGATATTTCAGATTCCAGACAGTTTTTACCTGAAGATTTGCACGTGGAGTTCGTAGAGCTTGACCATCATCCATTCCTTACCATACTTTAGTGTAGGGACTTAAATCTGTTCATAAAGTTTTACTTTTATGTTTTTTTGTTTAGTTAAGGGGTCCGTGGGTTACCGGACTTCCAAGTTGTATCAATCAGAATAATACAATGTTATTTAACATGATTATTCATTTCAGTTAGAGTTTCCTTTCAGCATTTATAATTATTTTTCTTTTGTTATTGTATTCTATGCTTGTTTGCTATCAGTTGTTAGTATCCCTCAAGTTTTGTGAATGAGACTGGCCACCTCATGCGCGAAATTTTCTGGGGGGCATTACAATCTAAATCAAAGATTCATAATGCATTTGTATTGTATATCTTTACAGAAATATTTCTACATCTATCAGCCCTTAGTCCATCCAATTAAACCAAATATTATCCCCAATATGTCCCCATTCATCAGGGCCTTCAAAAACCTTAGCTTTCCATCTGTGTGTGGTGGATACCTTACTGATGAATCTCCTTTGAAACTTCTGTAAAGAACTGCCTTCTTGTGACTAAAGGCATCGAAAGAGTATTTACCATGGTATGACCCCATCCCACTCTCCCCAACTCCTCCAAAAGGTAAACCAGGGGTTGCAACCTGCATTGTGTACATATATAGTTTGAGTTCATAATTAGAGAACAAACTAAATGAAAGTTGAGCATATATATTATGAGAGAGGTGCAAGTATATATGAATATTAATAATGTGTTTATATATGGAAGTATGCAAGTAGTTTGTCATTCTAGTATACTTTTTCTGTCTAGATATATATGTACATTGAAATTTCTATAATGAATACTGCAGATAATTCGATGAATTTTTTTAATGTCGGATATGGACAAATTCCAAAAGGCACTATATGGGTACAGTTCAAAAGTCATGACACTTGAGAAAAGCTTGTTTACATCCAACATTTAAGGCTTACTTGGACAACTAGCTTCTTAAACTCCAATTATAAATGCAGTATTCAAAGAACTTTGGCTCTGTGTGGAAAAACTATTACTAGTAGCTAATAGGTCACGATTTTCACAATTGAATACGTTTTTGAAGCAAATTAATTAATCTTACTTTTGAACCCATGCCAGCTCTAGATACATATTGTAACTAGTCCACACACAATCAAAGGGTTTTATAGGATATCTGCAGAAGTGCACTCAGCACTAAACAGCATCTCTGATGAGTTGTTAAATAATATTTACATGGGAATAACTTAATATAATAATAAACTAACTGCAAGTTCATAATTCAGAATATTGACATACGAAATATGTCATTAAGTCCTATGATCAAGATTCAACAGCAAAACTATTCACAAGGCAAGCGATGAGAATCTATGCAGAAGATTGTTGGCGTGTGTATATATATATATATATATGGAAATTTTGAATGAGATTTAGGAGAAAATAATCACATGCAGGATGGTGTCATTGATAAGCATTCCTCCTGCTGAAATGTTCTTCACGAAATCCTTCTTCAGCTGCTCATTGTCTGTGAAGAGATATGCAGCTAGAGGTTTAGATCTTGAGTTTATTACAGTGAAACTGTCTTCAAGATTTTCAACCTATCAAAATCAGAAGTACAATTAAATTGTTAATATTTCATGTTCAATTGAAGATAACTAATAAATGTTAGAAACATATTTCTTAATATGCCGACATTTCTTCTAGATTTCATTTTCCATCACAAGATACTAGATGGGGGAAAAAAAGATCTGAAAGAATAAGTTCTGGAGAATATAAAGTATCCTTTCAACGTGAGAAGGAAATATTGCATCCCCCTTAGAAGAGCATTCAGAAGCCGGAATGACAATATCACATGTGAAGGAAGTTTCAAAGCCCCAAAAATAAATGAATAGAAATGAAGTAAGAGTACTCTTCTAAAGGTTCTTTTTTCTTTCTTCTTTTTCTTTTTTTCCCAGTTAAGAAGTGCTCTTCTAGTGTTCTATAAAAAGCAATATTAGTTTTCTTTTGTAGAAAGCATTTAGAGGGGTTAAATCCTCATCCACCACTTAAGCTCTGTTAATTTAGCTCTCCAAAAAAGGAAAACGAGAGAAAAAGCTCAAAAAGCAGCATCCTTTTTCACTCTGATAGATCTCACAGCCAGTTATTTTTTAGCATTTTCATTCCTTTTCCTATTTATTTCTGAGATTCAAGCATATCATTAGAAGCGAATCTTGAGGAAAAAATAACAAAAAAGAAAAGAAAAGGTATTTCTGAAGACAATGCCAGTTAATAGATCTCACAGTGAGAATGGGTAGTAATGGCCCAAATATCTCCTCCTCCATTATCAGAGAATCTTCTGGAACATCCAACAAGATGGTTGGAGCTATCTTTCTGCAATAAACAGAAATAATTAATCATAAACATTTATCCAACTCATCTTAGATTGGCTATATATCTGAAAACATGTGAATGCTTATATATACATGAAACTCACAGTTGGTCTTGTTTTCTTTGGCCTCCAAGCATGATTTTATCTGAGACCTTGTCCTCATCCATAAGCTTCGTCAAACGTTTGAAGTGATATAAGTTTACAATCCTGGACATGTCCTTTGATTCCATTGGGTCATTTCCAAAGAATTCCTCCAATTCAGAACGTAGAACATCTATCTGTTGAACAAACAGGAATCATGAAATGCAGACTCTATATATATATATATATAAAGGGCAACATAAACATTTGCTTCATAAGTAGACATCTTACCAACTTTAGGGCAAAAGATTTTGTGGTTATTAAATAATCCGGAGCAATGCAAGTTTGCCCATTATTGCATCCCCACTTGCCTCCTATTATCCTCCTGGCTGTAACCTTTAGGGTAGCATAAAGAAACAGAGACATGGAAGTGCAACAAATTAATAAAATTTAGATAGCACAATGAGAAATCATTAGGGTAATTACCACTTCCATCCTCATAGTTTAGTCAATATCCTAACTAGACTTTCTTAATTTTATTATTTCTGATCCTCTCTGATTTTTGGATTCACGTATCGATTTTCCCTTTCGTTAGTGCGACATCAGCACACAAACGGAATCTCCTGACGTCTGTAGCAGAAAAATGTAGAAATGGTCATTATTGCCCTTCTCACCAACTTTTATCAATTAAATTCAATATAATAATTATGGGTAAAACTATAAAATTACAACAAAAAAAAATGTTAGTAAATTTGACCGATGTCGCTGAGAGAAAGTGTAGTTAGAAATATTGGAATCATAGGAGTCTCATCGAAATATTGGAATCATAGGAGTCTGGTCGGAATATTGCCTAAACTGAGGGGGTGCAAATGGTAACTAGCCAAATCATTGTGGTACCTAATAAAGTTAGTTTCATACTTGTATGTCAACGTTTGAATCTACAACGGCAGGGCACTTCCCTCCGAGCTCTAAAATTACAGGGGTAAGGTGCTTTGTAGCTGCAGCCATCACAATCCTTCCAACTCTTCCACTACCTGCAGAATTCAAAAAAATTAAAAATAAAAACAATTGTTTTTAAAATTAAAACCTAAATGTTACTTTTAGTAATGGTGAAAACAAATAATTCTTGACTACAAGTTATTTCCACAAGGATCCAAAAATCTACCCTTCATACAGTAGAACAAGAAAGCATTATTTCTTCATCAAAAAGTTGAATCAATTCTCAAAGAAAAATGTACACTACAAAAGGAAACCTTAATGTTCCATCAAATATTAGTAACTTCCATCAAAAGATAAAATCATTTCACAGTACATTCAAACAATTTAAGTTTTCATAATATCATATAAAAATAGTTGGAGGCTTCGTTACATGTACTCTACCGATATGAAATTGTTATGGCATTTTTTTATATGAAACCAAGAAACTAACAACCTGTATAGAATATTTTATCCCACTTCTGCTCCAGTAAGGCAGTTGTTTCAGGAACAGAACCCTCCACAACTCTTATGGCTGAGTTATCTAAATACTCCTCCAATAATTTAGCAAGTAGGGACGAAGTGGCCGGAGCAATTTCTGATGGTTTAAGAACCACAGCATTTCCAGCTACAATGGCTCCGATCACAGGCTCAAGAGATAAACCTGAACAAAATTTAGAAACAAAATAAACCAAATTTAAATGTCAATCAATAGCAGGAACCCCATGGATTACTGCTTGGTATAAACCAAACTTGGAAATTCTGGTTTTCGAACAAAAATGAAAAGGATCAAAAAGGATTTGTGGATAATAACTGGCTCTGTGATCAGATAGGTGATATATTAAATCACAAATATCATTTGTAAGATAGTCTATAAGTGTAAATATGTATGTTGAGCATAAAATACATGTGTAATTATTAAGACGTAGAAGAAATGGTTTACCCACATAAAGAACAAATAAGAAAAAAGAAAAACTATTGAACTAAGTACACATATAGTATTGCAATGATTTAAGTAAAAAACATAATTGATAAAAGCAAATGTAAGATTAGTTTCGATTTGTTACTTGAATAGAACAGAGAAATAGTTGGTTTTTTTTGTCTGTTTGAATGCAGTACCACTAGATATAACTCTTATGCTAGCTACAAGATTTGTTTTACATACTGAAAGGATAATTCCATGTGGAAATGACCAACACAACTCCTAGTGGTTCTGAGACAACTTCTGCTGATGATGGATAAGTTGTAAATGAAGTTTTGACCTGAAAAAATATATCCCCAAATGGGTCATAATAATGCTCAATTGCTAAATTCGTAGACTGCAAAATCAGTAAGGCTATATTCCGCGGCATGAAATTAGTGGAATCATGAACAAAAAAAATTTCAATTCCAATGCGAAGACTCTAATTTCATGCAACGAAACATAGCCTAACTCTCATCCTTAGTCTTCGGTAGAATTGGTTAGTAGGAAGTACCTTTTCTGGAATCATCCAACGTTTCAATTCTTTAAGTGCTGAAGTACAAGAGCCTTTAGTTAAAGAAATCTGCAGAATAATTAATATCAATAGTAAGCCAAAGTTGGATTAATTACGCAAAAATAAATAAATCTAAGTAAAGAAAATATGTACAAATGTTCCCAACAAAATTATCAGATCAACCAAATTAGTCTTCATTCCTTTATCATTACTTTAAATTTATAACAGCAAAGAGAGACTTAAATGTAACATAGTATATATGATTCTTTGTATTTTAGTATTTTTTTAGCGAAATGGAAAAAGAAGAAAAATAAGACAGACCTCTGAAATGAAGGCTTCAGTTTCAGGTTTAGAAAGATCATTGTGAAGAGCTGCAACGATGTCCTTCTCTCTCTCATCAATGAATTTGGCAATACTCTTTAACTGCTCCACTCTCCACTCGTAGCTCTTTGTCTTGCCAGAATTGAAGCAGTTTCTCAATTCCTTCACCAGCACACCTGCTCTTTCTGCATCAAACACCATCTCCCTCTCTTCCTCCATCATCACTGACGACGATACAGTAGTCGCCCGGCAAATTTTACTTTTAGAGAGAGAAATAGATGGATTGTTAATGACCACATATATATATATATACACACACACACACACACACACTTTAAAAGCGAGAGAGAAAGTGACGGAGACGCACGAAGAATGATTGCGATTGTTTAAAAGGAGCCTCTGTTGTACTATGCGCAGTGGAGCGCTACTTTTATTCGCAACACAGTTTCTCAACAGCACTCTGCTCGCGCTTATCGCACCAACCCTGTTTCATTACAAAATACAATCCTATTATACAAATATATAAATACATGTATATAGTAATATACATAATCAATACCTACTAGTACTAGATCTAAACAAAACACTTCCAAATTGGAGTGAATTCCTTCGATAGAATTTTGGAGCATCTCATCATTGTCATCCTGAATTACCCCATATGGCCTATTATGTTTAGTTTATTTTTAGAATCATTTATAATAACTTCTTACGGTATTTTTAGTTGTCTTTTCAGTCTCTTATCTTATATCAAAATTAAACTTTCTCTTCTCACTGTCGCATCATCTATAAGTCTTCGGTATATATGTTTAAAACATCTAAATCTACCCTCTCCTATTTTTTTATTATAGGTGTCAACTAATTTTTTTCATATACTTTCATTTACGAGCCTATATTTTCTAGCCACACCAATTCATGTTAGACCAGCCTAAAATTTGATTTATGATTGTATCTCTTTAGTTTAGCCTTTCATTGATTATATCACTAATTTAGGTTAATTCATTGCATCCCTAATTTTAGATTAATTTATGATTGTATCCCTTTAGTTTAGGTTTTGATTGATTATATCATTAATTTAGGTTGATTCATTGTATCTCTAATTTTAGATTAATTGATTATAATTATTGTATTATATATTGACCTCCAAGAGAGATGAATAATATACAATACATAAATTTATATTCTTTCATGGTATCAAAGCAGAGATCATCTCTCTTCTATTAGGGTTTTCTATTTCCTTCCTTTTCTCTAAACCTTCAGTTGATCAAAGTCTCATATACCGATCTTCTTTCTTCTCAATCTTTCTCTGTCTTCTTATCTCTTACAGTAACTGATGGCTTCATCTGCTGCTGCTTCTTCCACTTATTTTATGCCCAATATCAGTCAACTTGTGATTGTGAGACTCAACAACAACAATTATCTTTAGCATCATCAGATTAAGACACTTTTAGTTGGACAGAATTTATTTCGCTTTGTTGATGGCTCTCATCCTTGTCCTGAAGTCACCTCTCCTGAGTATGATCTATTGTTTCGCACAGATCAGACTCTTGTCAGCATTCTCTCAGCAACCTTATCTGAATCTGTGCTTATTTCTGTTGTTGGTTGTGACATATCTGCTTCCATTTGGTCATTAATCACTCAATACTTCAGACAGAAGTCTACTGCCAATTCTTCTCATCTCCATCGTCGTCTTAATGAGATTTCTCAGGGAACTCGCTCAGTCTCTGAATATCTTCAGGAGGCCAAATCTATGTCTGACCAACTTGCTACTATTGGTGAACTCGTCTTCAATCCCG
The DNA here is from genome assembly GCA_026545225.1 of Cornus controversa. NCBI lineage: Eukaryota > Viridiplantae > Streptophyta > Magnoliopsida > Cornales > Cornaceae > Cornus > Cornus controversa. Next base: position 32,190,234 of record CM048845.1, on the reverse strand, counting down.
ACTTGGTGAATGTTGTTCAACGCAGCCTTGGTGACGAGTATGACATTCTTGTCACAACTCTTGAGAGTTTAGATTCTCTGCCCACCTTCAGTGCACTTCGCTCTCGTCTCTGGTTTAGAAGTCTCAGCGACGTCCATCTTTTACACCTCAATCGGTTGCCATGCTTGCCTCACAGTCCTTTAACCGACCTTCTCACAATTTTGGTTATTGCAACAACAACCGACATAACAATCGAAATATAAGTCACAAGCACAACAACAACAATTGGTCACCCACTTTTGCCATTTTGGGCTCTACTCTTACCATTAGTTCCTGTCAGTTATGTCATGGAACTAGTCACTTTGCTCCCACATGTTCGGTCCAATGTTGCCTTGATTTGTGCGCCCAACAGTTCCTAATTCTCTACACAATGCCTTTGTTGGCTTACAGATTGCCAGTTAGCCTACTTCCTACCCTTGTCCAAGCTATAATCCACCACCATTCTATGATTCTGCTTGGTACCCAGACATAGGTGCTTCTAGCCACATGATTGGTAATCCGGGTCTTTTGCAACAACACCAACCTTACACTGGCACAAATTCAATTCTTCTTGGTAATGGTGATCAGATGTCCATCAGCCACACGGGTAGCATGTATCCAACTCATATAGGATGAATAATGTTTATGTCATTCCTTCTATATGCAAAAATTTGTTATCCATTGCTCAATTGTGTCGTGATAATCATGTTCTATGTGCCTTTGATTCCTCTCATTTCTATATCTTTGATCGCTCCAATGGTTGTCTTCTACTTCAAGACCTATGTAAGGATGGTCTCTACAAATTACCTTGACTTTTGTCGCGTCTTGGTGCATTATCTGCTTCTCTTCAGTAATCTTCCTTATGTCATAATCGACTAGGTCATCCATCTAGTAAAATTATGTCTTATTTAGTCAAAAATAATATGTTATCGTCCAACTTTAAGTTGCAACGATTGTTTGTAAAGGTTGTGCTTTGGGTAAATCAACACACCTCAAATTTTATATTTCTAATGATATCAATATGCATTCTCCTTTTACACTTGTAACAGCCCGCTCCACCTGATGGTAGGATATTATCTACTCTAGGTCAAGCCCGGACGGTTTTGTTCTTGGATTGTACACTAAAAGGCCTTGTACCATTTGGAGAGAATACACTACTCACTTTCTCCACACCCAGGCGATGTGGGATTGAGCACCTTGTAGCCCGCTAGTGTGGTAGCTCACCTAGTGTCTCTCGCACTCGCCTACGTCACACCCGCTCACAAGGTTCACCACAATCCACCCACCTAGGAGGCCCAACGTCCCCGTCGGCACATTTCCGGCTGGGTCCGGCTCTGACACCATTTGTAACAATCCGCTCCACCTGATGGTATGATATTTTTCGCTTAACCCAAGCTTCTCTTCCTCCAGAAAAATTGACTTGTTTTTACTTAGGCCGTTCAATTTCCTGAGTGGCGCTAGGCCATAACCACCGAGTTCAATGCTCTTCTCAAGAGTCAAACATGGGTTCTTGTTCATCCTTACTCTCAACATTATGTGGTTGGTTGTAAGTGAGTTTTTAAGCTCAAACGAAAATCTGATGGTTTTATTGAACAGTAAAAGGCTCGATTAGTTGCTAAAGGTTTCCATCAGCAATCAGGTATTGATTTTGATGAGACCTTTAGCCTCGTGGTCAAACCTACAACTATTCAGACTGTTCTCGCTCTAGTTGTATCCTTTGGATGAACTTTTCGTCAATTAGATGTGAAGAATGCTTTTCTTCATGATTTTCTGGATACTACAGTTTTTATACGCCAACCTCCGGGATTTATTGATCCAGCTCGCTCCAATCATGAATGTTGTCTTCACAAAGCCATTTATGGCCTTAAGCAGACTCATTGTACTTGGTTCCAACATCTCAGTGGTTTCCCACTACAGTTTGGTTTTCTTCAGAGTTGAGCTGATCCTTCACTATTTAGTTTTCACTGGTCTTCGGATATTATGACTCTTTTACTATATGTTGATGACATTCTTCTGACAGGTAACCAACCATCTCTTCTCTCCTCTTTTGTTGCTATGCTACTCTTGGTAAGGAGTTTGAGGTTACTGATCTTGGTCCTCTTTCTTACTTTTTGGGACTTAAAGCCACTTTTACTGTTGCTGGTCATCATCTCTCTCAGTCCAAGTATACTGTTGATGTTCTCCGCCGTCACTTTATGACTGACTGCAAACCTTGAAACACTCTAATTTGTGTCACTAGTCAGCTTTCTCATCTGACTAGTGATTTATTTCCTAATGCTATTGAGAACAGACAAATTGTTGGCTCCCTTCAGCATCTCACCTTCACTCGTCCAGACATTGCTTATGTTGTTCATGTTCTTCGATCTCCATATCTGATTGCTGTTAAACACATTCTTCGATATTTGAAGGGTTCATTGAAATTTGGGTTATATTTTTGTCAGTCTTCCAGTCCACTCACTCTCCGTGCTTACTCCGATGTTGACTGGACTGGTTGCCCTGACATTCGTTGCTCTACTACTAGTTTTTGTGTGTTTCTAGGCCCCAATCTTATTTCTTGGAGTGCTAAGAAATAACAAGCAGTTTCTCGCTCATTTGCTGAAGCTAAATATCACTCTTTTGCTCATGTTTGTACTGACACTTCTTGAATTTCCCAGCTTCTCCAGGAGTTACAGTTCCCTCTCTCTAGACCTACTACCTTGTTTTGTGATAACCTCAGCACAACTTATATGGCGTCTAATCCGGTCTTCCATGCTTCTACCAAACTCATTGAGCTCAACTATCACTTTATACAGGAGCATATTCTTGCTGGTACTCATCGTGTTCAGTTTGTTCCTTCTATCAATCAGCTTGCTAATGTTCGCACCAAGGGCTTGTCTATATCTCAATATTAGCTGTTACGGTCAAATTTCATCTCTCCTCGATTGTCGAATTTGCCGGGGAGTGTTAGACCATCCTAAAATCTCTCTGGTAATTTATGATAATATCCCTTTAGTTTGGCATTTTATTGATTATATCACTAATTTAGGTTGATTCATTGTATCCCTAATTTTAGGTTAATTTATGATTGTATCCCTTTAGTTTTGCCTTTGATTGATTATATCATTGATTTTGGTTGATTTATTGTATCCCTAATTTTATGTTAATTGATTATAATCATTGTATTACATATTGACCTCTAGGAGAGATGAAAATATACAATACATAGTTTGTTCCTTCTACCGATCAGCTTGCTAATGTTCGCACCAAGGGCTTGTCTATATCTCAATATTAGCTGTTACGGTCAAATTTCATCTCTCCTCGATTGTCGAATTTGCCAGGGAGTGTTGGACCATCCTAAAATCTCTCCGGTGATTTATGATAGTATCCCTTTAGTTTAGCATTTTATTGATTATATCACTAATTTAGGTTGATTCATTGTATCCCTAATTTTAGGTTAATGTATGATTATATCCCTTTAGTTTAGCCTTTGATTGACTATATCATTGATTTTGGTTGATTTATTGTATCCCTAATTTTATGTTAATTGATTATAATCATTGTATTACATATTGACCTCTAGGAGAGATGAAAATATACAATACGTAAATTTCTATTATTTCACTTTCATCTGGGATTCTCATTTCTATTATATGAAAATTTGTTGTTGTTTCCTTTTTAAAGGCCAACACATTCTTCCAATTACTTTTATCTTAATATAATTTTAAAAAATTTAATTTCCTTACATGTCAAAAATACTTAAATATATATACAAAGAGAGAACTTAAATACCAAAAAAACTATACTAACTTCTTGTTTCTTTCTTAAGCCAACACATTCTTCCAATTGCTTTTATCTTAATATAATTTTTAAAAATTTAATTTCCTTACATGTAAAAAATACTTAAATATATATAAAAAAATAACTCAAATACCGCAAATTCTAATAGTTTATTGTTTCATTTTTAAAGCCCAACACATTCTTCCAATTACTTTTATTTTAAAATAATTTTGAAAATTTTAATTTCCTTACATGTCAAAAATACTTAAATATATAGATAAAAAAACCTAAAATACCACAGAAATTCTAATAACTACACCTTGTGATCGACCAAATATTTCGAAGTCAGAGCCTTACTTAATAAATATGGAATATAACTCACATAAGATTTCAAAATTGGATTTGAAACAGAATAAAATAATGGGTTTCATTTACATAATTTGTAATGTAAATATATTTAAATTAGTGATATTTCCTCCCTTTCAAAGTGAGAAGTTCTCACTACAACAGTTTTGTGGAAGTTTTTTGTGAGGAAAAAAATAATAATTATTTTCTAAAAAAATAAAAACAAAGCCACTTAAGTAATAAAAGCTATGCCAAATATTTAACACGGTTTGGGTATTAAAAGCTTGAAAGATAACCCTGAATTAAGCTGTTAAAATGGCAACCGATCCAAGAACACTCGTTGGGGGTTGCGATGGATTAATTGAATGGAAGAATAAACAAAAAAAAATATATAGTAAAAGTAGACTCACACATACAATTTTGAACTGGGAAGATAAGAAGTACCTGCAATGAAGAGCAACAAGATCAATGGCCAGGCTGCTCATGATAGCTAGTGAGAGCTTGTGTGGCTACATTACATATATAAGACTTTTAGGTTGGTATTGCATATCCTTGCAATTGGATTCCTTGAGAATGAGAAGTATGTTTATTACGCGTTGGTGAAGACTGGTCAAGCAACTTTCCGACAAAGAAAAAAGACTTGATGAGCCTTTTCTCAGCCACTAAAATTGAGGATAATGCTATGATGGGTCGGTTTGTCCGTATGCAGAGAAACTTGTATACGTACGTAATGCTTTAATGGTGAAAACTGAAAAGTCCATATCTTCTGCTAGGTGTAGGGATGCTGTACACTATAGTTGGGCATCTTTTATGCTAAAATGATGCTAGTGGAGTTTACTCTTTTCAAACTGTAAAGAAACTTAATGGAAACGACGGTTAATTGCATAAAACCTTCCTCCATTATCTTTTCTTTCTCAGGAAATCACCTAAATTATTATGAATAAATATCACATCACTTTTTAAGGTTGGATATATTGATAGGTAGTTATAATTTTGTAAATTTGGTTATCAACACTCTCTCTCGATTTTTTAATTTATTTAGTACGTAAAATGTTTTGATTACCCCTGATTATTTAAATATATTTTAATATAAAAATATTAGAAAAATGACCACAATATCATTTTTGATTCACATTTCAATTAATTTTTTATTTTATGTTAAAATTATTATTTATGAAAATAAATAATTATATATATTAGGTTGTATATATTATATTCTATATATATAGATGAGTAGAGAAAAAGAAAGATAAATTTAATTATTTTTTTTTATTTTATATTAACATTATTATTTATGGAAATAAATAATTATATATATAGGTTATATATATATATTATAGTATACTGTATATATATAGATACATAGAGAAAAAGAAATAGAAATTCAATTACTTTTTTATTTTATGTTAAAATTATTATTTATAGAAATAAATAATTTTATATATAGGTTATATATATATATATATATTATAATATAATGTATATTTATAGATAGATAGAGAAAAAGAAATATAAATTCAATTACTTTTTTATTTTATGTTAATATTAGTATTTATGGAAATAAATAATTTTATATATATCTTTTACATATATTATAGTATATAAATATTGATATATTCAAAGCGGCATCTTGGCCCATTAGAAAGAGTTAAATGAGTAAATTTAGTATTCAAATGGATTAAGTCAAAAGTTAAAGGGCAGCATGGTCTTTCACCATAAAAAGTACTACAATACCATATACTTTTGGCAAGAGGGGGTGTATGTGATATACGGCACAAACCACAGAGAATGTTGGGGACAAAAATTCACAAAGTTGTAGCTGCATGTCAATACACCAAACCTCAGGAAGGTGTCAGTGATATTTACCCAATTATTATTTTAACACTTGATGAAGCGAAAATTCATCCTAAACTGGTCAAACGCCAACCTGTAAAAAGGATGAGAGAAGGGTAATCAAAAGGGCACCGGTGCGGTGCCGGCCGACTACGCTTAGATAGTTAAGTCAGAAATCAGAAGGGCTCGAAAAGCTATAAAGGAAACTCAGAGGGCATTGATTGCGTCCCTCGATATATGGATCGCCCTGTATTTATAGCAATCGAGTGAGAACGTGTCCTAGTATAACTCTGGCTCTTCAGTTTCCCTTTCCCTCTTGGGGCCAAGCAGTCTCGGTCAAAGAATCTTTCTTATCCATGCCACCTTAGCACTATCCACCCAACAAAAAAAATAAAGGGGGGGGGGGGGAGGAACCGTGGGCTAGGCTAATTGAAGTGTTCCTGAACCGATAGTCGAAGTATTCCTGATGTTCGACAAGCGACCCTCATGAACAGGGGGCATCTGATGGAGTATTTTACTCCTAATGAAAAACGTATGACGTGGGAGGATAATGCTAAGGTGGCATGCATAAGAAAGATGCTTTGACCAAGACTGATTGTCTCTAAGAGGGAAAGAGAAACTGAAGAGCCAAAGTTCTACTAGGACACGTTCTCACTTAATCGCTATAAATACAGGGTGGTCAATATACTGAGGGACGCAATCAATACCCTTTGAGTTTCCTTTATAGCTTTTGAGACCTTTCGATTTCTGACTTGACCATCGGAGCGTAGTCGGCCGGCACCGCACCGGTGCCCTTTCGATTACCCTTCTCTCGTTCTTTTTACAGGTTAGCGTTTGACCAGTTTAGGGTAGATTTTCGCTTCATCAACACTTAACTTCTAAACTATTACATTTTTTTGAAAAAACCTATACCGTTCGATTTCCATTGATGCAATAATGATAAATTACCTTTTGCAAGTCACAAGACCAACCTTTTTTTAAAAAAAAAAGACATTATTGCCCTTTGTGACGTTAGGGCATACCTATTATTTAATGGTTAAACCCATTTTTATCCAATATTCATCTTCCCACCTTTGATCAACTAAACAAACTGTCCCAAATTTCACTCTACAATGAATCTCTCTCTCTCTCTCTACATTTATGCTATTCAGTCATTTTGCTTGTGAACCTTAACCACTTTCTCTCGCTTAGGGGTGCACAAAAAAACTGGAATCATAAAGAATCGTAGCTGAACCAAACCCAACAATTTACTACGATTCTGATTCCAAACTCTAGGAATCATTTACCACAGTTTTGATTCCAAATCTATTAGGATCAAACCAACCCGTTATACATTGGTTCCTTAAATATATATATATATATATATATATTTCACTTATTGGATTACTATTCCATCTCAGTAATTCATTTCACCATAGGTAAGGCCCAAACATGTCAAGCATAATCACCTTCCCATAAGTTGGAATGGAACTTCCTATGATCTTTAGTCTTTTATTGTCTTCAAACAAAAATTCATTATTTTTTCTACTATTTTTCATCAGTAAAAAAATCCCACAAAACTCCATAGCGATTTCCTTGTCATCTCTGCAAAGAAATACTTGATCAAAGACTCTATGATCTTTAGTTTTCTAATTTTTCATGTTGCCCTGGTCTAAGCCTTTCTAAGAAATATCTTTTTCGTGATGTGTAAACTTGTAATTAGCGAATTTCGATGTCAAACCTAATATGATCGAGTTGTAATTCTTATTGATTTCTTATAATAGATCATGATATTGAAGAACAAGAGAAGATCAAATGCATAAAGTCGGTTTATTGAAATGAGGACATGTCTTAGTCATGGTAAGTGTGTTAGGAAACATTACACTGCACACTTGAGAGGTTGGTTTTGGAAAACTAGGGTTTTAAAGTTAAAATTCAGATATTTAGAAGTACAACCGGTTGCACGCATCTTGGAGCAGTCCCACTTAATCAAATTATTCTGATTAATTTAGAATGTTGTTTTTCTGAATGATTTCAGTTCCTAATCAACTTAGGACTTTGGAAACATGCTAAGAGGATTTTAATCTTGTTTTCCAAACAAATATAGGTTTCTCTTGTCTATATAAACTCTCTTATGTTTTCTTAAAATGTAAGCTTTCAAAAAAACCTAGTTTTAGAGAGATAAAACAATTGAGATATTTTTCAACAAGCATTTCTTATTTTTTGTTTATCTTTGTGCACAGCTATACACTGAGTGAATTAAGATGTCATTCTTTGCTTGATCAACTGTTCAAAGGTTGCTTCAGATTACTTATTGATCAAGTTACTGGATCGTTTGGTTTCTTCTCAACTGTTTGTTGGTGAGGAAGTAGAAGGCAATCACACTATAAAAGGGACATAATATTCGCAGATTATTTATGTTCTTCTAGCTACCCTTCTACAAAGATTGTAACGTTAGCCTGAAGTCTGCAGCAATTAGACGTGAAGTGGAAGAGTAAGCCTAAGGTGTTCAACATCAAATTCTTGGTAAAATGGAGTGGATGTGAGTCTGAGAGAGAGTCTGTTGTACTATGCTTCAACGATAGTGTATTTGGTTCTTCGGAATTACAGCCTCACCTTGATTTTTTCTTTTTAGGATTTCCACGTATATCTAGTATAATCTTTGCACTTTACTTTATTTACTTGCTTTGTGTGATCGATTAATTTTAGTTTGGACTAAAATTAAATTAATCTAAAGAATTGAGCAAATAAGCAATTAAATCTATTCACCCTCTTTAGGTTATAAACAATTTTTTGTAGCCATTTTCGCACCGCACTACTCACACTTTCGACCTAAATTAAATTTATTCAATTAAGGCTTCATGACTATAGGATTCGCTTATAATCATAAGCCTAAGCCTCAAAATGGGGCAACGAACCTATAACTGTAGATATATCTGATTATCATTATAATGTAATGTTCTAAAAAAACATGCAATTGATTTTTCTATTTTGCTTCTTTTTTATGCTTCATGACTCAAGCCTAGGTCATAGATATAAGGTTGCAAGGTGAATTTGTCATTATGGCTAGGGGTGCACAAAGAGCCTGTCGAGATTGAAAAAATTTCTATTATTTATTTATGTTTTGAGATAGGATTATAAACTAATTTGCATATGTTTGAAATGTAATTTACATATGTGGGGGCTTGTTGAGAGGTCCGGAGAGTTTTGTGAGCCATTCGGCTCATTTTGAAATTTTGGGTTGTTAGGACCTAGGATGGGGTCGGGTGGGCCCGGGAATCCGGATATTTTTTTGGAAATATTATTTTTGGTTATAGACTAATTAGAATATTAGAAGAGACAAATTTAATTTCAAGGCCATAGCCGCTTTCGAATTCAAAAACGGAGGTTAGGAAACTACGTTAAGTGACTAGGGGCGTTTTGGTTATTTTAGGTTTGTGTGCTTACAAAATTTTGGGAGACATATTTTACATCCACTTTCTTTCTCTATATCTCCCTCTTGCAAGCTTTCCCTTATCTCCATAATTCCTCTAACCTAGGCTTGTATTTGGAAGAAGTTTTGAACATCATTGTTGTTCACCTTGATGTTCTTTACGATCTCTATGAATTTAAAATTGGATTCGAAGCATTTTGGTCCAATGGAAGATTTTGCGATCTATTTATTTTCTTTAGATTTTGAGGGACTTCGGATTTGATTCAGAAGGTGCCGAAGAAGGAAAGTGTGTTCTATACACGCGACAAGGGCGTCACTTGGAACCGAACGAAGTCAAGTTTGGACAACTTTGGCATTGGTAATTTTGAGGGATAACTAGAGATTGTATCTCTTGACATAGGGGGTGTGTGCTGTGTCTTTCATTTCAAGTTGAATTTCATGTTTTAGGCATTAAAATTGATGATTTCATGTTATATATGATTATATGGGAATTTATGATGAAATTATTGATTTAAATTGATGTATGTATGTTTCTTTGGATTAGAAATGATTGGTATGTGATATAGAATACTTGAATTGCTAATGTATGCCTTTTATGAAAAATATTGCATATGTGGGATTTTGGAGAATTGTCAAAAATATAGTTTTGGGAGTTGAATGTAAGCATGTGTCATTATGAATTATTGCATGACATGCTAGAATAAACATAGGACATGAATTGGGTGCAATGCATCAAGACATGCGAATGTATGTGCGAAACGTGATATATTTTATGTGTGTGTGGGGTGTTATCTTGGAAGTGGCCCATGACAAATTAGACGGAGAACATATTCCCGGGGGTTGAAAGACCTCGAACTTGCGCAAGATGATTGGTTACCGGCGGGTTTATAGCCTAAAAATAACTAGAATATGGGGTATGGGGCTTTGGCACATATCCGGATTGTGTGAGTGAGTGTGATTCCAATTTTGAGAACGTTTTGAGTCTTAAGTGTAACAATATCACTTATGTGGCTTGAGTGGATTTTGTGTGCTAATTCAATTATGTCATATGTTATAGATATGATGAAATGTATACAAAAGCATGATTGTGAATATTGCGGTTGTCAAATGTTTTGATGTATATGCCATGAGAATGAAGGTTTCGACTTTTGACTAAAATGCTAGGAAGCATGACACATTGCTAGGCTATACATGTTGAATTACGTTTATGCAATGATATGAAATGTGAACTTGAATAGATTGCACAATGTATTACTTTGAGCCGTTGAAATTGCTCATCTCCTTACATTAACACTTTTAGGGCATGGAAAGGAGGTAGTTGATGGTGAGCAACCGTAGTTTGAGCTTAGAGTTAAGAGAACTCTCTTTTGGGTATTTTTTGGTGTTATACATATCCGGGATGTGGACATAGTGCATTTAGAAATGTAGAAGAAGACTTAAACTTTTGAAATGTTGTTTATAGGTGTATGTGCTTGAATTGTGGATTTGTATACAATGTATTCGTTCCAAGCATGTTATGTATGGGTGACGTCTTTATAATTTAAATGGATGTTTATATATGCTATGGATGTTGTAGATATTTGGATTAAGTTTTAAGAATGTATGTATATGATGATAGGTGATGTTAGTTCAAAGATGAACATTTATGTGGTATATAAACACTTAGAGTTTTCTACAAATTTCCAGTTTAAGGATTTCGATGCATCGTGGCCCTCATTATGATGCATTGTAATTCAGTGATGCTTTGAAATACCCAAGATGATGTATCGTAATTTTGGTGAGAATTGGGTTGAAAAACAAAACTTTTCGCAGGATGTTACGCAACATCTGCGATGCATCGTAAATTATGAAGCATCAAAACTAGCATTACGATGTATCGTAATGCATGGCTGATTTGGACATGTTAGGTGTGTTGGGATAAGTATGAGAGGTTTTGTATAGGACCCATTGAGATGAGTTGTTGTAGAATTGCGTATATGTAATAATGTGTATGTGATGATTATTCTGCGATATTGATGTGAGGTAATAACGTGTAACCTAATCACCCTCGATTTCTAGAAGTCGAAAAATTGGGGCATGGCAACTTGGTATCAAACATGATATAAAAGGGTAATTGTGATTAGGAGTGTGGGTTATGACTTAATCACCTTTGGTTCCCATGAGTCGGGAATCGAGGTGTGACAACTTGGTATCAGAGTTTAATAGGGTTTAAATACTTGAGGATGAAGTGTTATGCCCAAAAATTCGGACCACCAGGACTCCCCGGTCTGAGCTCGAATTCTGAGGTAGTGAGGTGTCATGATTGCCTGATCGTCACTGCACAACCTGAACGACTATGGCAAAATTCTATCAATATCACCCTCGATTCCTACCCAGACCACCGAGATTATTACATATAGCGGATGTCTTTACATTTATCAATATGACTATCTCTCATTGGATATATCACAATAAACAACAATCTAAGTTGTTAACTCAAAGTCTAGTGGAAGCATTCATTATACCATTAATACCATGCACACATGTATACATAGTTAATTCAATTCCTTTACACACGTCCTTTATTGAAAATAAGCATGCATAAGTCCCTTTTAAAACACACAGTGGGAACCCATTTCACATCATTGAAATGCACCTTTCGATTGTGCGAAGTGCATTTTGATCACTCGAAATGACGATTTTGCATGATCTAAAATATCACATTATCAAAGTAGTATCAACGTCTGATTGAGAATCCTTTGGAATTTATCCTCTCTTCTATTGAAAATTTTGCAACCTGAGTCGCACAATCGAAGGCATTTCGATTGAGCAAAATAGAGGTTTCACACAATCAAAATCGTCAAATACTAATACTTTACAGAATTTTTCTAAGTGTCATTCTCACACTTTGGTTTTCATTCTTAGCATACATACTCTTCATTTTTCCAATACGACAACACAACCATTCCCACAAGTTTATATATGTAGAAATAAACAAAAATGAAGGATCATCATTTAATTCATCTAGCATTCTACCATGCTCAATATCATGCTTATAATCTATGAAATCATAAGATATAAACAATACATGTTCTCAAAACATAAATGGTCTTTACATATTCATCACATGCATATAGTCCACAATTCAGACATGCATTCAAATAAAGTAATATAAGTCTTTAAATGAAACTGATACCACTCCACACCAACTTTACCTTTGGGGAGACTTGATCATGTCTTTCTCATTTCCTGAAAAGAGTTAATACTCGTGGGATGAGCTATAACACGCTCAGTAGGAATGTCTAAAACACAATTTCGCAGGTTCCGTGAATACCACATAAACATATATTTGTATTTAGTCGTGCTATGCAAATATCCGTACATCACAACCATATCATAAGCAATGTATAATGCAACATGATATGCATGACTCCTTCATACTCTCCACACATCATATTGGGTTCCAATTGTACGCACCCAATCCCACCTAACCGAAGCTCCTTTACCGGATCATTTCATCGTATGACTCCGTTTTAGGGAGTATCCTCATCCATCTAATTAGAGCTCCTTTACCGGATCACTCTATGAGGGTTACCTTTACCAGAATACTTCGCCTTTCATCAAGTGGACTTTACCGCCCCAAATGAACTCACCACCCTTACCATGTGCTTCCCAATGAATAAAGATAGATTCAAATGCTCATATTAAACATTCATATGCAATTCAAGTTAATGTAGCATTTGATTGTCATGCTTGTACATTTTCTATATAAACATTACATACTTTCACATTGAGCATGTTTCACATATTGCACATTTCATATCACTTAGATAGGCAATTAAATATGTTTTCACATTTAAACATGTTTTCAAGACATTTTATCAAGCACAGAAGTATCACCTTCACAATTATACATGATTACACATAATTACTCACAATTCAATCTCAACATGCTTATAAAATCATTTAAGGCAAAATTATAAACATGTAATTACATCATTAACATTGATAAATCACTAAGTAGTATAATCTAGCATGCTTTAACCTTGAAAGACATCTAATTATACCCACATAACCAATTAGTTGCCATAAACAACCAATATACTAACAAAAACCCGAATTTCATGGGTTATGCATCCCTACCTCAATTTGGAAGAGCTTCTAAATGATTTCCCCAATTCCTCACAAAAAAAACCAATTTTCTCTGAATTTGATTCTGGATAGATCAAACTCGAGCCATCATTGTATACACCAACTTCTTCTTCAGTGCCTTCTAATTATTAACCCAAGTCCCTCAAAATCTATGGAGAAAGAAAAAAGAAGATATTACTCTATATAGATATATTTTGCTCTCTATGCGGCTGATGAGAATGAGAATGAGAATGAATTCAACAATTCTCTACTTTGTTATTTATAGCCCTAGGCCATATATTTACGAAATGCCACTAGCCTTCCACTAAACTTTTTCGGACTCCGTTTTTGATTTCCGTAACTCCTATGAACATGAAATTGATTCTGTAGCACATCAAATTTTTTATTTAAGCTACTCTCCAAATTTGTTGTTATTCCAACACTTTCGAATTTTTTGGGCCCGCGGGACCCGCATCTTGGGTCCACTTGACCCGAAAAGGTCAACTTTTGCCAAACGCTCCCAAAACTTTTCTGATACTTTTAAACACATTTATAATCATTTAAATTATTTATTTTTATTTAAATGAAATAAATAAATGGGCCAAAAATGGTCACGGTTCATACAACCTAGCCAACTTAAAAGGATCTTGTCCCTTAAATTAAGCCATACTTGAAGGAAACAAGTCCGGATACTTAGAACGAACTTCCTGCTCTCGCTCCCAGGTAGCCTCATCACATTATGGTGATGCCTCAAAAGCTTGACCAAAGGAATGGTCTTACCCCTTATAACTTGCTCTTAAGCATCAAGAATCTGAACCAGTCTCTCCTCATAGGTGACATCCTCGTCGACCTCAACGTTTACCCAACTCAAGACATGGGTTGGATCAGGTTCATATTTTCTCAACATCGAAACATGGAATACGTTGTGAACTTTTTCCAACTGTGGTGAACCTAAAACCATCTCTTCAAGTACTCTAACAAGTACTAGAACATAACCTCAAGAGTGGTTTAAAGTTAACCTACTCTTATCATCACGAACCCTTTGATAAGCATTTTCCTTCCCGGTACGTAATTCATTATACCGACCTTTTTTAGTCATATTCTCATCTATGAGTGAAAAGAAAATCTTTTATACTCAGAACCATTTAAACCTCATTTCCTTACTCATCAATACCCAACGAGCTAATTCCATAATCATCTGGACCTAACACATTGTAAGAGAAACACTAATCAAAGAAAAATGTCTGGCCGGGCTATTTTTCCTCATTAGCCCAACTCCGACAATATGCCATTCTTGTCCTTCCAGCTTTGGCTCCACCGAACGTATTACCACAATCAACTCTCAGTTCTCCATAGAGAAAACACTCCATGTAACTTTTATCAAGGTGCTAAGCCCTTACAACTAGAGTCTATCACGACTCGTATATCTTAACTGTTATAACTTTGCCCGACCTCAAACCTTTGGCTTATCTTATCAAATCTCCAAAACTAGGATCTCTAGGCAATAATGATACACCCACACACATCATGTGACATCTAATGTAAACATTTATACACTCTATATAGTCACATAAACCATGCTAATAATTTAGCATATCACCTGTTGCATATTGCATGCTCAAGGTCTTCCAAAACCAATCTAAGCAAGACAGTATCCTCACCAATAATCTCTATTTTCTATTCCCATACACACTATACGTTATTCTCTCAACACCTAATTAACAACACTACTGTCTAGCACAAGTGGTGCATCTTAATTGCTCTAAAGCAGTATAACCACGGAATGATCTAGCTAATGTGAGGGGACAGCTCCGATGGTCACATGTTGCATAAATAATTTTGAATGATCACACAACCCCGATAATATAATGAATTTGCCAATTGTGAGTGGACAACTCCGACATTCACAAAGTCATGGACAACTCTGAAATCTAGGTCTTAGCCTCGGCATAATGGTATAACCCCAAGATCATACCCTAGTGGATAATCATACCACTTCCATGACATGGGTGGATAACTCCGAACCCTATGTACGATTCACTTACACAATCCTCCAAAGCACTTGCTTCCTAGAGTCCACACTCTCTACCTCAAGACCTATCCAATTTATCTCTATCTTTAGTCTAAGGTGATATCCTTGACTAACTAGATCAATCACTCACAGTGATACTTCCCCATTATTGGGTCCATTAATACTCAAAACTTTCCATCAGTATCCAGTATGATCTTAACTGGTGCACTATTCTGGGTATGGTCCGAAATCCTGTACCCCACTACATCACAACTACATCAACCCAGTGCACATCATCAATGCACTACCTAGAACAAGGCACATAAGGGGCGCACTTGTCAAAACCAATCATATAGCCCTGTCCATTTTCATGGATTATAATCTATTGGCATTTAGCTCCAAAATTAAGGTTTTTACATCCCACTAACTTCACCATCTCATTACTCAAGAGAAAAATTATTTTTCTTTTTCACCCTTCCACTCTAAGGAACTGATTAGCGGTTAGAAAGAGTCCTCTCATACACCACTTCAGTCTAGGCAACCCTTACTAATGACAATTGAGGTCACCTACATTTATATACAGTAGCTATATAGAGGACTCGACCTGCTATAGTCACTGTGTCTATTACATTTATCTCCTCCCTTTCATAGGAAGAAATCATCCTTATACCAGGTATCACATGTCAGGGTCCTCACCCACAGTGAACTCATCCTTTACTTAACCAACATATCCACACTTATGATATAACTAGTCAACCCATTTCACATAATCCAAACGTATTATTTTTAGACGTCAAAATCATCACATGTCCATCGACTCAAAGGAATTAGATCAATCTCGAGTCATCATCCAACCATCTCAATAGTACCTCTTAGACATAC
Organism: Cornus controversa; assembly: GCA_026545225.1. Taxonomy (NCBI): domain Eukaryota; kingdom Viridiplantae; phylum Streptophyta; class Magnoliopsida; order Cornales; family Cornaceae; genus Cornus; species Cornus controversa. The sequence goes on along the minus strand of CM048845.1, from coordinate 32,173,867 downwards.
TCTGTCTATAATCCCGGTATCACACTACTATCAATACCTTAGTCAATTAACTGACCTCTAGTCCTCAATAGTAGTGCAATATTGCAACGCTACTCTAAACCACCGCCAAACTCTAGGTTTGGAAATCATTAAGGTAAATTGTACATTTTCCCACAATCCCAGACTTGCACTCTCAAAGTCTGTTACAACATGTTCATCTCAATGTCACGATCCGTTCCATCTCGAACCTCTACCTAGGTTTACAAATCCTCAAAACTGGAATTTCTAGGTGGTGAATATATGTCACTTCCATCCATGCAATGCATAATTGATAGGCGTTAAATGTTACGCAATTTAGCCTCTTAACTTGCATATTTTATTCTTTTAGTGGTTTTTACTCTGTTTTAATATTTTTTGGTATTTTCAATTAAATCATGATTTTTAAGATCTTAAAAATGATATGCAAGAGGGTTATATGAAGCCTACATCAAGTGAACTAACTTAACTTCATATCTTAACTCAAAACAGCCCAAGGAAGTGGCCCAAGAAAATTACAACTGCTTAAGGAGATTTCAGGCTGAAGTCCAATTCTGCACATAATCTAGTTTTAATCCCATTTTGAAAAAAGGCCTATAACTCTTATTTTCAAGAATCAAATTGACTCAATTTTCTCATTAGTCAAACAAAATTCAATTCTGGACATTTTTGTATTTCATGTAAATTTCGTGAATCGAACTTCTAGTGGGTCAAACTTTGGGCCAAAAGTGAGTAGAAAAATCCACCTAAGGATTCTTCTTGTAGAATTGAGCAATAAAATCTTACAATTCAATAATTTCTTATATTGTCTTAGATACTTGATTATTGTTATTAAACTCAATCTCTCTTATTTTCTGTGATTATAAGAGTGATTATTACACAATGGTAATCACTGAATATATCACTAATAGCTTTGATGGATTATACCTAGAGAAGATGGACCATACTGCACCTTAGAGTAGAGTAGTTAGGCAGATGGCCCATGCCAATCAAAGATAGTCCATGACTTAGCCTTAATCACATGTTATCTTCTTGACGGATGGAGGTGAGCTTGTAGCTACCGACACCACTTATGCATGGTATAATTCCCCATAGTTAGTTCAATTCACCATTGATTATGAAGTTAGTGGTGAAATCAACAACCCTAGAGTTATCTCATATTTTCTACACTCTCTAGTTTCTCTTACTTTTGTTTAATTGCTTTCCTTAGAATATAAAAATCAGCACTCTTTTCTATTAAATTCAATTAGAATTAATTTTGTATATCCAACTCAGTCAGACCACAGTCCCAGAGGTTCGACACCCCTTTGATAGCCTGATTCTAAAGGAATTCATTCTATTGCGAAGTGTGGTAATTTAATTGATACACTTATCGATGAATCAATTTTTGGCACCATCATCGAGGACTGTCTATTTGATTGTTTGGATTTTTAGAATTTGTTTTAATTGGATTTTTAGTTTAGAAAATTTTTATATTTTGTTTATAATTTTATTTTTGTTTTTTTTTTTCATGAAATGTTAATATATGCAAGGTCTTCGTTCTGTAGCTGATCCTTTGATACCTCTTGATCCTAAGCTTGAATGTACTCTTAGACAGTAGAAAAACATACTTGGTGATCCTATTGTAAAAGAGGAAGAAATCATTGACGACATAGCTGAAGAAAGGAATAACAACATTGTTCCTAATGTTGCTGGAGAAAGGGTGAGACTACTTCGAGACTACTATGTCCTAGAAACATACACTTCTCCAGCTGGTTTTCAACTGCCTAATGTCACAACATAGAATTATGAGATCAATTCCAGTGTTATTCAGAAGCTTCCATCCTATTTTGGGATGACTCATAAAGACCCTTATAAGCATCTAGATGAGTTCATAGAAGTGTGCTCAATTACAAAAATTCACAACTTCTCTAAAGATGCTTTTAGAATGCGACTCTTTCCATTCTCCTTGAAGAACAAAGAAAAGTATTGATTTAATTCTCTACCGGTGGGCTCTATCATGACATAAACTCAAATGTAACATGAGTTCCTCAAGAAATATTTTATCGATAGGGAAGACCAATCAGTTCAGACGTGTTATCACTGGTTTCTCCCAACATGAGGGGGAACAATTCTATGAGACATGGAAAAGATTCAAGGACCTTCTTAGGGAGTGTCCTCATCATCAGGTTCCTAAGTGGCAACTTGTGCAGAGTTTTCATAAAGGGCTGACAGAAGCCAATAGATAGATGGTCGATGCATCCTGTGGAGGTAATTTCATGTTAAAGAGTGAATAAGAGGCATGGACCTTGTTGGAAAATCTTAGTGATAATTCTCTACAACATATGTCCTCTACTTGTTCTAGTAGACCAGTCACTACAAGGAAGACTGATGGGATTTTTGAGGTTGGTACTACAGATGCTAAGCCAACCGACATTGACTTAACTGCACAGAAAGTAACATTGATCATGGCAGCCAATTAATCTCTTTCTTCTGCAAATTCCTCATTGCTAGGCCCATGTGACTTTTGCCATAGTCCTATGCATAATGTAAACAATTGTCCCTCAGTTGGACAATTTGCTAACCTTCAACAAGAGCAAGTCCAAGCTACATTCACTGGACCAATGAATCTTCCACGTGGTAATACTTACAATCCAAAATGGAGGAATCATCTTAGGTTTTCTTATAGTAATTAGGGGGTAGCAATGCAACCTACATATCAGCCTAGGAACTATGTGCCTCAATAGCTGTATCAAGCATAAGCTTCTATGCCACAGAAAACATTTTGCTCTTTCATAAGTGTTCAATTCTATGCATTTGAACCCTTTTTCTTACATACGTTAGTTCTGTTTTCGCGTTTACCGAGATATGTTTACGGTATTTTTGTATTTTTGATGTTTTGCAGGTATTGGAGTAAATGGAGCAAAGTTGGAAGCTTTCTGCAGTCAAGAGAAGAAATTAGAAAATGCAGCCAAAGGCATCTCGATCAATCGAGATGTTGATCTCGATTAATCAAAATCTCGATTGATCGAGATCTCATTTCGATTGATCGAAATCTCGATCAATCGAGATGCTGCAGAGCCCACTTGGCCACTTGCTCACCTGCTCTCCCACTTGCAACAAAATCCCCCTTTTTGCACGACTTAGGGGGATTGTCTGACTTGACCAAGACTTTTGGGGGCCTTCTTGATACAAGAGATATATATAATGATATATATATATATATATATATATGGTGGGCCCCAAAGGAGAAAAAGGAGCCAAAAAGCACCAAAAGCCACACATATCTCATATCTCTCAACACACATCAAGATACTAGAGAGAGACCTTCGGGAGAGGAAGAGGAAAAGCTAAACCAGACCAAGAATCTTCATTCTCTTCATCAATGGAAGGGTGCAAGGCAACCATGAGCAACTAACTCTTCTACTAGGGTGTTGGTTTCAACCCCTAGCCATGTAAACTTGTTCATCTTTGTAACTCTTGGGATTTGTAATTAAATGTTGATTATTTAGCCTAGTGATTATGTACACAAATACATCTCTTATATATATTCATTTGATTTGGAATTTATTCTTGTCTTAAAGTAGATTTTGTCACTTGAATGCACAACATTTGCATATTCCACAAGAAGTGCAAATGATGGCTAGATAATGGTGTTTAAATGAATGTGTGATGTTAGTTTGTATAGACCATGCCAAGACAAGGTAGTTTGGATGCATGTAGTGTTCACTTAGAGAGTAGAGTAATTAGGTAGTTAGTTAGGTTGAAGAGCTATGCTTGTTGAAGATGGATTATGATAGGTTAGCACACACATTGATCTTTTGATATGTCATTGAGGTCACAAGCCTAATGACATTGTTAGGCATTTAATTAATGAATCCCATGCTTGCTACACTTATGAACATGTGAATGGCTAGTGGTGGAAACCAACCCTAGTTCTCTCTCCCAACTTTAAACTCTTTACTTTTCTTGTCATTTCATTCATGCAATAGTTTCTAAACATAAATTCAAAAATCTATTTTTTCGAATTAAAGTAGAATTAATCTTCCTTTAAGACAATTGCGACTAGTCCTCGTGGGATCGATACCCTCTATATAGAACCTTATCTACAAAGATTCGTGCTCTTGCGAGTGGTTAAATTATATTTTGATAAAAAGGAAAAAATTAAGCTTACAATATAATTTAGTTCCGACCACATCAAAATTTTGGCGCCGTTGCCGGGGACTACAATTTTATTGTCACCATTGGAAGATTAAATCTGGTTTAATTCTTAGGCTAGAAATTCTTTCATTCTTTTTGTATATATTTTGTTCTTATTTCTCAAACTTCTTGATTTTAGGTATACCACAGAGCGGGCATCAAAGAGAAGTAAACTTGGAACCCTTTGTGAGTATAACGCCTAAAATTAGTGGTTTGAATTCATTCATTCTTTTTGTAAAGATTATTGTTACTTTGTGTATTGAGGTGTTGTTCGATTGTTAATGCATGCTAGGTAGACGGTCCTTGTCACTTCCTTTGTTTTCGTGTAACATTGAACTTGAACGAACACTTAGACAACGTAGAGGAACCTCTAGGGACCCTATATTGCCTAGGACTGAAAACATAGATCCAAATGAGAGACAACCTCCCGGACTACCTCCTTTTAATCATGAACAACCACCTCCACCACCACCTCCTCAAGGAGAGTTGCTTATGGATTTTTACCTTCCGACTACATTTGAAGTACCTTCATGTATCCAATTTCCGGATGTAGCGGCAACTCAATTCAAAATAAAGTCCTCCACCATCAATCTTCTTAATAGCTTCCACGGTCTCCCTAATGAGGATCCGTACCGGCACTTAGATTACTTCTTTTCCGTGTGTTCCACTATTCGTGTACCACATTTTACGGAGGATGATCTAAAGCTGCGTATGTTCCCTTTCTCCCTAAAAGATAAAGCTAGAAGTTGGTTCAACTCCTTAGAACCTAACTCAATCCATTCTTGGGCGGAGATGTAAATAGAGTTCTTGAAAAAATACTTCCCAATGGGTAAGACAAGTGATATTCGGCGAGCAATCACCGGATTCACCCAAATTGACCAAGAACAATTCCATGAGACGTGGGAGAGGTTAAAGGATCTTTTAAAATCTTGTCCGCATCATGCTGTCCCAAAATGGCAGCTAGTGCAAAGTTTTTATGATGGGGTGAGTGAGCAACATAGGCAAATGATAGACTCCGCGTGTGGGGGTGGATATCTTTTGAAAAGCCCCGATGAGGCATGGAAACTTTTTCAAACCCTAAGCAACAATTCAGCTCAACGCTCCTCCACTAGGAAAGGGAAGGCCACCCAACCTTGTAGAGGAGTGCATGAGATTTCACGGGTAGATGAGGTTGCCATGCAAGTAGAAGCCCTATCCCGAAAAATGGATTTAATCATGAAAAATGGGCTGCCTACTCCAAACCAATCTGCCCAAAATCAGGAAGGTTGTTCGTTTTGCTATAGTACTTCACATTTCGTGCGAGATTGTCCTATTGCCGGGCAATCTCCCAATTATGCTCAAGAGCAAGCGAATACCTTGTACTCCAAACAAATGAATGATCCATATTCAAACACGTACAATCCTGGTTACAAGAACCATCCGGCTTTCTCATGGAAACCCCAAGAATCAAGTCCTTCTTTCCAAGGGCAAAACTCTTTCAATTCCCACTCTCAGCAGCCTCATTATAGGCCAAATCCTCAACCTTACAATCAAAGATCTAATTACCAACAACCACCACCTCCTCCGAGAAGCCAAAGCTTTGAAGAAAAAGTGATAAGCAATCTTGAGGCCAACACCCGCTTATTGCAAACTCACTCTCAATCAATCTCTAAGCTTAAAGCCAATGCTCAATCTATGGCTAGGTTAGAAGCTCAAATCGGGCAACTAGCTAATGCCTTAAATAGAAGGGAGGAAGGTAAGTTGCCGAGTCAACCGGTGGCGAACCCCAAAGGTGTCCATATGATTGAAGATCCATCATCTTTAACTTATAATGCTCCTCCGGAGCAAGTTCAATCAATCACAACCTTAAGGAGTGGTAAAATCATTAATTCCAAGGTAGGGGAGGAAGAGAGAAAGGAATTCCAAGAGCAACCTAAAAATCCAAAAGAATCCCAATTAAATCCAAAATTGTTTCCGTCAAATCCAAATTTGCAAAATACCCCTTCAAATCCAAAAGGAAAGGCAAGTGAAGTTGGGTCGTCATCGATTCCAAATCTTGACACCTCTTATGAACCTCCGGTTCCTTTTCCTCAAAGATTGAAGGAACCTTCTCATTTCGGGAAGCAAGGAGAGAAAATCCAAGACATGATGGAGATCTTCAAACAAGTAAAGATCAATCTCCCTCTCCTTGATGCTATTCGACAAATTCCCTCCTATGAGAAATTCTTGAAGGACTTGTGCACTCAAAAGCGCAAATCCAGGAATAATGTTCCTAAGAAAGTCCTCTTAACCGAGCACATAAGCTCCATTTTTCAACACCAAGCCCCTCCTAAATTCAAAGATCCGGGTGCTCCGACCATTTCGTGCACCATCGGAAATCAATCTTTTGAAAAAGCACTTCTTGATCTAGGGGCTAGTGTCAATTTGCTTCCATTCTCAGTTTACCAACAACTAGGTTTGGGGGACCTCAAGCATACCACGGTTGTGTTGCAACTTGCCGACCGTTCGGTGAAGCAACCGCGTGGCATCATTGAGGATGTCATCATTCAAGTGGACAAATTCTATTTCCCGGTGGACTTCATAGTCCTTGACACGGAACCGGTCCAAAATCCAAAGCGTCATATTCCTATCATTCTAGGTCGTCCAAAATCCTTATTGCAAACGCTTGCGTTAATTTCCGTACCGGAGTGATGGACATCTGTTTTGGGAATATAAAAGTCCACTTGAACATCTTCAATGCTTCCCACCACACATCCGACGACGAAAGTGAGTGCTTTGGTGTCGATGTTGTGGAAGACCTTGTTCAAGAAGCACTTCCTTCTATTCTTTCTAAGGATCCTTTAGAGGCATGCCTAAATCACTTCAACTGTGATGATTTTGACATTGAGCAAGCCATATGTGAAGTCAATTCCATGCTCGATGTTAATACTGTCATGGATTTGCCTAAATGGAGAGTTCCGAGAGAACCCTTGCCCCCTTTGTCCAAAAATTCCCAAACTTCTTCTTTAATTTTCCCACCACAACTTGAGCTTAAGCCCCTACCGGCTACACTCAAGTATGTTTTCTTGGGTGCAAATGAGACCCTTCCAGTCATTATCGCTTCCAATCTCACAAATGACCAAGAGTTGGAACTCATAAAGGTGCTCAAAGAGCACAAAGAAGCAATAGGCTGGAGTGTGGCAGATCTCAAGGGAATAGATCCTTCTATTTGTATGCACCGCATACACTTGGAAGAGGATGCAAAGACCTCAAGGGAGACACAACGTTGATTAAATCCAAATATGAAGGACGTTGTCATGAAGGAGGTGGTGAAGTTACTAGATGCGGGAATCATATACCCCATCTCTGATAGCAAGTGGGTTAGTCCCACTCAAGTGGTTCCAAAGAAGTTACGTATTACGGTGCAACCAAATGACAAGGGTGAATTAGTTCCCCAACGCACTGCCACGGGTTGGAGAGTGTGCATAGACTATAGGAAATTAAATTCAGCCACTCGGAAAGATCACTTCCCCCTCCCATTCATTGATCAGATATTAGAGAGATTAGCCGGGCAAAGTTTTTATTACTTTTTGGATGGATATTCCGGCTATAATCAGGTTGCTACAGACCCGAGGGACCAAGAGAAAACCACCTTTACATGTCCCTTCGGCACATTTGCTTATAGACGCATGCCCTTTGGGTTGTGCAATGCACCGGTGACTTTTCAACTGTGTATGATGTCTATCTTCTCGGATATGGTGGAAAAATTCTTGGAAGTTTTCATGGATGATTTTTCCATTTTTGGGCCTTCGTTTGAATCATGCCTCCAAAATCTAGCTTGTGTTCTCAAACGATGTCAAGAGACCAACCTAATTCTTAGTTGGGAAAAGAGCCATTTTATGGTTCAAGAGGGTATTGTCCTAGGGCACATTGTGTCTAAGAGAGGAATAGAGGTTGATAAAGCTAAGGTTGAACTTATTTCTAAACTTCCTCCACCATCAACGGTGAGAGAGATTCGTTCATTCCTTGGGCATGTGGGCTTTTATCGCCATTTCATCAAAGACTTTAGCAAGATCTCTCGGCCTTTGTGTCGCCTTCTTGAAAAAGAGTCTTGCTTTACCTTTGATGAAAGGTGCCTTAACGCTTTTGAAAAACTCCGCACCATGCTTACAACCGCTCCAATTCTAATCCCTCCAAATTGGGCTCTCCCATTTGAGATTATGTGTGATGCATCCGATTATGCCATGGGTGCTGTCTTAGGGCAACGAATAGACAAACTGCCTCATGTCATCTACTACGCAAGTAAAACCCTTTCCGAGGCTCAAATCAATTATACCACAACGGAAAAAGAATTGCTCGCGGTTGTATTTGCATTAGACAAATTTTGAGCTTATTTATTGGGTTCCAAGGTCATTGTCTATTCGGACCATGCTGCCCTCCGGCATCTTTTGGCCAAAAAGGACACCAAGCCTAGGTTGATCCGATGGATAGTCTTATTGCAAGAGTTCAATTTTGAAATTAGAGACAAAAAGGGAACTGAAAATGTGGTGGCTGACCACTTGTCTAGAATTCTTGTTGAATCCCTCCATAATTCCATTCCAGTTTGTGAATCCTTCCCGGATGAACAACTCTTTGTCATCTCTCAAGAGAGTATCCCTTGGTATGCAGATGTGGTTAATTACTTGGCAACCGGTAAAATACCATCTTCTTGGACCAAGCAAGAGAAGGATCGTTTTCTCTCCCAATCACGATCATATTATTGGGACGATCCTCAATTGTTCAAATATTGCCCCGATCAAATAATTCGAAGGTGTGTGCCCAACAGTGAATTCTGAAGCATTCTCGAGTTTTGTCATACACTCGCTTGTGGGGGACACTTTAGTGCTAAGAAAACCGCAGCAAAAATTCTCCAATGCGGATTTTTCTGGCCGACAATTCATCGGGATGCATATTCATTCTGCCGCTCTTGTGAGCGATGTCAGCACCTTGGCGCGATGTCTCGGAAGGACATGATGCCTGTTAACCCTATTCTTATCATTGAAATATTTGATGTGTGGGGCATTGACTTCATGGGACCATTTCCACCCTCTACTGGTCATGAGTACATACTTGTGGCGGTGGACTACGTATCTAAGTGGATAGAGGCCGTTGCTACCAAAACCAATGATCACGCAGTCGTGGTTAAATTCATTCAAGCTAATATTTTTAGCCGGTTTGGTACGCCTCGGGCCATCATCAGTGACGGAGGTAAACATTTCTGTAACCGGTTCCTTCGAACCTTGCTTACCAAATACTCCGTCACACACAAAGTGGCCACCCCATACCATCCTCAAACCAGTGGCCAAGTAGAAGTATCCAATAGGGAGATTAAGAACATTCTTCAGAAAACTGTTCGGCCCCGACCGGAAGGATTGGTCATTGCGACTAAACGATGCATTATGGGCATACCGAACCGCATATAAAACTCCCATTGGAATGTCACCTTATCGGTTTGTTTATGGCAAAGCGTGCCATCTTCCGGTTGAATTGGAGCATAAAGCTATGTGGGCCACCAAAACTTTCAATTTTGACATGCAAAAGGCCGGCTCTAATCGAAGGCTTCAATTAAATGAATTGGAAGAATTGCGACATGACGCGTATGAGAATGCGAAAATCTATAAGGCAAAGTCCAAAGCCTTTCATGATCGTAATATTCGAGTCAAAACATTTTCGCCGGGCCAAAAAGTATGGTTGTACAACTCACGCCTCCATTTATTTTCCGAAAAACTTCGTTCCCATTGGGATGGTCCATTTTTGATTAATTTCGTCGCTCCCCACGGAGCGGTGGAATTGAAGGACTTGAAAGATGGCTCGTTGTTCAAAGTGAACGGGCAGCGCTTAAAAGTGTGCGTGGATGACCAAGTCACCACCGAATACGTGGATGTCGTCACTTTGACAGATCCCGTGTATTTTGACTCGTGAGCCGATCCGGACAACGTGCCATAGACGTGTAAGGTGGCGAAGCCATGGTAGCTATCATGCTTCCATGACGTCCTTTTAATCCAAAGTAGGTTTGTGTCTAAGCAATGTAGTATCTAATTCCCAAATATCCAAGTCCCTGAAGCATAACTCAAGCTGACTGTTTTTGAGCATCTCGATTGATCGAAACCAGGATCTCGATCAATCGAGATTTCGATTGATCGAGATCTCAATCTCGATTGATCGAAAAATTGTAGAGATTTGCCAAGTCCAAAGTCCCGAGAGGTAGTATTCTTCGATTACATTTCGATAGGTCTTCGATCGATCGAAAATTTCGATTGATCGAAAGAAAATTTCAATTGATCGAAATAAAATTTCGATTAATCGAAGTAAATGTGTGATTCAGTGAAGGAATTTTTGATTGATAGATGAGACAATCTCGATCGATCGAAGCTGATTTTGATTGATCGAGGTGAGATCTCGATCAATCAAAATCTCGATTGATCGAAATGCACATCTGGATCAATTGAGATGCACGCGGGGCCTGCACGTGAGCCAAAAGTCTATTTAAACCGTTGGGCTTCCCTCCCATTTTAAAAGACCATCCAAATTCTTCTCTCCCTCCGTGCGATCCAAGCCTTCTCCAAGCACTCCCGAGCACTCGATCTACCCTTCCCGATCATCCGCCGCCATCCGACGTAGTTCGAAGCCGCCGCTAGCACTTGCACGATCTCCTCTTCGCGGTTGCGAGTGGATCTTCTTCGGTTGAGCCGTTCATCTTCTTCCTCTCGAGGTAAGTGATGCATGGCTACATTTTGCATACTCTCTCACCATTTTTGATAGTTTTACGGCGTAATAAACATAGTTAGATGATGTTAGGGTGGATGGATGTGATTGCAATATCTGTAATGAGATGTTGTGGGTTTCGGGGGGTAGGAAGTCATGTAGGAGTGAGATTTGGCATTCTTTTTGTTTAAAATGCTTAGTGTATGGTGTGTAACCGCGACACCTTCGTTTCGATTGCATCCGTTCACATTGCCTCTTTTAGTTTTTTTTGCATTCTTGTCAGTACCATGGACTAGGACTTCATTTTTATTTCTATTCTTTTAGTTTAATCGTAGTTTAGCTTTCTTTTTATTTATCTTTTATTTACGTAATTTTTGGAATCAAGTGCAGACTGTTCCGAGGCTATGGCGAGGGTGAAGAACGCCGCCGGTTCTGTTCGCGACGTGCCCGGGCGAGCCTTCCGGTCTCGGAGGTTCCACCCAGAGCAGATTTTTGACTTAGCCAAGTTCGAGAGGCGTCCCGACACCGCGTGGATGGTTGCCGAGCTCAGGAGGTGTCGCCTCGACCGGCTATGTGTGCCTCCCACCGACGTGGCACACGAGCGCCTCGTGCAGGTCTTTTACGAGCACATGACCTACTCCTGCACTGCGCCAGATACACTACAGACGGTGGTGGGCACCGTCATGATTACGATTACACCGAGCCGGATTGCGCATATGCTCGACATCCCTCACCAGCAGCCACCGGACATGGTTGGCCCGGACGGTCAGCCACTTTACAGTGCCGCACTCCCAGCCGACACGACGCTGTTCTCGATCGTGATGGACATGTGTGGCAGGGCGTTTACCACGCCCAGTCACAACTGCACGTCCAAATTGATGTGCCCGAGCTGACTCTGGTTCCTGGACACCGTTCTCATCAAGAACGCGTGTCCGCTGCAGCACGTGGCAGAGCGCTGGGGCGACCTTCTCCGTTGCCTCTATGCTTTCCACACGGGCACTTGGTTTTCTGTCCCGTCGCTGATCTGGGGGCAGATGTTCAAGGTCTGGGACGGCCTCGTCAACAAGAGGATGAGGCGAGCAGCTAGTTGGCGGCTTCCCTTCCCTTTCCTGATCGCCGCTTTTCTCAGCAGTGCCAGTATACCGGTCAGTCAGACTGACATCCAGTTGGCACCGCCCACCCGCTTCACATCTACTCAGTGGGAGCGGGTGAGGTGACACTTAGAGCGGCAGGACCACCAGGGCGATCCACCAGACGATGTAGATATGGATGCCCCGGTGGAGGTGGAGGAGGGCGAGCCAACAGAAGGTGAGTCCGATGATGAGGAGATGGAGGAGGAGGAGATGGATGTCGCTACAGAGCGGCATGATATCTTAGCGACGGGCTATTCCTGCCTGGCGGCTGACGTAGAGCGGCTCCAGCAGGGTTTTGACGAGCACGTCCAGGTGACGCAGAGTCAGCTGGCAGGCATCCGAACGGACATTTCTTCTCTGGCACAGGGTCAGAGAGCGATCTTAGACGAGTTCCGAGCCTTCCGGCAGGACCTGCAGTTCCTGTTCGCTAGTCGAGCCTCCACCTCCACTTCTACTCCCACCGAGCCACCACCACCACCACCACCCCTCGAGTAGCTGCATTTTATTCATCTTTTATGCTTTACTTTCTGTATTTTTCTTTCTTTATTTTTGATAGGCCATGTTGGCCATGTTTAGTTTCTTTCTGAGTATTCCACCTACATGTACACTTTGTACTCAAACTCATTTTCATCTATATGGAATACATTTTTATTTTCTTTTATACCATGTGTTATCTTTACTGTCTTTATTTTTGCTTTCTGTCAATATATCTGTTCTCTATACTTTGACTATGTATGTAGTACCACTTGTCTAATTGTTATATGCGATTCAGTTGATGATTTTCATTTATTACCGCCTGGTTTCAATTCCCAGTACTGTTGAGATTGCTTCAACACAGTATGGCGGTAATAAAGAAAGGCAGCCCCTTTGCATGCTATACGTTAGCGTGCCTGGATAGTCAATATCTTGTCGCATAGGCCTCTTACACAATTGGGAAACACCAGTTCAGACCCTTAGATATACAGTGATATTGGCATTGTCAGTTTGTGCATAATTATTTCATTATGTTCTATTTATCTACTTTTTGTTCCTTTTAATGCTCGTGGTATCCAGTTGGTGTTCTATGTAGGTTTTCCTTATTTACAAGATGACCGCTGCTGTGGAATACCATTTTTCTCACATTCTGCCATCCCGGTAACTTCTTTCCTTGTTCTTTTTGTCCAAACATTGAGGACAATGTTGCATATAAGTTTGGGGGTGCGGTATGCTATACCACTTGCATACGCATGCAATGTTCAGTCATTATTTTGAATGTCATTGTAGAGCAATTTTTTTTCTTCTTGATATTTTTGCATGCTTGCCATGATGTCTTGCTTTTTAAAGGAAGTCATTCGATTAAATGTCCGAGGTAAATGCAGCAGGTAGTTAAGAACTTTAACATTGTAAATACCCGCACTTTTGCAAGCTTTATAGTAGGCTAGAACGGTCTACATTTTTGTCTAAATTCGAGCACGTACAATTCTTGCCCTAAATTTGTCCTTAACCGCACAAATTTGCACACATGCATTTTAAATTGTGGGGTATAAGTCTGAGGGAGAATTTTTGAAAATTTCTGTTTTTATCTGAACAACTTAAAGAATAAGTTCTTCCGGTTGTTGTAAAACAAAAAAAAAAAAGAGAAAAATTTGCAATAAGCCTTCTCACTCAATAAACCGGATTTCTATGCCTCAAAGCAGGGAATATTCGTGTAAAAGTGTGTAAGGTTGAGCAATAATAAGCGGGTGGCTTGCTTACCCTCATCGCCTTGTAAGCTCGGTCATTAAGTCCGAGGGGTGCTTCTTCACCTAATGCCCTAAAATCAATTGGTTTGGGAGTCATTGGCCCAACGCCGCTACATGGGCTTGCAAGAAAGCAAAAAGAGCTAAGCATTGCACGATCATCTTCACATGAGCAATCATGAATGTTTTGTGATAATGAACAGCCGTGTCGAGCATTTTCAATGAGTTTTTCTCTCAAAAATAGATTTGTTCGTTTTCTTCTCCAAATATGACAAAAGCCACATGTTGGAATGCATGTTCACTTTTCAAAGAGGATTTTGGGGGTGGAATTGTTATATTTGTTCGGGCTGGCCATTATGTGGGGACTGTCGTTCATTTATAGCTTGTGAAAGTCCATTTTTGCTAAGGACCACATAGTTCTGTAATACTTGTTGCATTTGCCAAATGTGAAATGAACGGATGATCGCCCTTTATCTAGTTGATGACTGAGCATGATTAAACTTTTGTATAAGATAGTTGATTTCATTTTTGTAATAATGTATTGCTAAGGGACTAGCAATATGTAAGTTTGGGGGTGTGATAAGTGTTCAATTCTATGCATTTGAACCCTTTTTCTTACATACGTTAGTTCCATTTTTGCGTTTACCGAGATATGTTTACGGTATTTTTGTATTTTTGATGTTTTGCAGGTATTGGAGTAAATGGAGCAAAGTTGGAAGCTTTCTGCAGTCAAGAGTAGAAATCAGAAAATGCAGCCCAAGGCATCTCGATCAATCGAGATGTTGATCTCGATTAATCGAAATCTCGATTGATCGAGATCTCATTTCGATTGATCGAAATCTCGATCAATCGAGATTCAATCTCGATCAATCGAGATGCTGCAGAGCCCACTTGGCCATTTGCTCACCTGCTCTCCCACTTGCAACAAAATCCCCCTTTTTGCACGACTTAGGGGGATTGTCTGACTTGAACAAGACTTTTGGGGGCCTTCTTGATACAAGAGATATATATAATGATATATATATATATATATGGTGGGCCCCAAAGGAGAAAAAGGAGCCAAAAAGCACCAAAAGCCACACATATCTCATATCTCTCAACACACATCAAGATACTAGAGAGAGACCTTCGGGAGAGGAAGAGGAAAAGCTGAACCAGACCAAGAATCTTCATTCTCTTCATCAATGGAAGGGTGCAAGGCAACCATGAGCAACTAACTCTTCTACTAGGGTGTTGGTTTCAACCCCTAGCCATGTAAACTTGTTCATCTTTGTAGCTCTTGGGATTTGTAATTAAATGTTGATTATTTAGCCTAGTGATTATGTACACAAATAGATCTCTTATATATATTCATTTGATTTGGAATTTATTCTTGTCTTAAAGTAGATTTTGTCACTTGAATGCACAACATTTGCATATTCCACAAGAAGTGCAAATGATGGCTAGATAATGGTGTTTAAATGAATGTGTGATGTTAGTTTGTATAGACCATGCCAAGACAAGGTAGTTTGGATGCATGTAGTGTTCACTTAGAGAGTAGAGTAATTAGGTAGTTAGTTAGGTTGAAGAGCTATGCTTGTTGAAGATGGATTATGATAGGTTAGCACACACATTGATCTTTTGATATGTCATTGAGGTCACAAGCCTAATGACATTGTTAGGCATTTAATTAATGAATCCCATGCTTGCTACACTTATGAACATGTGAATGGCTAGTGGTGGAAACCAACCCTAGTTCTCTCTCCCAACTTTAAACTCTTTACTTTTCTTGTCATTTCATTCATGCAAAAGTTTCTAAACATAAATTCAAAAATCTGTTTTTTCGAATTAAAGTAGAATTAATCTTCCTTTAAGACAATTGCGACTAGTCCTCGTGGGATCGATACCCTCTATATAGAACCTTATCTACAAAGATTCGTGCTCTTGCGAGTGGTTAAATTATATTTTGATAAAAAGGGAAAAATTAAGCTTACAATATAATTTAGTTCCGACCACATCACTCTTGAAGATTAGTTGGCACTTGCCCTAGCAAAGTTTAGAAGGCTTGAGTTTATTGTAGAAATAATGTAAGTTACTGCAGAAAGAGTGCAAGCTACTATTCAATTGGTTCACTCTCACTTGCAGTCCATCGCCAAACTGGAATGTCAGTCTGGACAACTTGCTAATGCTTTGAGTAAAAGAGAGGAGGGGAAGCTACCAAGCCAACCTGTTGTCAATCCTAGAGGGATGCATACTTTTACAAGTAACCCACACCATGAGCAAGTTTAAGCTATCACCACTTTGAAATGGGAAAATAATTGATAACAAGGTGGGGGAGAAAAATAAAGAAGAAGAGAAAGTGATCGCAAGTCCAAGTGCTGAAAATTTATATGAGCCTAAGGCTCCCTTCCCACAACGTTTTCTACAAGCATTTAAGTTGGGGAAGTAAGGGGACAAGTTGTAGGACATGATAGAGGTTTTTCGATAAGGGAAGATTAATCTACCACTCTTTGATGCCATCAAACAGATTCTGCCTTATGCAAATTTTTTGAAAGACTTGTGCACTCAGAAAAAGTGTTCAAAAAGTCATGTGCCAAAGAAGGTAATGCTGCCACAATAAGTGAGCTCCATAATTCAGTATTGCACTCCTCCCAAGTACAAAGATCTTGGTGCTCTAACTATCTCATGCATCATTGGGGAGCACCATGTTGATAAAGCTCTTCTTGATTTGGGTACAAATGTGAACTTGCTGCCTTTTTCAGTCTATCTATAGTCGGGTTTAGGAGAATTGAAGCCTACCCCAGTGGTACTACAATTTGCATATAGATCAACAAAGCAACCATGAGGGATTATCGAAAATGTGCTCATTAGAGTGGACAAGTTCTACTTTCCAGTTGATTTTATTATGCTTGACACTGAGCTGGTACATAATCCAAGGAGGCACATTCCAGTCAGCCTTGGTTGACCTTTTTTAGCTAGTGTTGATGCTTGCATAAAATGTAGGTCGAGGATCATGGATATTTCATTTGGCAACATTAAGGTTAAGCTTAATATTTTCAATACTATCCAACACCCTCCAGATCAGAGTGATGTTTTATGCCTAGATGTTATTGAAGTTTGTGTGGAGAAATTTATGTCATCTTCTTTATCTCACAACTCCTTGGAGGTTTGCAAGTCCCTCTTAGACTATGAGACATTCAATACAGAGGAACTAGGTGAAGAGGAAAATCCTATGTTGGAAGTTGCAATCATTCATAATACTCTAACTTGGAGAATTCCAGTCGAGCCACTGCCTCTCCTCTCTAGCACTCCTCTAGTGCTTTCAATATAGTCCCCTCCATAACTAGAACTGAAGCCCTTGCTTGATAAGTTAAAATATGTGTTTTTGGGGGCCAACAAAACTCTTCCAGTTATCATTGCCTTTGATTTGACAGACACTCAACAAGCAAGTTTAGTGGAGGTCTTGTACCAACATCATGAAGCAATTGGGTGGAGTGTAGCAGACCTCAATGGCATTGATCCTTCTATTTGCATGCATAAAATTCATCTAAAATAATGAAGCAAGCCATTTAAAGAATCTTAGAGGCGATTGAATCCCAATATGAAAGAGGTGGTGATGAAAGAGGCGATCAAGTTGCTTGATGCAGATATCATCTATCCAATTTCTGATAGCACATGGGTGAGCCTAATTCAAGTTGTTCCTAAGAAGTCCGGTTTTACTATTATTCCCAATTCTATGGGGGAGTTCATTCCACAATGTGCTGCCATAGGTTGGCATGTTTGCATTGACTATAGAAAATTTAACTTCATGACTCGGAAGGATCACTTTCCTTTTCCATTCATTGGCCAAATTCTTGAGAGGTTGGTAGGTTAGAGCTATTATTTCTTTCTTGATGGCTATTCTGGTTATAATCAAGTGGCTATGGACCCAGAAGATCAAGAGAAGACCACTTTTACATTCCCTTTTGGTACTTTTGTTTATCGCCGCATGCCCTTTAGGTTATGTAATGCTCCAGCAACATCTCAAAGGTGTACGATGGCAATATTCTCTGACATGATGGAAAAGTTCTGGGAGGTTTTCATGGATGATTTCTCTATTTTTGGATTATCCTTTGAAGATTGTTTGAAGAATTTATCACTTGCGCTTCAGAGATAACGAGACCGAAATTTGATCCTTAGGTGGGAGAAGAGACATTTCATGGTGAAAGAGGGTATTGTGTTAGGACATGTTGTTTTAAAGAGGGGTATTGAAGTTGACAAAGCGAAGATCGACCTAATTTCTACTCTGCCTCCCCCTACTATAGTGAGGCAAGTCCGTTCTTTCTTAGGCCATGCCGGGTTCTATAGAAGATTCATCAAAGACTTCAGTAATATTGCTCAACCCTTGTGTTATCTATTATCTAAGGATGTTACCTTTTCCTTTGCTGATGATTGTTTGCAAGCCTTCGAGAAGCTTCGGTCTTTACTATCATTTGCACCAATCATTCAATCTCTGAAATGGGCACTGCCTTTCGAAATTATGTGTGATGTTTCTGACTATGCAGTAGGAGCAGTACTGGGATAAAGAGAAGAGAAGCGCCCTTATGTCATCTACTACGCTAGTAAGACTCTTTTGGATGCTCAACTTAGTTATATCACAATAGAGAAAGAGCTTCTAGCTGTCGTATTTGCCTTGGATAAGTTCCATTCCTATCTGTTGGGGTCCAAGGTGGTTATCTACTCTAATCATGCACCATTAAGGCACTTGTTAGCAAAGAAGGAAACCAAGCCGTGCCTTATTCGATGGATTCTATTGTTGCAAGAGTTTGATTTGGAGATAAAAGATAAAAAGGGGACAAAGAATGTAGTGGCAAACCATTTGTCCCTAATTGTGCCAGATTCCATGTTCGATGCATTTCCTATTCATGACTCATTCCCGAATAAGCAATTGTTTAGGGTATTCAAGAAATCACTCAATGGGCAAACATTGAAAAATTGTGTAGAAGGAGTTGTGCCAACTAGAGATGTAGAGTTCGTCGACTTGACGGATCCCGTCTATCTTACTTGATCCTTCTTGGGTGATGAAAATTGCTCAGGGACGTTAAATATGGGGTATTTTGTATCTCTAACCTTTAATTTCTTTAGTTTGTCTTTCTTTTTAATTTTTAGTTCATGTTTCTTAATTTTTCTTCCAACATTAGGTATGTTTTAATGTGTCTTCTTTGAGTTTTCGATGTCTTAGTTGCTTCTAAGGGATGCCGAGAGGTGCGTCGGGATAGTCGGACTCAAAACGGATGAAAGGATAGGTCTCGGTCGACCTTGGATGATCACTAGCTCGATTTTATTCTTCCCGACCGACCCTGGGCGATAAAGGCCCGAAGTGCTCCCTGCGGGGGGATTGATCGCCCCTCTCCAAGGAGGATCGATCGCTGTTCGACGTGCAAAACGTGATAAAATAATATGGAATAATGTCGTCGTTGTTTTACACCTCGACAAAAAAAGAATTTATAAAACCCTACAAATACTCTACTAAAATTAGTAAAGTGGTGAGTAGGGGTCGAACCCACAGAGACTGCGTTGGTTTCGTTGTTAAGCTATCAAGATCTCTTCTAATTTAATTGAAAAAGAATTTATTTTGTTTTTAATTCTAAGGTGCTGAAATTAAATGAAATGAAATACAAACATAAATAAATGATAGATAAAATTCAAGAGAGAGAAGTCTAGGGTCTTAACTTCACCACTAGCATCATACCATTGTCGATTGAAATTACTTTTGGGAAAATTCTATAATATGCATAAATCAGATTCATGGAACGATGAACATACAATTAAGGTCTAAGCAATAACCCATCTTCGGTTGGCACGAATCTTCTACCTAAACTAGGGTGTAGCACGACTCGTCTTTCCTAGGCATGGCCTATCAAAGTCCTTGTCTCATACACACATGTTCACAATGAAATCGTCAAGAGGATATATACAAACACTCACTAAGCTACAACCCATCTTCGGTTGGCACGAATCGTCTACCTAAACTAGGGTGTAGCACGACTCGTCTTCCCTAGGCATGAACTGTCAAAGTTATATGTTCATACATGCAATGAAAACTTGTTGTATAATTATCATTCATTTTTAATCTCTCATGGGAATGATTTGAGTTCAATCAAGATAAAATACCATCTAAGACAAGACAACATTAAATCAAGAATGATTATAAACATTTAAACAACCATAAATGCATATCTATGCAATTGTCACTTATTACACAAATGATACAAAATAGTCCTCAAAATTATACAACTATATACATAAAAAGAATAATCCCCAAATATAACCCAATCAACAATGATACTTAGCTAGGGCTTCGTTAAACCCCTAGGATGAAGTTAGCTCCTCATGGCAGTTGTTGAAGCCTCTCTTTTCTTTCTGTCAATCGTCACGAATCGCCTCCGTCTTTTCTCTCTGCTCTCCCCCCTCCAGAATACCCTAGTTTTCTTCGTTTCATCGTTTTTACTTTGCGAAACCAAACCAACGGGACACCTAGCCTTCCCAAAGTGGCAAGTGCGCATAAGAAAATGGCACTTGCTCCTCACAAAGTGGCATTTGCGCCCAAAAAGTGGCAGCTGCGCAAATAGGGCAGAAAGTTGATGAAAACGTCCGTTTTAGGAAATTTTCGTGAAATATGAAATTGTGCAGAATTGAATTTCCTTCAACCCACGCGGAGTTTGGGTCGTTTTGACAATCGTGTACGGAGTTATGGTCTGAATACCAACACGGGTCCAGGACTTTTTAGGCCTGAATTGGCCCAATCTTCAATGCGAATGGGCCCGTGCTCCTTTCCTTCATTTACATTTATTTGCAGCCCATTTCTTCAGTCCATTTAGTTTGGATCTTCAAGATAAAAATATCTCTCATGGGTCAAGCTTCAGTGATAACTAAATGAGTACCATTTGTAGCCCGATTTCACCATTATTAATCAGAATTATCCTTCATCACCTGAAATTATAAAAAGATTAAAATTATTAATAAAAACATTAAAGAAATATTACTAAGACACTAATTCATATAATTTAGGGATACTGAATATGCAATATTCATTACTTATCACACCCCCAAACTTACAAATTGCTAGTCTCTTAGCAATACAAAACTAAAAATGAAGTAAAATACTAAACTATTTCCTCTTTCGTGGGAGATCCGATTGCATTTAGCATATGCAACAAGCCTTTTAAACCCCTAGGTTACCCCTAGTGGACGAGTAAAGTCTCGTGAGGGTTTCCAGAGATGTTACCCACAAACATGCCAAAATTTATGTTTCAAACATTAATCAAGGCGAAGACTACAAAATACAGTTAAAAGACTTGCATTCAAAAATACTTTCAAATCCCTAAATCCCATAATTCAAAACAATGGTTCTCACCCAAAATTTACATCAATCACAACTCAAAGAAACTAACTCTAGCCCCCTCATGAAAAGTGAACTAGCATTCATCAATGTGGTTTAACCCGGCCTTGAGTGAGCAATTATAAGTCCCTTCAATTTATTGGATCCCCTTATTGAATGTATCACTCAAAACATGAATACATGCAAAATTTTTTTTTTTTTTGATTTAGTTGTGCAATGCCCAGGTTTATTAGGCTTTCGAATTGATCCATGTAGCAAGTTTTCAGCCTGTGACTCCCAAACCAAATGGCTTTAGGGCACCAGGTTTCAAGATACCTCGAGGAACCTAATAACTCGAATCAAAACGGCCACAAACCATAGACTAACCAATAACACAATGCCTAGGTTTATTAGGCTTTCGAATTGGTCCATGTAGCGAGCTTTCAGCCTATGACTCCCAAACCAAATGGCTTTAGGGCACCAGGTTTCAAGATACCTCGAGGGACCTAATAACTCGAACCAAAACGGCCACAAACCATAAGATTATTATTTTTATTTTTATTTTTTATTTTTTTATTTTATTATATATATATTTTTTAAGTATAGCATGTTTAAAATGTTTATTCTCAAGGGATACCGACTTATATTCAGCACACATAATTGATACTCAAAGCCAAGTACAAACCCCACTAACTCTACTAGTGTGCGTGTGAATTGTGAAAAGAACTAGAGTCAACCACTCCAAGTCATGTCAATGCAAATAACGACTTAAACCACTGCATTCAAATCATAGTTTCTAGAAATTTTACACATACTCTACAATTGCAAGTCAAGAACCTACATAAAGTATTAAACTCTTGATTGGTGTTAAAACATCTAAACTGAAAACAAAACAACCTAAAATAAATAAATAAATAAATAAATAAAACAAAAGTGTTCTTCCTTAAAATGGCGCCGTTGCCGGGGACTGCGATCATGATTGCGTTGTTAAGTTTAAAGATTTAGTCTAGTTTAATTATAATTTAGGACTTGTATATATTCTGTTTTTAATTTGTTTTAGGTGTTTTGAGTGTTGAAATTTAGGCACAGGAACTACTACACAGGAAGAAAGAAGCTGAAATTTTGGGACCTCTTGTGAGTTTTTGTATTTTAATTGATGCACTTGTGTTATTTTTGTACTTATGGTTAGCTGTAAATTTTTAATTTAATTTTAATTTGTTTATCTCTTTTATTTGAAAACATGCTGGTTGAGTTTGAAGACCCTTTGAAAGCATGTTTAGCTCATTTTGGTTGTGATTTTGATACTGAGTTTGCATGTGAAGAGGTAAATGCCTTATTGGATTCAGTTCCTCTTATGGACACACAAACGTGGAAGGCCAATATTGAATCAATACAACTAGTTGAGTTAGATCATGCCCCCATTATGGAGTCATTACTCATACAGGACTCCGACACTTTACATGAAGAACTTAAATGTGATCACTTAAGCCCTAATGAGAGTCCACCTTTTACCTTTGTTTTTGACTTGGGTAGTGACAAATTAGATATCAATGAGAAAATTAGTCAAGAACAAGTTAAAGGGTCATGTTTTCTTGAATTAGTCGAATTTTATTCGATTGATTCATGTTTCTTAAAACCTCACATTGATATAGATAAGAGGTGCCTAAAAATTGTTTGGATTCCGGCACAAGAAAGTGAGGACAAAATAGGGGGGACACTTTTAGATCTTCTCAAGAGATGTGGTATAGGGTGAATCTTCCATCAAAAGTAGTAGTTAGGATGTGTGTGTTTTTCTTTTCATTTATTTTTATTTATTTTTGCTTTTATTAGAGTTGATTTTTCTTCGTTTTAATTTTATTTGTGTTTGTTTTTCATTTTGTTGCATTCTTTTTATTTATTTTATTATTTTTTTTCCCTTTTAATATGCGTGGTGTGTAGTTGTGTTTTTTATGACAGGTTCTTGCATCCAAGTTTGGGGGGATGGCCAACCCTTATTCATGTGAATGCTTTACCAAATTTTTACAATTCTACCACTACGGTAATATTGTTCTATCACTTACCATACGCTTTATATTTTTGTTACACATTGAGGACAATGTGTGATTCAAGTTTGGGGGTAAGGAAGAACACTTTTGTTTTATTTATTTATTTATTTATTTATTTTAGGTTGTTTTGTTTTCAGTTTAGATGTTTTAACACCAATCAAGAGTTTAATACTTTATGTAGGTTCTTGACTTGCAATTGTAGAGTATGTGTAAAATTTCTAGAAACTATGATTTGAATGCAGTGGTTTAAGTCGTTATTTGCATTGACATGACTTGGAGTGGTTGACTCTAGTTCTTTTCACAATTCACACGCACACTAGTAGAGTTAGTGGGGTTTGTACTTGGCTTTGAGTATCAATTATGTGTGCTGAATATAAGTCGGTATCCCTTGAGAATAAACATTTTAAACATGCTATACTTAAAAAATATATATATAATAAAATAAAAAAATAAAAAATAAAAATAAAAATAATAATCTTATGGTTTGTGGCCGTTTTGGTTCGAGTTATTAGGTCCCTCGAGGTATCTTGAAACCTGGTGCCCTAAAGCCATTTGGTTTGGGAGTCACAGGCTGAAAGCTCGCTACATGGACCAATTCGAAAGCCTAATAAACCTAGGCATTGTGTTATTGGTTAGTCTATGGTTTGTGGCCGTTTTGATTCGAGTTATTAGGTTCCTCGAGGTATCTTGAAACCTGGTGCCCTAAAGCCATTTGGTTTGGGAGTCACAGGCTGAAAACTTGCTACATGGATCAATTCGAAAGCCTAATAAACCTGGGCATTGCACAACTAAATCAAAAAAAAAAAAAAAAAAAAATTTTTTGCATGTATTCATGTTTTGAGTGATACATTCAATAAGGGGATCCAATAAATTGAAGGGACTTATAATTGCTCACTCAAGGCCGGGTTAAACCACATTGATGAATGCTAGTTCACTTTTCATGAGGGGGCTAGAGTTAGTTTCTTTGAGTTGTGATTGATGTAAATTTTGGGTGAGAACCATTGTTTTGAATTATGGGATTTAGGGATTTGAAAGTATTTTTGAATGCAAGTCTTTTAACTGTATTTTGTAGTCTTCGCCTTGATTAATGTTTGAAACATAAATTTTGGCATGTTTGTGGGTAACATCTCTGGAAACCCTCACGAGACTTTACTCGTCCACTAGGGGTAACCTAGGGGTTTAAAAGGCTTGTTGCATATGCTAAATGCAATCGGATCTCCCACGAAAGAGGAAATAGTTTAGTATTTTACTTCATTTTTAGTTTTGTATTGCTAAGAGACTAGCAATTTGTAAGTTTGGGGGTGTGATAAGTAATGAATATTGCATATTCAGTATCCCTAAATTATATGAATTAGTGTCTTAGTAATATTTCTTTAATGTTTTTATTAATAATTTTAATCTTTTTATAATTTCAGGTGATGAAGGATAATTCTGATTAATAATGGTGAAATCGGGCTACAAATGGTACTCATTTAGTTATCACTGAAGCTTGACCCATGAGAGATATTTTTATCTTGAAGATCCAAACTAAATGGACTGAAGAAATGGGCTGCAAATAAATGTAAATGAAGGAAAGGAGCACGGGCCCATTCGCATTGAAGATTGGGCCAATTCAGGCCTAAAAAGTCCTGGACCCGTGTTGGTATTCAGACCATAACTCCGTACACGATTGTCAAAACGACCCAAACTCCGCGTGGGTTGAAGGAAATTCAATTCTGCACAATTTCATATTTCACGAAAATTTCCTAAAACGGACGTTTTCATCAACTTTATGCCCTATTTGCGCAGCTGCCACTTTTTGGGCGCAAATGCCACTTTGTGAGGAGCAAGTGCCATTTTCTTATGCGCACTTGCCACTTTGGGAAGGCTAGGTGTCCCGTTGGTTTGGTTTCGCAAAGTAAAAACGATGAAACGAAGAAAACTAGGGTATTCTGGAGGGGGGAGAGCAGAGAGAAAAGACGGAGGCGATTCGTGACGATTGACAGAAAGAAAAGAGAGGCTTCAACAACTGCCATGAGGAGCTAACTTCATCCTAGGGGTTTAACGAAGCCCTAGCTAAGTATCATTGTTGATTGGGTTATATTTGGGGATTATTCTTTTTATGTATATAGTTGTATAATTTTGAGGACTATTTTGTATCATTTGTGTAATAAGTGACAATTGCATAGATATGCATTTATGGTTGTTTAAATGTTTATAATCATTCTTGATTTAATGTTGTCTTGTCTTAGATGGTATTTTATCTTGATTGAACTCAAATCATTCCCATGAGAGATTAAAAATGAATGATAATTATACAACAAGTTTTCATTGCATGTATGAACATATAACTTTGACAGTTCATGCCTAGGGAAGACGAGTCGTGCTACACCCTAGTTTAGGTAGACGATTCGTGCCAACCGAAGATGGGTTGTAGCTTAGTGAGTGTTTGTATATATCCTCTTGACGATTTCATTGTGAACATGTGTGTATGAGACAAGGACTTTGATAGGCCATGCCTAGGAAAGACGAGTCGTGCTACACCCTAGTTTAGGTAGAAGATTCGTGCCAACCGAAGATGGGTTATTGCTTAGACCTTAATTGTATGTTCATCGTTCCATGAATCTGATTTATGCATATTATAGAATTTTCCCAAAAGTAATTTCAATCGACAATGGTATGATGCTAGTGGTGAAGTTAAGACCCTAGACTTCTCTCTCTTGAATTTTATCTATCATTTATTTATGTTTGTATTTCATTTCATTTAATTTCAGCACCTTAGAATTAAAAACAAAATAAATTCTTTTTCAATTAAATTAGAAGAGATCTTGATAGCTTAACAACGAAACCAACGCAGTCTCTGTGGGTTCGACCCCTACTCACCACTTTACTAATTTTAGTAGAGTATTTGTAGGGTTTTATAAATTCTTTTTTTGTCGAGGTGTAAAACAACGACGACATTATTCCATATTATTTTATCACGTTTTGCACGTCGAACAAAATGGCGATCGCCCCACCATAATTATTTTGGGTAGAGGCATTAGCTGGGCGATAGATCGCCTAGCCTTGAGGGGGATCGGTCGCCCATCTATAAAAAAGGGTTATCCAAATTTTTATAATGCTCTCTTCAAGCTACATGCATACACTTGAGCTTTCGAAGACTTGGTGATTCCATTGACTCCTACATCAACCAGAATTCTAAATTTTTCAATTTGGTGATTCTATTACAAGAAATTACACTTGATGATTATCATCAACAACATAAAATCCAGGTTAATCATCTTAAATTTTCAAGTTGATAAGTGTTCAATTCTATGCATTTGAACCCTCTTTATTGCATATGTTAGTTCCATTTTTATGATTACCAAGATATGTTTACGGTATTTTTGTATTTTTGAGGTATTGCAGGTCTTGTAGTGAAAGGAGCAAAGTTTGAGGCTATTTGCAGCTGAAGAACAAAAATCAGAAATGCAGCCAAAGGCATCTCGATCAATCGAGATGTTGATCTCGATCAATCGAGATCTCGATTGATCAAGATCCAATCTCGATTGATCGAGATTCTGCAGAAGCCACTTGCCCACTTGCTCACCTGCTCTCCCACTTGCAACAAAATCTCCCTTTTTGCACGACTTAGGGGGATTATCTGACTTGAACAAGACCCTTGGGGACCTTCTTGATATAATGGATATATATATTGATATATATATATATATGGTGGGCCCCAAGGTTGAAAAAGGAAGCCTTAAAGCACCAAAAAGTCACATATCTCATATATCTCTCAATACACATCATATTATCCAAGGAGAGACCTTCGGGAGAGGAAGAGGAGAAGCTGAACCAGACCAAGAAGCTTCATCTCCTTCATCAATGGAAGAGTGCAAGGCAACCATGAGCAACTAACTCTTCTACTAGGGTGTGGTTGAAGCCCCTAGCCATGTAAACTTGTTCCTTTTTGTAGCACTTGGGGATTTGTAATTAAATGTTGATTATTTAGCCTAGTGATCATGTACACTAATACATTTCTTCTATATATTCATTTGATGTTGAGTTTATTCTTGTCTTAGAGTAGATTTTGTCATTTGAGTGCACAACATTTGCATATTCCACAAGAAGTGCAAATGATGGCTAGATAATGGTGTTTAAATGAATGTGTTGTGTTTGTTTGTATAAACCATGCCAAGATAAGGTAGTTTGGATGCATGTAGGTTCACTTAGAGAGTAGGGTAATTAGATAGTTAGTTAGGTTGAAGAGCTATGCTTATTGAAGATGGATTATGATAGGTGGACAAACACATTGATCTTTTGATATGTCATTGAGGTCACAAGCCTAATGACATTGTTAGGCATTTAATTTATGAATCCCATGCTTGCTACAATTATGAACATGTGAATGGCTAGTGGTGAAAACTAACCCTAGTTCTCTCTCCCAACTTTAAACTCTTTAATTTTATTGTCATTACATTCATGGAATAGTTTTATAAACAAAAACTCAAAACCTTGTTTTTAGGATTAAAGTGCAATTAATCATTCTTTAAGACAATTGCAACTAGTCCTCGTGGGATCGATACCCTCTATATAGAACCGTATCTACCAAGATTCGTGCTCTTGCGAGTGGTTAAATTATATTTTGATAAAAAGGGCAAAATTAAGCTTACAATATAATCCGAGTTTAGCCACATCAAAATTTTGGCGCCGTTGCCGGGGACTACGGTGTAATTGTCGCCATTGGAAGATTAAATGTGGTTTAATTCTTAGGCTAGAAATTCTTTCATTCTTTTTGTATATATCTTGTTCTTATTTCTCAAATTTCTTCATTTTAGGTATACCACATAGCGGGCATCTAAAAGAATTGAAGTTGGAACCCTTTGTGAGTATAAGGTCTAAAATTAGTGGGTTTGAGTTCATTCATTTTTCTTTGTATATATTATGGTTTATTTTGTGTATTGAAGTGTTGTTCTACTATTAATGCATGCTAGGTAGACGGTCATTGTCACTTCCTTTGCTTCCGTGTAATATTGAACTTGAAAGAACACTTACACAACGTAGAGGAACCTCTAGGGACCCTATATTGCCTAGGACTGAAAACATGGACCCAAATGAGAGACAACCTCCCGGACTACCTCCTTTTAATCATGAACAACCACCTCCACCTCCACCTCCTCAAGGAGAGTTGTCTATGGACTTTTACCTTTCGACTACATTTGAAGTACCTTCATGTATTCAATTTCCGGATATAGCGGCAAATCAATTCGAAATAAAGTCCTCCACCATCAATCTTCTTAATAGCTTCCATGGTCTCCCTAATGAGGATCCATACCGACACTTAGATTACTTCCTTTCTGTGTGTTCCACTATTCGTGTACCACACTTTACGGAGGATGATCTAAAGCTGCGTATGTTTCCCTTCTCCCTAAAAGATAAAGCTAGAAGTTGGTTCAATTCTTTAGAACCTAACTTAATTCATTCTTGGGCGGAGATGCAAATAAAGTTCTTAAAAATATACTTCCCAATGGGAAAGACGAGTGATATTCGGAGAGCAATCACCGAATTCACCCAAATTGATCAAGAACAATTTCATGAGACGTGGGAGAGATTAAAAAATCTTCTTAAATCTTGTCCGCATCATGCTGTCCCAAAATGGCAGCTAGTGCAAAGTTTTTACGATGGGGTGAGTGAGCAACATAGACAAATGATAGACTCGGCATGTGGAGGTGGATACCTTTTGAAAAGCCCCGATGAGGCATGAAAACTTTTTCAAACCCTAAGCAACAATTCAGCTCAACGCTCCTCTACTAGGAAAGGGAAGGCCACCCAACCTTGTAGAGGAGTGCATGAAATTTCACGGCTAGATGAGGTTGCCATGCAAGTAGAAGCCTTATCCTAAAAAATGGACCTAATCATGAAAAATGGGCTGCCTACTCCAAGCCAACCTGTTCAAAATCAGGAAGGATGTTCGTTTTGCTATAGTACTTCACATTTCGTGCGAGATTGTCCTATTGTCGGGCAATCTCCCGATTATGCTCAAGAGCAAGCGAATGCCTTGTACTCTAAACAAATGAATGATCCATATTCAAATACGTACAATCCTGGTTATAAGAATCATCCGGCTTTTTCATGGAAACCTCAAGAATCAAGTCCCTCTTTTTAAGGGCAAAATTCTTTCAATTCCCAATCTCAACAGCCTCAATATAGGCCAAATCCTCAACCTTACCATCAAAGATCCAATTACCAACAACCATCACCTCCTCCGAGAAGCCAAGGCTTTGAAGAAAGAGTGATAAGCAATCTTGAGGCTAATACCCGCTTATTGCAAACTCACTCTCAATCAATCTCTAAGCTTGAAGCTAATGCTCAATCTATGGCTAGGTTAGAAGCTCAAATCGGGCAACTAGCCAATGCCCTAAATAGAAGGGAGGAAGGTAAGTTGCCGAGTCAACCGGTGGCTAATCCTAAGGGTGTTCATATAATTAAAGATCCATCATCTTCATCTTGTAATGCTCCTCCGGAGCAAGTTCAATCAATCACCACCTTAAGGAGTCGTAAAATCATCAATTCCAAAGTAGGGGAGGAAGAGAGAAAGGAATCCCAAGAGCAACCCAAAAATCCAAAAGAATTCTAATTAAATCCAAAATTGTTTCCGTTAAATCCAAATGTGCATAACATCCCATTAAATCCAAAAGGAAAGGCAAGTGAAGTTGTGTCGTCATCAATTCCAAATCTTGACACTTCTTTTGAACCTCCGGTTCCTTTCCCTCAAAGATTGAAGGAACCTTCTCATTTTGGGAAGCAAGGAGAGAAAATCCAAGACATGATGGAGATCTTCAAACAAGTAAATATCAATCTCCCTCTCCTTGATGCTATTCGACAAATTCCCTCCTATGCTAAATTCTTGAAGAACTTGTGCACTCAAAAGCGTAAATCTAGGAATAATGTTCCTAAGAAAGTCCTCCTAACTGAGCACATAAGCTCCGTTTTCTAACACCAAGCCCCTCCTAAATTCAAAGATTCGGGTGGTGCTCCGACCATTTCGTGCACCATCGAAAATCAATCTTTTGAAAAGGCACTTCTTGATTTAGGGGCTAGTGTCAATTTGCTTCCATTCTCAGTTTACCAACAACTAGGTTTGGGGGAACTTAAGCATACCACAGTTGTGTTGCAACTTGCCGACCGCTCGGTGAAGCAACCACGTGGCATAATTGAGGATGTAATCATTCAAGTGGACAAATTCTACTTTTCGGTGGACTTCATAGTCCTTGACACGAAACCAGTTCAAAATCCAAATCGACATATTCCTATCATTCTAGGTCGTCCATTTTTGGCCACGGCAAACACTTGCGTTAATTGCCGTACCGGAGTGATGGACATCTCTTTCGGGAATATGAAAGTCCGCTTGAACATCTTCAATGCTTCCCACCACACATCTGAAGATGAAAGTGAGTGCTTTTGTGTCGATGTAGTGGAAGACCTTATTCAAGAAGCACTTCATTCTATTCATTCTAAGGATCCTCTAGAGGCATGCTTAAATCATTTCAACTATAATGATTTTGACATTGAGCAATCCATATGTGAAGTCAACTCAGTGCTCGATGTCACTACTGTCATGGATTTGCCTAATTGGAGAGTTCCTAGAGAACCCTTTCCTCCGTTGGTTAATTCCGTCGCTCCCCACGGAGCGGTGGAATTGAAGGACTTGAAAGACGGATCGTTGTTCAAAGTAAACGGGCAGCACTTAAAAATGTGCGTGGATGACCAAGTTACCACCGAATACGTGGATGTCGTCACTTTGACGGATCCCGTATATTTTGACTCGTGAGCCGATTCGAACGTCATGCCATAGACGTGTAAGGTGGCGTAGCCATGGTAGCTATCATGCTTCCATGATGTCCCTTTAATCCAAGTTACATTTTATATCTAAGCAATTTAGTTTCTAAGTCCCAAAGATCCAAGTCCATGAAAGCAGAACTTAAGCTGGCTGTTTTTGAGCATCTCAATTGATCGAAGCCAAGATCTCGATCAATCGAGATTTCGATTGATCGAGATTTCAGTCTCGATTGATCGAGATATTGCAGAGAGTTTGCCAAATCCAAAGTCCCGAGAGGTAGTATTCTTCGATAGCACTTCGATAGGTCCTCGATCGATTGAAATTTTGATTAATCGAAATGGGATTTCGATTGATCGAAGTAAATTCTCGATTAATCGAAGTAAAGTCTCGATTGATCGAAGGAAAAATCTCGATTCATCGAAGCAGATCTCGATTGAGCGAAGCTGATCTCGATTGATCGAAGTGGGATTTTGATCAATCGAAATCTCGATTGATTGAGATGCACATCTCGATCAATCGAGATGCACGCGATTCCTGCACGTGAGCCGAATTAGTATTTAAACCGTTGGCCTTCCCTCTCATTTCAAAAGACCATCCGACTTATTCTCTTCTCCGAGCGATCCAAAGCTTTCTCCGAGCACTATCGTGCACCTGATCTACCATCCTCGATCATCCACCGCCGTTCGACATAGTCCGAGATCGCCACTAGCACTCGCATGCTCTTCTCTTCGCGGTTGCGAGTGGGTCTTCTTCTGTTTGTGCCGGGCATCATCTTCACCTTGAGGTAAGTGATGCATGGCTACATTTTGCGTACTTTCTCGCTATTTTTGATAGTTTTACAGCGTAATAAACATAGACAGATGATGTTGGGTTGGATGGGTGCATTTGCGATATTCGTAATGAGATTTTGCGGGTTTCGGGGGGTAGGAATTCATGTAGGGGTAAGTTATTCATTCTCTCTATTTCAAATGCTTTCTGTACGGTTTGTAACCGTGGCACCTTTGTTTCAGTTGCATCCGCTTACACTGCTTCTTTGAGAGCGAATTTTTTTAATTCATGTCAGCACCATCGACTAAGACCTCATTTTCATTTTTATTCTTTTATTTTTATTCTTAGTTTAGTATTCCTTTCATTTTATTTTTATTTACGTAATTTTTGGAATAAAGTGCAGATTGTTCCGAGATCATGGCGAGGGTGAAGAATGCCCCCGGTTCTGTGCGAGACGTGCCCAGGCGAGCCTTCCGTTCTCGGCAGTTTCACCCGGAGTAGACATTTGACCTGAGAGAGTTCGAGAGGTGTCCCGACAGCACGTGGACTGTCGCTGAGCTCAGGAGGCGTCGCCTCGACCGATTGTGTGTGCCTCCCACTAATGTGGCACACAAGCGCTTAGTGCAGGTCTTCTACGAGCGCATGACCTACTCCTGCATAGCGCCGGACACATTGGAGACGGTCGTGGGCATCATGACGATTATGATTACGCCGAGCCAGATTGAGCAGATGCTCGGCATCCCTCACCAACAGCCGCCAGATATGGTTGATCAGGACGGTCAACCGCTTTACAGGGCCGCACTTCCAGCAGACTCGACACTGTTTTCCATCGTGATGGACATGTGTGGCGGGGCATTTACCATGCCCAGTCACAATTGCACGTCCAAATTGATGTGCCCGAGCAGATTATGGTTCCTGGACACCGTTCTCATCAAGAACGCGTGTCCTCTGCAGCACATGGCAGAGCGCAGGGGCGACCTCCTCCGTTGCCTCTATGCTTTCCACACGGGCACGTGCTTTTCTGTCCCGTCACTGGTATGGGGGCTGATGTTCAAGGTCTGGGACGGCCTCATCAACAAGAGGATGCGGCGAGCAGCGAGTTGGCGGTTTCCCTTTCCTTTCCTTGTCGCCGCTTTTCTGAGCCGTGCCAGTATACCGGTCAGTGATACTGACGTTCAGTTGGCACCGCCCATCCGCTTCACATCTACTCAGTGGGAGCGGGTGAAGCGACACTTAGAACAACAGGACCACCAGGGTGATCCACCAAACGATGTAGATATGGATGCCCCGGTGGAGATGGATAAGGGAGAGCCTGCAGGGGATGGGTCCGATGATGAGGAGATGGATATTGCTGCAGAGCGGCATGACTTCCTAGCGACAGGCTACTCCTGCCTGGCGGCTGACGTAGAGCGGCTCCAGCAGGGTTTTGATGAGCATGTCCAGGTGATGCAGAGTCAGCTGGCAAGCATTCGGACGGACATTTCATCTCTGGCACAGGGTCAGAGGGCTATTTTAGACGAGTTCCGTGCCTTCCGGCAGGACCTGCAGTTCCTGCTTGCCGGACGAGCTTCCACCTCCACCTCTACTCCCACCGAGCCACCACCACCACCACCCGCCCTCGAGTAGCTGCTTTTATTTGTCCTTTATGCTTTACTTTCTGTATTTTTCTTTCTTTATGTTTGATAAGCCATGTTGGCCATGTTTTCTTTCATTTTTTGTTTTTTATGAGTATCCCAGATGCATGTACACTTTGTAATAAACTCATTTTCATATTTATGGAATACATTTATCTTTTCTGTTATACCATGTGTTATCTTTCCTATCTTTATTTTTGCTTTCTGTCAATCTATCTGTTCTCTATACTTTGACTATGTATGTAGTACCACTTGCCTAATTGTTATATGCGATTCAGTTGATGATTTCCGTTTATTACCGCCTGGTTTAAATTCCCAATACTGTTGATATTGCTTCAACGCAGTATGGCGGTAATAAAGAAAGGCAGCCCCTTTGCGTGCTATACGTTAGCGTGCCTGGATAGTCAATATCTTATCGCATAGACCTCTTAGACAATTGGGAAACACCAGTTCAGACCCTTAGATATGCAGTGATCTTGGCATTGTCCGTTTGTGCATACTTATTTTATTATGCTCTTTTCATATACTTTTTGTTCCTTTTAATGCTCGTGGTATCCAGTTGGTGTTCCATGCAGGTTTTTCTTATTTGCAGGATGACCGCTACTGTGGAATACCATTTTTGTCGTATTCTGCAATCCCGGTAACTTCTTTCCTTGTTCTTCTTGTCCAAACATTGAGGACAATGTTGCATATAAGTTTGGGGGTACGGTATGCTATACCACTTGCATATGCATGCAATGTTCAGTCTTAATATTGAGTGTCATTGTAGAGCAGTTTTCTTGATATTTTTGCATGCTTGCTATGATGTCTTGCTTTTTAAAGGAAGATCATTCGAATAAATGTCCGAGGTAAATGCAGTAGGTAGTTAAGAACTTTAACATTGTAAATACCCGCACTTTTGCAAGCTATATAGTAGGCTAGAACGGTCTACATTTTTGTCCAAATATGAGCACGTATAGTTCTTGCCCTAAATTTGTCCTTAACCGCACAAATTCGCACACATGCATTTTAAATTGTGGGGTATAAGTCTGACGGAGAATTTTGTAAATTTTTGTTTTTATCTGAACAACTTAGAGAATAAGTTCTTCCGGTTGTTAAAAAAAAAAAATATTATAAAATAAATGCAATAAGCCTTCTCACTCAATAAACCGGATTTCTATGCCTCAAAGCAGGGAGTATTCGCGTATAAGTGTGCAAGGTTGAGCAATAATAAGCGGGTGGCTTGCTTAAGTTCATCGCCTTGTAAGCTCGGTTATTAAGCCCGAGGGGTGCTTCTTCACCTAATGCCCTAAAGCCAATTGGTTTGGGAGTCATTGGCCCAATGCCGCTACATGGGCTTACAAGAAAACAAAAAGAGCTAAGCATTGCACGGTCATCCGCACATGAGCAATCATGAAATTTTGTGATAACGAACGGCAATGGCGAGCTTTTTCAATGAGTTTTTCTCTTAAAAATAGATTTGTTCTTTTTCCTCTCCAAATATGACAAAAGCCACGCGTTAGAATGCATGTTAACTTTTCAAAGAGGATTTTGGGGTCAGAATTGGTATGTTTGCTCGGGCTGGCCATTATGTGGGGACCGTCGTTTATTTGTAGCTTGTGAAAGTCCATTTTTGCTAATGACCACATAGTTCTGTAATACTTGTTGCATTTTCCAAATGTGAAATGAACGGATGATCGCCCTTTATCTAGTTGATGACTGAGCATGATTAAACTTTTGTATAAGATAGTTAATTTTATTTTTGTAATATCGCATTGCTAAGGGACTAGCAATATGTAAGTTTGGGGGTGTGATAAGTGTTCAATTCTATGCATTTGAACCCTCTTTATTGCATATGTTAGTTCCGTTTTTATGATTACCGAGATATGTTTACTGTATTTTTGTGTTTTTGAGGTATTGCAGGTCTTGTAGTGAAAGGAGCAAAGTTTGAGGCTATTTACAGCTGAAGAACAAAAATTAGAAATGCAGCCAAAGGCATCTCGATCAATCGAGATGTTGATCTCGATCAATCGAGATCTCGATTGATCGAGATCTTATTTCGATTGATCGAAATCTCGATCAATCGAGATCCAATCTCGATTGATCGAGATTCTGCAGAAGCCACTTGCCCACTTGCTCACCTGCTCTCCCACTTGTAACAAAATCTCCCTTTTTGCATGACTTAGGGGGATTGTCTGACTTGAACAAGACCCTTGGGGACCTTCTTGATACAATGGATATATATATTGATATATATATATATATGGTGGGCCCCAAGGTTGGAAAAGGAAGCCTTAAAGCACCAAAAAGCCACATATCTCATATATCTCTCAATACACATCATATTATCCAAGGAGAGACCTTCGGGAGAGGAAGAGGAGAAGCTGAACCAGACCAAGAAGCTTCATCTCCTTCATCAATGGAAGAGTGCAAAGCAACCATGAGCAACTAACTCTTCTACTAGGGTGTGGTTGAAGCCCCTAGCCATGTAAACTTGTTCCTTTTTGTAGCACTTGGGGATTTGTAATTAAATGTTGATTATTTAGCCTAGTGATCATGTACACTAATACATTTCTTCTATATATTCATTTGATGTTGAGTTTATTCTTGTCTTAGAGTAGATTTTGTCATTTGAGTGCACAACATTTGCATATTCCACAAGAAGTGCAAATGATGGCTAGATAATGGTGTTTAAATGAATGTGTTGTGTTTGTTTGTATAAACCATGCCAAGATAAGGTAGTTTGGATGCATGTAGGTTCACTTAGAGAGTAGGGTAATTAGATAGTTAGTTAGGTTGAAGAGATATGCTTATTGAAGATGGATTATGATAGGTGGACAAACACATTGATCTTTTGATATGTCATTGAGGTCACAAGCCTAATGACATTGTTAGGCATTTAATTTATGAATCCCATGCTTGCTACAATTATGAACATGTGAATGGCTAGTGGTGGAAACTAACCCTAGTTCTCTCTCCCAACTTTAAACTCTTTACTTTTATTGTCATTACATTCATGCAATAGTTTTATAAACAAAAATTCAAAACCTTGTTTTTAGGATTAAAGTGCAATTAATCTTTCTTTAAGACAATTGCGACTAGTCCTCGTGGGATCGATACCCTCTATATAGAACCGTATCTACAAAGATTCGTGCTTTTGCGAGTGGTTAAATTATATTTTGATAAAAAGGGCAAAATTAAGCTTACAATATAATTCGAGTTTAGCCACATCACAAGTAAACTCATAACTTTTTCAAAGTTCATAATCAAGAAAAGTTGAGTCTTATTTTCTCAAAATTGAGTGGATACCTTTGAGGGCTTTCGAAGAATAAGTTTGGGAGACTCATTTGTGGATTGAATTGTTTGCTATTAGGGTGTATTACACTGACAAAGAAGATGTTGAAGGTGGTATTTGATTTTCGCACACCAAGTGTTTGCTTAAATTCCTCCACCAAACTATTTGAATTCATATGGCACCAAAGAGAGCCAACACCCAGGGCGCCTTGAGCTCACATCATCCTCAATGGGCACGGCATGTTCAAGCACTAATTGCTCTGATGGCACGACGAGAAAGGGTCCATAAAAGATGGCACCCGAGGGCTTTAAATTTTGAAACAACTTTTGATATACTGGAACTTTATGCTATGTTCCCCAGAACTCAATGGGGTATAGCTGACATCTATCATCGCCGGGCTTCTTTAATTTTTGGACCATCATCCATCATTATTTACCCGAGGCTCATAAAGGTATTTTACTAGAACTTAATGCTCAAATCGGATGAGCGGGGTGTTCTTATTTCAATAGTGGATGGGACGCAAGTTCAGGTGTCCACATGACTGCCCCAATGATTTGACAAACATCTACACTCCTTTACTCCATGATCTTTCGGTGGGTAACTTGGTTGCACGTTTGTGTGCTAGCCAGTTTTCTGGGCCAAAACATAATGCTACTTCTAAATCCTCTATGCCCAACCACTTATGGTTCCTTGACGTAGTATTATACAAGAATGTGTGTCCAACTAGGCTTGAAAGACATCAAGAGTTCCTCAGTTCCTTATATGTTATACATTTTGGGCACTGGTTGTCATTTCCATAGATTATTTGGGGACAAATTGAGAAATTCTATTCAAAAGTTATGGGCAAGACATTAGACAGTGCAAGTGACTGGGAATTTCCATTCCCTACTCTTATTTAATAGTTGATATGTGTACAGGGGTATGAGATTGATGTAGATGAGATTTCATTTACATGTGACATCCATTATGGCACATATGACTGGAACATGAGTAGATTACATATGAAAGAGTCATTGGTGTGCCAGGAGAGATCACTAGGCTCACCTATGGAGCGGAGCCTGTAGTAGCACCACCACCAGTGGTGGAAGAGGCCGAGGAGGTAGAAGCGGAGGAGGATGTGCATGCACAGGCTGAAGGCCAGGCATATGGCCATATAGAGGAGTAGATTGCTGGGTTGACCACTCAGTTTGGTACCTTATAGACAGAGGTATCTGCAGTTTGGAGCTTTACAGACAGAGATGGTTGATCACTACCAAAAGGGTCAACAGGATCAGAGGGAGATGAGGATGTTGCTACGGGCGTTGATGCGACAGGCTGGCCTAGACCCAGATGCTCCGGCACCACTTTCTCCTTGATTTTTTGGAGGTAACTATCTTTTGTATTTTTAGTTTTATTTTTATTTTTCTTTTCTTTATTTTATTTTTCATATTGTTTTTTAAATTCAGTTTAAAAAATATATATATTTTCTTTTCTATTTCATTTTTATTTTCACCCATATTATTTCACTTGGTTGGTGGGGTATCGTGGTTTGTATTGACAAGTTGTTGTATCCATGTTTGGGGGAATGCTTGTATTTTCGTCACGGTACTGGTTTGCTCTATTTTCTTCTCACTACTCCGTGATCATGGTAATATCGTTCTAACCCTTCTCTATACTTTTATTAGATGTATATTGTGGACAATGTACAATTTAAGTTTGGTGATAAGGTGATGCCTTTTATTTGTTTTATTGCAATGGGGGGAAATTTTTTATAAAATTCTTCTTGTTTGAGGACTTTTTGTTTATTTTCTTTTTATAGTTTTTATTTTATTTTATTTTGTTTTGGTTTTAGATAGGATGTTTTTACATTATTCAAGGGATTAATACTTTATCTAGGTGCTTGACTTGCAATTCTTGAGTATGTTTTAAATTTTGAGAATGGTTTGAATTAGTGGTTTTAATAATTGTTTGCATTGATATTCCTTGGGGTGATTGATTTTACTTTTCTCACATGCCACACACTAGCATAAACTTGTGGGGTATAAACTTTGGCTCTGAGTTGCTGGGTTACATATGCTTGATATTAATTGGTATTCCTTGAGAATAAGTACCGATGATTTGTTTTACTTGACTTCAATGAAAAAAAGGAAAAAGAATATGTGATGAATAGCAAATCAATTTGATCATTTTCATGAGTAACCGGGCATTTTGCCTTAGTAAACATTTGAGTGTTCTCGTCAAAAGTGAAAGGGTGAGAAAAGATGAGCATTGGTTGTCTTGGTTTGTAGCCTGACAGATTCAAGTTATTAGGTTCTTTGTGGTGTCTTAACACCTAGTGCCCTAAAGCCGTTTGGTTTGGGAGTCACTAACTAAAAGCTTACTACACGGATCTTCTAGAAAGCTTAATGGACCAAGACATTGCACAACCAACAAATCAATGAAAAAGAATGATGAATGAAAAAAAAATAAAAAAAGTCATGTATTAATATTTGGAAGTATGAGTTCAATAAGGGGAGCTAGTGAGTTGAAGGAGTATGTGACTTAATATATTCAGAGCTCGGTTATGCCACATGAGATGATTGCTAGTGCACTTTTCACGAGGGTGCTAGAGTTGGTTGCTTTAAGATATGTTGATGTGAATGATGTGTGGGGACCATTACTTTGAACTATGGAATTTAGAAATTTGAAATTATTCTTGAATACAAGTCTGTAACTATATATTATAATCTTCTTCTTGATAAATGTTGAAATAGGAATTTTGAATGTTTGTGGGTAACATTTCTGGAAATCCTCACGAGACAATAACTCGTCCACTAGGGGAACCTAGGGGTTCAAAGGTTTGCTGCATATGCTAAATGCAATTGTTTTTCCCATGAAAGAGGAGTTGGGTAATTTAGTTAGTGTTTAGTTATTTTTCTTTGTTTAAGTTTTATTTTGTTCTATTGCTAAGGGACTAGCAATATGTAAGTTTGGGGATGTGATAGGCGTTGAATGTTATGCATTCTAATCTCTTAACTTACATATTTTATTCTCTTACTAGTAGATTATTTGTGATTTTTACTCTGTTTTAGTGTTTTTTGTGTTTTCAGGTCCTTAATGGTAATTTCAAATAAATCATGATTTTTAGGATCTTAAAGCTGATATGTAAGATGGTTATATGAAGCCTACATTAAGTGAACCAATTCAACTCCATATTTCAACTCAAAACAGCCCAAAGAAGTGGCCTAAGAGAATTATAATTGCTTAAGGAGATTCCGGGCTAAAGTCCAATTCTGCGTTAATCCAATTTTAATCTTGTTTTGGAAAATGACTTGTAACTCTTATTTTCGAGCGTCAAATTGACTCATTCTTATTGTTGGTTGAATGAAATTCAATTCTGGACATTTTTATATTTCACGAAAATTTTATGAATCGGACTTCTAGTGGGTCAAACTTTGGACTGAAAGTCAGTAGAAAAATCCACCTGTTTAGGGCCTACGGGAAAACCCTAATTGACTCCTAATTAGGGGCGGACACTTCATATTCTCTTAGGGTTTAAAATGGAGAATTAGGGGCTATATTAGGAGACTTTTAAACAGCAACTTGTAGAGCTTTGGAGTGGAGAACCATTAGAGAACAACGTCTTGCGTATATTCTACGAAGATGACGCCTTCTTCCTTAACAGTTGAAGCAGTCTCTTCTACCATGAGCGACTTGTTCATCCACTAGAGGTTTGATGTAGTCCCAACTAAGCATCAATGGTCTGATTGTTCTAATTATTGGGGATTTTTGTATTCATGTACAGATTGTGTAATTTAGAGGATTCTTCTTATAGAATTGAGTAATAAAAGTCTTACAAATTTAGTTTCAATAATTTCTTATCTTGTCTTAGATTCTTGATTATTGTTATTGAACTCAATCTTTCTAGTTTTTTGTGATTATGGGAGTGATTATTACATAATGGTAATCACTGAATATATCATTAAAAACTTTGATGGATTATACCTAGAGAAGATGGACCATACTACACCTTAAAGTAGAGTACTTAGGCAGATGGCCCACGCCAATCGAAGATAGTCCATAACTTAGTCTTAATCATATGTTATCTTCCTGATGAATGGAGGTGAGCTTGTAACCACCGACACCACTTATGCATGGAATAATTCTCCTGAATTAGTTCAATTGGCCATTGATTGTGAAGATAATGGTGAAATCAACAGCCCTAGATTTATCTCATATTTTCTACACTTTCTAGTTTCTCTTACTTTTGTTTAATTGCTTTCGTTAGTTAATTAGAATATAAAAATCAGCACTCTTTTCTATTAAATTCAATTAAAATTAATTCCATATATCCAACTCACTCAAACCACAGTCCCAGAGGTTCGACACCCCTTTCGATAGCCTTATTCTACAAGTAATTCATTCTATTGCGAAGTGTGGTAATTTAATTGATACACTTATCGACGAATCTGTCCCTAAAGGGAAAGTCGACTGCTTTACCCTCCCAGAAAGCTCAAATTTGTCACTTGCTAATTTGTGCATTTGCTATCCAAAAACTTCACTTGCTGATTTGAAACCTTAGACATTGCTGATTTGCTAGTTTTAAAATGCTGAATTGAGACACTCATATTGCTGATTTGATACTTCAATATTGCTGATTTGAAACTTGTTAATTGCTGAGTTGTTGATTCTATACTTTGCTGAATTATAGTTTGTTGAATTATGTATTGATTAATCGTGATCATACTTTCTACATTTTAAACTTCCCATGCTACTAATTTCTACACCAGTTGCAGTTGTGTGTATGGTTAAGAATAGGTTCAAAATCTAAGTAGTACCAGCTTAGTTGCTCATGATGAATGCCAAGTTAAAGGAGAATTTTCAAGTGGCTATGAACAAGATTCATTGAAAGAGTGTTATACTACAAGTCCATTGTAGCTACACTCAATGGTGTACTTATTGAAGCCTATCTTTGAAGAAGTTCAAGGGTCATTGTGTGATTCACACTTAAGACTATTTTTAAAGAAATTTAAGCATCATTGTGTACCAAGAATTCAATAGGCCATGTCATTATCAAGTTGGACCTTAAAGACCGACAAATCAAAACTTGAAGAGTTGTTGTTTTCTACATCGAACTGACTCCACATTCACTACGTATAGTCTAAGTATAGGTATACTTTGGACAAGGGGAGTGTGAGTGATTGTAGTGAGATTGGTGAGAGATAGCTTGGGCTTTGGGAAGCCTGGTTGGGTTGAAAGCTGAAAAGCTATTCTAAGGATTGGTGAGAGTGGTTCAAGCCTAGGGAGGCTGTGAACTGGATTGAGAGCTGGAGTGATTATGTGGTGATTTGGATGAGTGAAAGAGTGATTGAAGAATTACTGTACTACCCTTTCAGACATAGTGGAGC
Organism: Cornus controversa; assembly: GCA_026545225.1. Lineage (NCBI taxonomy): Eukaryota > Viridiplantae > Streptophyta > Magnoliopsida > Cornales > Cornaceae > Cornus > Cornus controversa. The sequence continues at coordinate 32,131,893 of CM048845.1, read as the reverse complement.
TCAGTTCGGGCCTGAGGGCTAAGAGGTTTTTTACCCCACCTTGGGGTTTTCCTCTATAAACTATTGTGTCAGAATGTGTGATTGGCTTTTATAGCCAATCTTGGATTATTAAGAAGAAAAATCGATGAACCTATTCAGCCCCTCCCCTCTAGGTGTATCAAAAAGTGTGCAAGATTGAGCAATAATAAGGCAAATGGCTCGTTTGAGTTCATAGCCTAGTAAGCTCGAGTCATTAAGTCCTTTTGAGTCATTGGTCTAAAGCTCGCTATATGAGTTTGCTAGAAAGCTTAAGGGACTTAGACATTGCAAGACCACTTATAAATAAGCTTTTGAAAATGTTTTATGTTTCAATGGTATGCTTTCGCAATCTTTTTCAAGAAGATGTTCTTTTAAAGACAGGCATTGTATTTATTCTCAAATTGCGACAATAAATCGCGCATTATGATGTAGGTTTACTTTTTCAAAGAGGATTTTAGGGTTATCACTTGTATTTGTATCGAGTTGGGCATTATGTGGGGACAGTTGTCTGATTGATGATTTCAAAAGCATTTTGATTTTGATGTCCGTTTAGTTCCATAATACTTTTTGTATTCGTCACCTTGATGAAAATTAGGGCAATCATCCTTTACTAGTTGATGACTGAGCTAATCAACCATTTTTGTATATTTTTGTGAGTTTAACAAGCAAGTTAAACCCAATAAAACTTCACTCGTCCACTTGATGTGTCTAGGGGTTTAAAAGGCTTGTTGAATTCGCTAAATGCAACCGCATTTTCCATAAAAACAGAAGCAGGGTAGTTGTTTTAGGTTAAATCCTCTTGAATTGCTATGGGACTAGCAATATCTAAGTTTGGGGGTGTGATAAGCGTTGAATGTTATGCATTCTCGTACATTTACTTATGTATTTTGAACCCATAGTTGCACATATTGTATAGTTTTTATATGTTTTCGTGTTCTTCATGATTTTAGGTTCTATTCTGAAAACTGTCTTAATCCGACTCTGCTATCATCTCAAGAATGCATTCCAAGCTCATGATCATTTGATTGAAGGCTTACAATGAGGTTTAGCAGAGTACCTGTGAAAGCCGAAGCTACAATTCTAAAAGAAATCAAGTTTCAAAGACAAGAAATTACGATGGTAAGATGCATCGTAATTGTAATTTCGATGCATCGTAATCGTAATTATAATTTTGATGCATCGTAATGCTATTTACAATGCATGGCCAATGCCTACAGTAGACAACTGTCAACAAAGATATTTTGGCTACTTGGCCACTTGTCACCAATCATTTCCAAGAAGCCTTTTCACATGATTTTTAGGATATTTTGGGTTTTAAATCAGATAAAAACACAATTTTAGTCTCATAGTTAGATATAGAACATATTTTTGTAATAAAGAGGATTTTTGTAGTTCTAGAGAGAGAAGTAAAGTTCTAGAAAGGGAAAGCTTCAAAGAAGGTCTTGACAAAGCCTTAAAGACCATATGGAGCTAGAAGCATCTCTATCTATAGAGTGCCTACTCACCATCATGATCAACTAACTCCTTCTCTAGGATTGGACAAAACCCTAGCCATGTAACTATGTCAATTTTGTAATGAATTGGAGAGTTTTTATGTATTTATGTGTATTCAAGTAGCTTAAGCAAACAAACAATCATCGTTTGCTAATTGATTCGGAACCAATTTTTGATTATAACAATTAAACCAATGTAGTCTCTATGGGATCGACACCCTCTACATAGAGCCATATCATACCAAGGATTCGTTCTATTGCGAGTGGTAAAATTTACTTTGATTGCCAAAACACAAAAAGTCTTCACATCAATTTTTGGAGCCGTTGCCGGAGACTATGGTTTAATTACTAAAATCATAAGATTGAGTCTAGTTTTATTTTTAACCTAACTCATTCTTTAAATCCTTTAATTGTAAGTATTTTTGTTCAGACTTATTTAGTGCTACATTTGAGGTATTTATCACTCATTTAAGGCTTCGGGACTTAAGCTCGGATTCTTTGCGAGTATAGTATCCAATTTTTGCACTTAATTATTTAAATTCTATTTTTGCATATAGTTTAGGAGTGTAACTTTTACATGCAAGGTAGGAGATCCATATCATTACCATTATTGCCTTGTGATCTTGAACTAGAACGAACTCTTAGACATTATAACGGCATTCCTAGGGACCTTATATTGTTTAGAGAAACTAGGATAGAAAACATGGCACATAATGATAATATACATGCATAGAAAAATCTAATACTTCGACCACCACCCCACCAGGTGTGGAGGTTCTTAGGGATTTCTATGTTCTAACTACCTATGCATGACCATCATGTATTCGTTTCTCAAATGTGGTGACAAATCACTTTGAAATCAAATCCTCCACCATTAGTCTTCTTAATTGTTTCCATAGGCTACCTAATGAAGACCCTTGGAAGTATGTTTAACCTCTGGTTGAACATACTTCATGGAATATGACCTAAGGCTTCATCTCTTTTCCTTCTCACTTAAGGATAAAGCCAAACAATGGTTCAATTTCTTAAAACCTCATTCTATTAAATTTTAGGCAGAAATGCAACGGGAGTTTCTAAACAAATACTTTCCAATGGGAAAGACTAGTGATGTGCGGAGAGCCATCATTTGTTTTTCTCAATGGGATGGGATATGGGAGAGAATGAAAGACCTTTTGCGATCATTCCCACACCATGCTATTCTTAAATGGTAATTGGTACAAGGTTTCTATGATGGTCTAGGTGAGCCCATAACCAAATGGTAGATGCTAGTTGTGGGGCTATGTTCTTTTTTAAAAGTCCCGATGAGGTGTGGACTCTTTTCGAGAACTTGAGTGAAAATTCATTTCAATGTTCTTCAATTGAAAGGAAGGGTAAGAATATTGCTCCCTCCAATGCCAAAGCTGAGAGTATCTTTGAATTGTGTAAGGAACACGCAACCGAAATGAAAATAGATTCTCTATCTAAGAAACTAGACCAAGTTATATTGGCAGGGACTTCTTCTCCTTATCCTACTCCTCCGAGTTCCATTCCTACTCTTACACATGATGTGTGTTCCTTCTGCTCTAGTCCATCTCATTATATTAGGGATTGTCCTTAGACAGGGCAATACCTAGAATTTACTAAAAAACATGTAAATGCACTATATTCTAGGTCGGGCCAAAATTCTTATCAAAACTCTTATAATCCGTGTTGGAGACATCAAACCTATTTTCAATATGGAAACTAAGGTCATTATCAAAATCAAAGACCTCAGGCTCTTCAAGGACAACAAGGTCCATCTTAATTCCAACCTAGACCCTATCAACCATATTCAAGTTTCTACACCACTCCACTACCTCCTCCCCAAAATCCAAAATTTGAGGACAAGGTCTTGGCGGCTTTAGGCAACCTTGAGTCTAATACTCAATTGTTGCATTCCTACTCTCAATCCATTTCAAATCTAGAATCCCAAATGGGACAACTAGCAAATGCATTGAATAGAAGAGAGGATGGGAGATTACCGAGCCAACTGGTGGTAAACCCTACAGGAATACACATAGTTGATGAGCCTTCTTCTTCTTCGTTGAATATACATCAAGAACAAGCTCAATCAATTACAACTCAATTCCAAAACCAAATGTTTCTTCCAAACATCCAAATTCATCAAAAGATAAAGGAAAGACAACTGAAGCCCAATTATCATCTACTCCAAATCAAGAAACTTCATTTGAACCTAGAGTTCCATTTCAACAAAGATTAAGTGATTCTTCTCATTTTGGGAAGCAGGGAGAGAAGATTTCGGATATAATGAAGATTTTCAATCAAGTGAAAATTAATCTCCCTCTCTTTGATGCTATAAGGCAAATTCCCCCATGTGCTAAATTTTTAAAGGAGTTATGTATGCAAAAGCGTAAATCACGAAATCAAGTTCTTAAGAAATTCCTTCAAACCAAGTAAGTGAGTTCCATCTTTCAACGTAACACCCCTCTTAAATTCAAAGATCTAGGTGTCCCAATAATCTCTTGTATCATCGATGATCAAGAATTCGAGAGGGCCCTCTTTGATTAGGGAGCTAGTGTTAACTTACTTCCTTATTCAGTTTACAAGCAATTAGGGCTAGGAGAACTTAAGCCAACCATGGTAGTGTTACAACTTGTCGATCGCTCGATAAAGCAACCATGTGGCATCATTGAGGATGTAATCATTTAAGTGGGCAAATTCTATTTCCCAATGGACTTCATAATCCTTGATACGGAACATGTCCAAAACCCTACTCAACATATTCTGATCATTATAGGTCGTCCCTTCTTGGCTACAACTAAAGCTTGTGTTAATTTCCATACTGGGTTCAGGAATATAAAGGTAAGGTCGAACATCTTCAATGCATCCCACCACACTTCTAGTGATGAAAGCTAGTGCTATTGGGTGGATGTTGTGGATGAGCTTGTTAAAGAAGTGCTCCCTCACATCTTAGCCAAAGACCCTTTAGAGGCGTGCCTAAGTCACTTCAATTACAACAACTTTGACATCAAGCAATCAATTAAAGATGTAAATACAATGCTTGATGTCACCATTGTAAATAACTTTCCAAAATGGAAGGCTCCAATCGAGCCTCTTCCTCCTTCTTATAAGTTGACTAGGCAACGACTCATCGTAACCGCTTGCTGTACAATTCACAATTTCATTCGTCAAAATGCATTAGATGATAGTTTTTTTATGCAATTTGGAGAAGAAGATGTTAATGTCGTTGATGGGGGGAATGGTAACAGTAGTGGATATGGTATATTGAATCGTCTCAACTCATCTGATGATGGTGCGATATAGATGGAAGCCTATAAAAATCACATAACGAATTCCATGTGGGCGTCATTCGCAGACAATGATAGATGAAGCTTTGTCTCTTTAATTATTTAATATTTTGTTTTGGTATGTATAACTAAACTTAATGATTGTAGAACTAAAAGTGCGTATGACACTTGAAATAACTCTATTTAAATTAAATTAAGTCATGTATTTCTTATGTTTTATTTATACTTGTGATATTGTATTTGTGCAATATTTATTAAGTTAAGAATACTAGCCAACAAGTAACACCTATTAATAAATATTGCATTAGTAGACTTAGGAAAAATAAAATTTATTGCATTAGTAGTTAACATCTTAAAAATAAATAAATATAAGAGTGATGTGTAATATTGTTTATTTTCTTAGTTCAATAAAATTATTTTCAATAGATACAACCAAGCAGATTTTTGAGTTTCTGTTCTTTGAAAACTGTTTTATAAATTCTCATACCAAGTGCATTTTTAAACTGAAAAAACTGGAAACTATTTTCTATTCTCATTCTTTGAAAACTATTCTTGAAAACAATTTTGCAAGTTACAAACCAAGCAAGGCCTTAATTTTGGAAAATTTGCAAAATTCATTCAGTTTTTTATTGTTATCTTGATTTTGGGTTAAATTGAGATACCACCACGACTAGGACATGTCTCTTAAAATTAATTCAGTTTACTGATGGTGTGTCTGCTTCATCTTGGTGGATGTTGATGTTATGACACTTGCATACTTGCATTTTAGCAGCAGCATCCCATTGCAAAATATATAATATTTTGAAGGTCAAGGATTTTGCCTGGTACTATGGAAGTTAGGCTCGTTTGGACAGAGAAAAGAAATGAAACGATAATTTAGTTATGAGAGAAAAGAAAAGAAATGAAATAAGATGATATCAATGACCTCTTTTTTATGTTTGAATAAACATGATAGAGAAGAAAAGAAATGATAATATTCTTGATTGTATAAGATAGGAAAGAGAAAAGAAAAGAAATGATAACAATCAAATTACTATTATACCCTTTTGTATTTATTGAAATATGGGTGGAATAACACTTTTCTCTTTTTAATTGTTGAGAGTGGTTTTGGAATTACGAAAGTACTACTTAACTCACTATTTTTTTCCTCCAAATCTTCTTATTTTTGGGAGGATATGATATAAGGGCTAGTTTGGTATGCAGGAATAGAAGTGGAATGGAATGGTTATTCCACATTTGATTCCCTTTCTGTTGTTTGTTGTGCTACATTAGAAATGGAATGTCAACTCCTAGTCATTCCTTTGGAATGCTCATTCCAACAAAATTATTCCTCTTCTTGAGTTATGGAATGGTCATTTCATTCTCATTTCTTATTAAAATTATTCTCTCTCTTTTTATTAATTTCTCTCCTTCTTTTACAACTCACTCTAGAATATATATATATATATAATAGGTATATAAAATTATATATATATATATATATATATATATAATAGGTAATTAGTGTTAATATCTCTCTCTATATATAATATGTATGTTATATACTTTCCACACGCCTATATATATATATACATGTCACGGATTATATCTTGATTTAGAAAGTTTTAATTGAATGGGTAATCAAAATTTTTTTTACATGATAATTAAATTAAAGTTAGCCAAATGTCCCATTTTTAAAATTGATTATGTTTTATGAAAAAGTATAACATGTTGGAAGGTATTACCATTTCATTCCTACATCATTCTCTATGTACAGTCAAACATTGGAATGAGAATGGTCATTCAATTCACAGCTTCATTTCATTCTCATTCCATTTCATTCCTGCATACCAAACTACCCTTAAGGGATTAAGAGGAATAACCATCTCTTCAAATCCCTCTCAATTCTCTCATTTCTCTTCATTTAAAGAACTCAAACACAAAATACACTATCCTCTCATTTCTTTTCTCTCCTTATCCTTCCAAATCCTTGAATCCAAACGATGCCAAGTGTCTCTCTGCCATTCATTGTATACAGAGATCTTTCTTTATTTTATTAGTTCTTCATTTACTTTAGTAATTTTTTTTTTGTAACTTTCTATTTCTTGGTAAGGTTTTAAAATTTTGAACAACCAAGCAACTCTCACCGTATGGTACTATATGGGTTGAGATGCAATGGGTTTATGAGGAGTTTAGGTTTTGCATAGGCTGACCCCTTGGCCTTCAGCCTGCCTAGCCTAGCCACGCATCACCTCTCCTCACCTCACCTTCAAGAGGAATGAGCCAGAGAAGAGAGATAAAAATGACATTAGAGGCACAAGAGAATTAAAAGAGCTTTGATGTTTACAGAATATAAGGAAGAGAAAGAGAGTAATTAGTAGCGTGTTGGATGTTTGAATTTTAGTAACATTAATCCTTATAGACATAATTAAATTAAGGATAAAGTGCAAAAAAAAACTCCGTTATATGAAAAATGTACAAATACCCCCTGATGTGCGCAAAACCCCCTTACATTATTTAGTTTGTGCAAATAAGGACAAATTTTCAATTTGGGAGAAATTGAACATTGAAATGACTAAAGTACCCTTACTTTATGATTTTTTAATTTAAAAAAGGGTAAAGTGCAAAAAAACACCCCGTTATATACAAAATGTGCAAAAAACTACCTTACAGTTTATTATGTGCATATAATCCCTTTACATTTTTACAATCTGCCCCCTCCATCAAAATTTTAAATGGCCAAAATATCCCTCTCAGCCTTTAAAACCGTTATGCAATGTTTGGATGAATGTTTTATTTTTATGTTAACTAAAAATATATTTTAATTATTTTATTATTTCAGATGAGCTCGACGAGTGAAAATAAGGGAGTATTTGCACATTTTTTAAATAAATAAAAAATTAATATTCGGATGAGCCATTTTTGGACATCCAAACATGACATTAGAGTGTAAGGGTGTTTTAGACATTTTAATTGTTAAATTAACAAAATATTTTTATTTGCACATTTTGTGAACAGTGATAGGTTTTTTTTGCACTGCAAGGGGGGGTTGCACATTTGGTACACAATGAGGGTGTTTTTTGCACTTTGCCCTTTAAAAAAAGTAAAAAAGTGAAATAACAAAAATAGTACTTTTGGATTTTTCAAAATATTCTGACATTATGATATGTAACAGGAGCAATTTGCTGCAAAATTTGAAATTATAGAGATTTATATGCACATAACAAATAGCAGATGTGTTTTTTTTGCACATTTTCTATATATCGCAGAGTTTTTTGAAACAATGAAAAGCATAATAGCATGAATAACAGGATCCTTAATTCCATTTCTAAAAATAGATTTTAGACACGTTCGGCTACACGAAATTGGAATTGAATTGAAATTCTACGAATTCAATTCTAAATTCACTGTTTGGACTGACTTTGGAATTAATATGAAATTGAATTACAATTCCAATTTTTTAGTTCCGATAAACTATTCATTTGGAATTTAAATTAAAAATTAATTAAATTTTATATAAATAAATATGTATGTGAGTATATATATATATATATATTATCAAATTTAGAATTCATTTGTAATTTGTAACTTTATCTCTATGGCGGGAGGCTTTAGCTCTTTGGCAAGGTTTACTGTTTGTAATGGATCATTAGTTTCAAAATATTACTTTTGAATGGATTCATGGTCAGTGATTAATATTGTCAATTATGGTATATGTATGGCTCATTGAGTCATAGCTCATATCTAACCATGGTTATTGAATATATATATATATATATATATATATATATATATATATATATATATATATATAATTGGGTAAATTAGACTGATCTTTGTAAAAATGTTAAATAACAGATATTTTCTCTATATTTTTAAAAATAACACTTGTCAATTCAGATACCCAAATTCAAATTGGTGAAATGACAATTGGATCAATGAATAATTTCTTATTTTTTAATTGAAAAAATCTGATTATGCAACACAACAAAATTACCCTTCTCACTTTTATCCAAAACAACACATGATTTTTGTCTTTATCCAAAAATAAAAATTATCAAAACAAATTAAGAAAAAAAAAATCTGAATTTGAAATAAATAAAATATATGTGTATGAAAATGTACAGTCGATGAAGCAATCACGGCGGCCGCGGTGAAGAAAGAGAGAGCACTCCAAAACTCACCCAATAATTAGTACCACTCTCAGATCTATTAGCTAGACAATATGCGAAAATTATTAACAATTTTCTTTTTGGACAACGAAAAAGGCCCACTACTGTTCCTCTGTTTTTTATGCTTTTTGGTACTTGAAGAAGGGTTGAGAGAGAGAAAAGTTCTTAGATTGGATTGCAAAGATTTGATGTGGTTCTGAGATGGGTTTGTACTGATTTCGGTAGATTTGGGTTTGGGTGGTGGACTTATGGAGCCTCCAAGAGGAATCTTGGCTTCTCTATAGAAATTTATTTGCTTCTTGCATTACTTCATTGGTCTCCTTATTTTTGGTTCATAAAAGGTAGGTTTCAATTTTTCCTTTTTTAGTTGTCTTCTTCCTTCTTATTTTGGTATTGTTACCTTTTTTTTAACTTAAATTAGGTATAGAGATCTTATGCCATACCTATTTATACAATTTCTTGTTTTGTATAAATTTGGCCTTTCAATTGCCAGTTTCTGTAAGTTAACTATGCTTCAAATATGGATGGTCTTTGTAAAAGTATTTGGGAGAAAAAATTTTCATTTTTACGCGCATGAATGGTATAATTGAAATTCTGCTTTTTAAGTTTAACTCACAATTGTTTATAATTGATCAGAATAAATCAAAGAAAAAAGGAAAAAAAAAAAGGATAATTGATTTAGGCTTTATCTTTGTTTTATTGTTCTAGAAACTATTTCATGTTTGATGCAGGATGTTTATATGACGATGTTTGATTTTTGAGCGTTGAAAACTTGATGTGGTTCTTAAACATATGGTTCAGAACTCACATATGCTCCCATGGTTGGCGTGGATAGGGGAAAATAGTATGAAATATATGCAATTTTGTTCATGCATCCCCCAATAAAAAAATGAGGAAAAGAAAAAGGAAAAACAATGAACACGTGCTCAATTTCTTGATTAGCTAGTTATCAAACTGGAGTAGAGTGAGATTATTGTATTAATTGGCTTCAATAACAGTAAATACACTAGGGAAACAATACAAGTGAAACACTTTGAAAGTGGGAGGTTCTACTTTGTTTGTAGTGAGAGAGAGGTTTTGTGCGAATGAGGATCAAAATGATATGGCAGGTAGTTTAATAAACTTGTTAGAAACTCTCAATATGTTACGTGTTGACCCGTGTAATTCGTTTAATAAATATATCTTATAATAATACAACTCGTTTAATAATTTTTTTAACCCGTTTTACTTATATGATATGAGTTTCTCTATTTCTAATTTTTTTTCTGTATCTATATATAAACTCCAAAATATACTAATGTAATTCAACAATTGAGAAGATATTATAACAATCTCATCATTACATAGATTACAAATAATTGCAACATATATAAGCTTCAATAAAATCAAAATATATGAATATTACAATTTTTTCGTGTGGTGTTCATGTCGACCCGTTTACCAAACGTGTTAATTTGTAATTTTGCCACTCCTAATGGCAGGGATTGAGGAAATGACAAAATTCTTCACAAAAATTATATCAAAGAAGGGTATTTCAATCATTTCAAACATCTTAAGGGCATTTTGAGATTTCCATAGAAGAAAAGAAAAAAAAAAAGAAAAAAGCTAAATACTTGGAAGGAAAGTTAAAGGTTTAGGTCAGTGCTAACGAAGGAGTTTCTTGACTTTTGCCCGTACTTCTTCACATTCCTAGCAATATGAAAGTATCTGATCTCACTTTTTCTGTTCTCTTGGCCTCACATCTTCAATTAATAAAATCACATATAAATGTATATATGTACATGTGTGTATATATATATATATTATATAAATTATGGTAGAACAAAATTCTGGAACAGTCAGAGACACACATCTGACATCAAAAAAATCACATTCCGCCTAAAATGCATGCCACAGACAGAGCTAAGCTTAATTGGAACTCATTTAAAAAAATTGAACAAAGAAATTAACTGAAAATCTCAGAATACCCTAGTTGAATAAAGAACCATATATATGTGCAGCTTCTTAACATTACCATCCTACTAGAAAGAAAAAAAAAAACCCCCCTTATGGTTCTTTCCTCCACAGCAAGCCTGTTGGACCATCATGCTTTCCATAAAGAAAATAAACACAAAAAGAGAAGACCCTTGAGTCCCCATTAGAGAAAACAAGAAATAATCAAGATGGTTCTTCTCTAAGCAACTGTCTTCCCACCCCCGAAAGCAAGAGTAGAACAGAACATAACAGAACTACTCACAAGCCAAAATTTGAGGTACTGACCTCTCAGTTCCAAGTAGCTGCAAAGATTGGGAATTCAATTGACTATTAGAGCCTAGCAAATACTTCATTTGAAAAATGAAATTCAACTGGAAATATTTCATTTGAAAAATTAAAGCATAGGAAAAAAAACATGTAAACTACTCATTTGTTCAAATGCATCAAAATATAAGGTTTTTTCATATCATCTGGAAAGGTGGAGAAGGCTTCAAACTCTTTTGGATCATAGATCATTAAATCGACGGCCCTAAAGAGTTGTGTTTGGTCCAAGCCTTGGACCTTAACACCATCTTGACAGTCACCTTTGGGACAATACTTACCTACTGACCGATGTGTAGGTAAGCCCTCCTAATCGCTGATGTATTCCAATAAAAAATAAACACATCAGCTTTAATTACAAAATTAAATTTAAAATTTAATAAATAAGTATAATAAATGTAATAAATAAGTATAATAAATGAGATTGATTACATTTATTATACTTATTTATTAAATTTTAAATTTAATTTTGTAATTAAAGCTGATGTGTTCATTTTTTTATTGAAACACATCAGCGGTCAGGAGGCTTACCTACACACCAATCACTAGGTAAGTATTGTCCCTCACCTTTGGGGGGTTCAAAATATAAAAATTTATCAAGTGACTCAACCACAAGCCTCAAAGCTGATCGTAATGCATCTAAACTTCGTTGTTTTCTTTTCCGAGAGTGCAAACCCCACGAAGATGAGGTATTGGATCTTCCATGTTAGTCTTCCAAAACATTAGTGGCATCATCATTTATGCCATTATAGGAACCAATCGTCGTCAAAGTCTCTTCCAAGTTATTAGACTCTTCATTGGTTTCCATTTGCCTGAGAGCTTCAAAATGAACATATACACTACAAGATTTTTTAATATTATCGGCGGTTTAAACCGCCAGAAAATCCCTCCAAAATTGCCAAAAAAAACATCACCAGCGGTTCACCGGCAATTAAAAAATATGCCGAAAAATGTCCCGCCGGTAGAGAATTACCGGTAGTTTTGATAAACTGTCGATAATTACCAGCAATTTTTTTGCAGCCGTCGGAAAATACCTTGAAAGTGCTAGTATTGGTTCATTTGTACCGGCAGTTTACTATAAACTGCCGGTAATGGTTAACTTTCACCGGCGGTTTAAGAAAAACCGCCAGAATTGAAATTATTATTTTTACCCTCTTCCCTCCCCCTCACTACTTTCCCACATCATCAATGTACATTAACCTGACTACTGACTTACGAACAATGTTTTAACCTGTTGACATACATGCATGAATATTATATCAAAAAAATACAGATTGAAGCATTCATTGATTTATTGATATTTGAAGAAACAGAGATAACACATTACATGCTATATATATACTATGCATGAAGCGAGTTTCAAAGCAGAAATTATAGATCAATAAAAGTGTACACATATTCTACTACATCTATGATCTCTCTCTCTCTCTGTTTTGACTACAATAGAAATCTCCCCGAAACCTATTATGAGATATTACTCTGTTTTGACTTCAAAAATCTCTTTAAAACCCAGATTCTCCACTCTTCTCTCCTCTTTAATACGTAACTGCTGCAGTAGTCAGTCTTGCTCGGGTAGGGTAGAGCATTCATTCACTTCACTTATGCTTCTTCCCTCCAGCCGAAATACGTTGAATCTGAAGCCCTCTGCTGAAAGTGTCACGCCCCCAAATTTCAATACCTGGAACTCTAGTCCGGCACTTGAATTCGGTGCGCGACTTGAAAACAAATAACGTCCATCATACCATACATCAATCCAAAAACTTTACATATTACAATCAAAATGTGATCGTCTAGATCATCTATTACAAAAGTTCCATCTGGAGACCTCATCCCTCATCCTGAGAGTCAACTATATACAACAAAAGATAAATACATGCTAAGAAAATTACATGTAAATGGTCTCCATCGTCCTGTACCTCGCTTCCATTCACTCGGTATGTGAGACCCCGATACATGATAATTCTCATTAGCATAATTTAATTTTTGAGTAAACATGAATTATATATGAACATTTTGTATGTACAATAAATTGGGAGGAGGTAGCATGTAGCATGCCTAGAGTGGGTTGTATTGTGAAGTTTATTTTATGCATACTAGTAGATTTAACTATTGTAGGGTGTTAATTAGAAGTTATGTTTTAGTATATCTAAATATTAATTTAGAGTTAGTGAGGTGCTTGTGGGAAATGAAGTGGTTTAGAAGGGTTAGAGGGCAAATAACTTGAGGGGGTGATGTACAAATTTAAAGTGTTGAAGGAGGTGAAGTGCAATTGATCTAAAATGGGGCTAGGTGTCAAAATTTGGTGTCAAAGACATGAGTATGCAATATAGATCAGATTGGGAGAGGAGCTTATCTCTACAACTCTTGTGCCTTGTTTGGCAAAACAAGTTTTAGAGTTTTAGAGTTGTAAAGAAGCTAGGAGAGAGGAGACTAAGCAAAGAGGAGGAAGGAAAAGAAGAAAAATTCAAGTTAAATACTTGTGAGTTCTATGATTCATTAGCTTTCATGTTTTATGTTGATTGTAATTTATATATATGATTTTGTATAGCAAATCATTGAAGGAAGGCATGAAATCATCATGTATGCTTGAATATGTGTGTGTAGAGGAAAAGTGTAATACTATGTGAATGGTAGAGTTGATTTTTATGGTTTTGATTGCATTTTGTTGGTATAAAATGAAAGGAATCATGTTATAAATATGTTCTATGATGATTAGTAGGAGCTAGAAGTACTATATATGAAGTTTGCATGAAAAAGAAGTGAAAAAGATGAAAAAACGTGCTCTGCAGACAGCCTGAAGTCACCTTACAATAATGGCTATAAAACACTGTAGAAAATTCGGATTTGAGTTCCATTTGTTGGGTTGGAAAGTAGACGGGTAGAGCTTTCCAGAAATATATGGTAGAGCACCTAGTTCTTTCTGAATCGAAACAGTTTAATTGTTAAAGTTTGGTGAAAAACAGGGATTGTGGGAGAGATAGAATTGAAAACAGTCCATTGTTTTGCTTATTTATGAAAAACTAACCATTGAATCATGCTCTAATTTTAGTATGATGTTCTTGCATATATTTCTTATCTACTATAAAATTTGTAGGCCAACCGGATGTTGGGAAGTCCTTCATTTGGAGTGAAAATGTGGACAGCATGTAGGGAAGAAAATATACTTGAAATTACAATTGTGAAGGTGTTAGATTGAATACTTGGAGTGTGTGGTGTAATTAGTGTACTTAATCATATTAGTATTGATTTGGAAGGTGGTGCAACAATGTATACTTGTAAGGTAAGGTAAAGGATGAGCTTGATATTCTTGCTTACAATGTGTTTGACAAAATGTTCCAATGAGCTTATAGTTTATGATTATCATGATTGATCCTTGAAGTTTATATGAATGAAGTTTGTGATGATTGTTGTCTTCTTATATTTAGAAATCAATATGATGTGAGTATAATGTCCTATAGGCAAGGAGGAAGAAGTACACCCTCAACAACAACGGGATAAGTAACAAGTTGGAAGATACCCAAGGTGAGTGCTTCCACTAGAAGTGTATTATTTGAATGTATACATTGAAGTATGAAAAATGTCTATATGATGTGAAGATACCTATATAGTATGAAGATGCTTATAAAGCATGAAGATGCCTATAAGGCATGAAGTTATATAAGGTCCATACTCTGGCCAAGAAGGAGAGTAGAAAGTTATAATATCTATATAACTTGAAGTTATCAGATGATATCCACGATTATTATCCTGATGTAGTAGTGTTACATTCACTGGGCTTTAGGCTCACTTTTGTTATATATATGTTTTTCAGGTTCAAGGTTTTGTAGCCACTGCCGAGTCTAGAGTCTTGGGGATTGGATTGGGAAACGAGGAAGATGAAGTGTTTTGTTTAACATGTAATTATTGTAGAGGAGTTTTATGGTAAACTTATAATGAGATGTGTTGTGATGGTGACTACTTGTAATATAAGCTTGTGGTTTGTTTGTATTTGTAGATTATTAAATATGCATACTAATGTGGATTAATGTAAATTTTGTTTGATATTAATGAAGATGGTTAGATACACTTCAATTGTTCACTAATTTATATTATGATGTAAATTGGGTTGGGGTGTGTCACGGTACCTGAAAAATAAAATAGAGTGAGCTCAACAAGCTCAGCAAGAATTGCAAAACACTATCATTGCTCAACAAATTGACCTAGCCTTAGATTCCTACATATAAGGACTCGTACAACAATCTTTGTTGATTAATTTCACAAATTTTCTTATGATAATTAACTATCATATCTGTAATTTCCTTCACACCCAGATTTTCTTTATGATAATTAAACTCTAATTAATTATCATATTCACAATTTCTTTCACACAGATGAACCGTAATCTCAACAATTCCTTATTAAGCTAATCATCTAGATTAACTTAACATAACCTCACAGTAAGCCCCGGGCTCCCCTCCAATAGATGGCATGCTTAGCCAACAAGTGGTGCGTATCGCATAGTCCCGGACTAAGGAAGCTCGCACCTATGGCTGGGCTTGTACGTCTACTCACCCAGATGGTCCCGGACCACGTCCACACAATAAGGGCATGCTTCGCCCAATGACCATAACAAAAGGGTTGTACGCACCCTATAGGTAGGTCCCTGACCATACCTCACAAATTCTTTAGAAATTTTTTTAGCTCATTTCCACACATTCAAGCTTTTAGGATTTACTAAATGCTTTTGACATTTAATAAATCAAATCGTTCTCTTAATGTGATCACTAATCACATTAATTAATCACTTTAAGATTTCACCACTTAAATCTTTTATAAACTTAATTATTTTAACATAATTAAGTTTATTATGCCAAAATATACGACTCTAGAGCTTTTCGTAATTTTCAAAGCTTCAAAGGATATTTTCTCCAATTTTCTCTCTAAATTAAAACAAAAGAAAAACAAGTGTTCTTTAAACCAACATAAATTATTTTATAATTTATTAAATGCTTTTCACATTTAATAAATTAAAAGAGCGAATTGGGCACGTTCATACAACTTAAAACATCGCTAACTGAATCTTTAATCCTTAGGACCAACTATTCTAACTTAACAAACTCTATTGGGTTAAAACAAAAGATTTTTATAAATTTACACAATTTGGAGCATTCGAGAATTTTTCTCTAGAACCAACTATTCTAGCATAATTAGTTCAAAATGCAAAAACATAGAATTTCAGAAATTTAAACGTAATTTATGTCACACAAAACATTTTTTATCAACTAAAACATTTGAAAACCTCATTGAAATCAAAAACATAATTTTTGAGATCATAAATTTTATGGGCCCAACAAGAAGTTACTTAGCCCCATAAAAACAGAAGCCAAAACCCAACACCATTGGCCCAATTCCTTCACTACTTCAAGTAACACAACTCAATGTTTTCTTATTAGCAACAACCATCCATTTTAATTAATCCATTACTCAAGGATTATACTCCAAAACATAATATATATATATATATATATCAGCCCACATGCATGTGTACACATCCACAATTTAAACCCAATATAAAGTGAACCCAATTAATGTAGCCACAAGGTCCACCATTCATGGCCTCTTTTTTTTTTTTTAATTCCATACATCAAGGCCATGCAACAATCCAGCCCAATCACTTATGCAAGCCCAGTTTTCCATCTCTAACAAATATGCTACTATCTAACCAAACCCACCATTAAAAGCTTAAACAACTAACTACAACATCTTCCTTACTGTCCAGCACATTCGAATCCCATCCATAAGACATATATTTTCATGAAGTCCATGGGTATTTCAAGGCCAACCATATGACCCACCGAAGTTTCATTTTCATTTTCTCAAAATCATGCTTCAACCATCACTGTGAAATGAAAATAAATCAATCTTTGTACTCATAGTTGTCCACATAAATAATTATATATATATATAGATATAGATATAGATATATATAGATAGGCACACACACACACATAGAAAAGACTAGGACTCTGTTTACCTATGCAAATAACGTGGAGGAACAGAGCATGCAAACAAAAGAGAGACATTAATCAAGTCAACCATATATATTTATATAGACTCACAACTAAGATTTCTAGAGAACACCTAATTCTCATGCAAGAATCGTCACATTAATGACAGATTTATACACATCAACAGCTTAGTATATGCATATATATATATATCAACAACCCAAAGACTAATCAAACAACTCTTAACATCAAGACCCAGAATTTATTTCTAACAAGACTTGAATCAAAAATTTAACAAGAAACATTTACATCTATATCCATCATCATAAATAAATCTATATATATATATATATAGAAATGCAAAGGCAAGATTCAACTTGCCTCAATGAAGATTTTCTTCTCATCTTCTTCTTCTTCTTCTTCTTCTTCTTCTATTTCTCTCTCTTCTTCTTCTTCTTCTTCTTCTCTTTCTGTTTCTCTCTCTAACCGAGCACAAGTGATTACTCTCTCTCTATCTTGTTTATACCGAAAGCTAGAGAAGTCTCTCCTCTTTTCTATTTTCTTGTTTTCCTTATAAACCAAGTGCATCAAAACTATATATGAAGGTCGGTTAATAGATGCAAAAGTGGCTCTCCTCAAGTCCTCCAATTGTCCACCATACAAGTATATGTCTGCCACCTGTTTCCTCCTCTCTCTTATTCCAGTTGCGTACACTCCACACTCCACCTTCTGATTCCTTTACCTCAAGATCTACATGCATTTGTATATACTAATAAGTTATAACACAACATATGTGTCAGACTAGCAATAAGTACATACAAGTATGACAACATTTGGGTCAAGGCTTCCCTTAGAAGCTTTGACATACTCTGCCACTTCCAATTCAAAACTTGTCTCACAAGACATATACATATAGCCTATATATATATACACACACACACACACACACATATATATATATATGCATATATATATATACACATATCCAGAATTACACTTCTATCCCCACAAAATCCAAAAATTTCCTTTGAATCCCAAAAAAAAATTTAAACAAGGTCCTATTTAAAATCTAAGGGTGTTACATTCTACCCTCCTGAAGAGAAATTTCGTCCTCCAAATTTGCGTACCATATTCAAAAAAAACTGTGAATATTCTTCCATCATCTTTGATTCCAACCCCCTTGTAGTTTTTCTTTTGTCCTGATGATTCCACTACACCTTCACTATATGATCCACAATGCGAACAAACATTTCAACATATGTAGTATCAGGGCGTAACTCTACCCCACTACTGTCAATGGCTTGAGTCTTAACTTTCAAATATTTTCTGAACATGGAAGCATAAAAGACATCATGAACTGCTGCTAAACTGGGAGGTAAAGCTATCCTATATGCCACTTCCCCAATTCTCTCGGTGATCAGGAAGGGTCCAATAAGTCAAGAAGCTAGCTTTCCTTTTCTTCCTTCAAATCTGATCACTTCCTTCATAGGTGAAACTTTCAGAAACACCAAGTCCCCTACTTTAAACTCCAAAGTACGTCGATGTCGATCCGCATAACTCTTTTGTCGACTTTGAGCTGTACGAAGCCAATCTCTAATAGTAACTACATTCTCTATAGTTTCTTGCACTAACTCAGGGCCCAATAGGTAGGTATCACCAATCTCAGCCCAACATACCAGTGAACGACAAATTCTCGATGCCACTATATACATAAAATTAGTGCAATGCCAATATCACATCTCATAGATATTGTTACTCACATAGTTCTCAATGTAGATTAGCGTGTCACTGCACACTATCACATAAAAGTCACATGTTCACAAAGTTCACTAACTCTTTCATGTGCTTAACATCATCATCCACAAACAAAAATCATTACCAAATTGGCAATTAAATCCTTGTATCCCACGGGAGACAATACAAAGATCTAACATATCACTAAATCCTACTTTTCCTAATTACTCACCTAGGCTATAACTCTTTTCTCACTTGTCAATACCCAACAAGTCAATTCCATAACTACTTGGACCTGACACATTGTAAGAGAAGTACTAATCAAAGAAAAATGTCTGGCCAGGCCATTTTCCATTGTTAGTTCAACCCCGACAACCTGTCTTCCTTGTCCTCATACCTTCGGTTCTCTCAAACCTGTAATCACAATCAATTCTCCATTCACACATGAAATTTCTATATCCAAAACTTTTCAAAGTTTTAGGCTCCCATAACTAGAGTCTACCACGACTCATAAATCTTAACTATCATATCTCTATCTAGACTCAAACCTCTGGTCTAGCTTACCAAATTCCTAAAACTAGATAGGTGGTAATGATATGCCCTCATTTGTAATATCATCAAGTCCACCAGAAGTTCTTTCAAAAATCCTAATAGAACAAGCACGACTCACCCTATCAAGTGTCGTTGAGTGTCCAAGGGAAGTTGCAATGGGTACATCACTATTTATACTTTCAAGTTCTAGTCTAAGTGTATTTACCAACTATAGTGAAATAATGGCTACACAGAATTTGAATCAAATAACACTCTAGCTATACTGCTATAAATAGCAAATGTACCTTCCATTGCAGGTGGTGCAACATCCTGCTCAACTTTTGGGTACACAGCATAAACCCTTGCTCCCCCTTGCTGCTGCGGTGCTTGAACCCTCTGTTGTCCTTCCTTACGTGGTTTGGTATAGTAGCGGGCCATGTGTCCTTTTTCTTGACAGTTGTAGCACTGTCCATGAAACTGGCGAGGCTGAGCGTTTTGAGGTACAGCTGGTACCAGAGTTATGGACTGTTCACCTCCACCGACTCTTTGTCTTTTTGCTACTTGCCAATCCTGTCTAGCTCTCTGCCCCGCTTGGCTATGCATATCTTTTGGAGGTTGTTGCTGCTGTTGCCTCCTCAGATTATGCTGCGAGTTAAAACTACCTTTCCCCTTTTCCTTCTCTGCCGCCTTATGTTCCTTCCTTTGTTGATATTTAAGATTATCATGTTCAATCCTCATAGCACGCTCTACGACCTCTGCGTAACTATTTACCCTTGACTAATCACTAGCCTCCTTATGCTAGGAGTCAGTCCCTCTGCAAATCTTCTAGCCCGACTCTCCTCATCTGCAACCATATAAGGAGCAAATCGAGAAAGTTCTGCAAACTTCACCTCATATTGACTCACCGTCAATGCTTCAGTTTCTTGCTCCAGATGAATAAACTCAGCTGCCATTCTATCCCTCATTGCACATGGAAAATACTTATCATAGAATCAATTTTTAAACTCATCCCAGTGCATGTGTGTGACATCTCCGACACTCCTAATCACGGATAGCCACCACTGTCGAGCATCGCCAGATAAGCAGAAAACTACTATCCTTCTTTTCTGCACTTCGGTGCAGTCTATAATTTCAAAGTACTTCTCCATGTATTCTATCCACTTTTCTGCATCTAGTGGATCTGTAGCCTTGGTCAAGTTAATCGCTCCCAATTTCTTTATTTGTTGGACCAAGGTAATGACTTGACCCTGTCCCACCTCTGGGTTCGGCATTTGAATTGCCTCATCCATCTATTCCACTCCACGGCCTCCTCTTCCACGACCAGCGTCACCTTGTCGACCACGTCCTCTACCAACTCCAGACATCCTATTTCCATTACAGGATGTTAATATTGTTAGTCAAACAATCAACTATGCCTAAACTCAGAGCATGGTAAGGAAACAAATAGGATACACAGTACGTCTCATACAACTCCTATCTTAAAATCACTCCCACTAGTCTAGTAACTCGTAACCTAGGCTCTGATACCAAACTGTCACGCCCCCAAATTTCAATACCTGGAACTCTAGTCTGGCACTTGAATTCGGTGCGCGACTTGAAAAAAAACAACGTCCATCATACCATACATCAATCCAAAAACTTCACATATTACAATCAAAATGTGATCGTCTAGATCATCTAGTACAAAAGTTCCATCTGGAGACCTCATCCCTCATCCTGAGAGTCAACTATGTACAACAAAAGATAAATACATGCTAAGAAAATTACATGTAAATGGTCTCCATCGTCCTGTACCTCGCTTCCATTCACTCGGTACTTGAAAAATAAAATAGAGTGAGCTCAACAAGCTCAGCAAGAATTGCAAAACACTATCATTGCTCAACAAATTGACCTTGCCTTAGATTTCTACATATAAGGACTCGTACAACAATCTTTGTTGATTAATTTCATAAATTTTCTTATGATAATTAAACTCTAGTTAACTATCATATCCGCAATTTCCTTCACACCCAGATTTTCTTTATAATAATTAAACTCTAATTAATTATCATATTCACAATTTCTTTCACACAGATGAACCGTAATCTCAACAATTCCTTATTAAGCTAATCATCTAGATTAACTTAACATAACCTCACAGTAAGCCCCAGGCTCCCCTCCAATAGATGGCATGCTTAGCCAACAAGTGGTGCGTATCGCATAGTCCCGGACTAAGGAAGCTCGCACCTATGGCTGGGCTTGTATGTCTACTCACCCAGATGGTCCCGGACCACGTCCACACAATAAGGGCACGCTTCGCCCAATGACCATAACAAAAGGGTTGTACGCACCCTATAGGTAGGTCCCTGACCATACCTCACAAATTCTTTAGAAATTTTTTTAGCTCATTTCCACACATTCAAGCTTTTAGGATTTACTAAATGCTTTTGACATTTAATAAATCAAATCGTTCTCTTAATGTGATCACTAATCACATTAATTAATCACTTTAAGATTTCACCACTTAAATCTTTTATAAACTTAATTATTTTAACATAATTAAGTTTATTATGCCAAAATATACGACTCTAGAGCTTTTCGTAATTTTCAAAGCTTCAAAGGATATTTTCTCCAATTTTCTCTCTAAATTAAAACAAAAGAAAAACAAGTGTTCTTTAAACCAACATAAATTATTTTATAATTTATTAAATGCTTTTCACATTTAATAAATTAAAAGAGCGAATTGGGCACGTTCATACAACTTAAAACATCGCTAACTGAATCTTTAATCCTTAGGACCAACTATTCTAACTTAACAAACTCTATTGGGTTAAAACAAAAGATTTTTATAAATTTACACAATTTGGAGCATTCGAGAATTTTTCTCTAGAACCAACTATTCTAGCATAATTAGTTCAAAATGCAAAAACATAGAATTTCAGAAATTTAAACGTAATTTATGTCACACAAAACATTTTTTATCAACTAAAACATTTGAAAACCTCATTGAAATCAAAAACATAATTTTTGAGATCATAAATTTTATGGGCCCAACAAGAAGTTACTTAGCCCCATAAAAACAGAAGCCAAAACCCAACACCATTGGCCCAATTCCTTCACTACTTCAAGTAACACAACTCAATGTTTTCTTATTAGCAACAACCATCCATTTTAATTAATCCATTACTCAAGGATTATACTCCAAAACATAATATATATATATATATATATATATATATATATATATATATCAGCCCACATGCATGTGTACACATCCACAATTTAAACCCAATATAAAGTGAACCCAATTAATGTAGCCACAAGGTCCACCATTCATGGCCTCTTTTTTTTTTTTTTTAATTCCATACATCAAGGCCATGCAACAATCCAGCCCAATCACTTATGCAAGCCCAGTTTTCCATCTCTAACAAATATGCTACTATCTAACCAAACCCACCATTAAAAGCTTAAACAATTAACTACAACATCTTCCTCACTGTCTAGCACATTCGAATCCCATCCATAAGACATATATTTTCATGAAGTCCATGGGTATTTTAAGGCCAACCATATGACCCACCGAAGTTTCATTTTCATTTTCTGAAAATCATGCTTCAACCATCACTGTGAAATGAAAATAAATCAATCTTTGTACTCACAGTTGTCCACATAAATAATTATATATATATATATAGATATAGATATATATAGATAGACACACACACACACATAGAAAAGACTAGGACTCTGTTTACCTATGCAAATAACGTGGAGGAACAGAGCATGCATACAAAAGAGAGACATTAATCAAGTCAACCATATATATTTATATAGACTCACAACTAAGATTTCTAGAGAACACCTAATTCTCATGCAAGAATCGTCACATTAATGACAGATTTATACACATCAACAGCTTAGTATATGCATATATATATATATCAACAACCCAAAGACTAATCAAACAACTCTTAACATCAAGACCCAGAATTTATTTCTAACAAGACTTGAATCAAAAATTTAACAAGAAACATTTACATCTATATCCATCATCATAAATAAATCTATATATATATATATAGAAATGCAAAGGCAAGATTCAACTTACCTCAATGAAGATTTTCTTCTCATCTTCTTCTTCTTCTTCTTCTTCTTCTTCTTCTTCTTCTATTTCTTTCTCTTCTTCTTCTTCTTCTTCTCTTTCTGTTTCTCTCTCTAACCGAGCACAAGTGATTACTCTCTCTCTATCTTGTTTATACCGAAAGCTAGAGAAGTCTCTCCTCTTTTCTATTTTCTTGTTTTCCTTATAAACCAAGTGCATCAAAACCATATATGAAGGTCGGTTAATAGATACAAAAGTGGCTCTCCTCAAGTCCTCCAATTGTCCACCATACAAGTATATGTCTGCCACCTGTTTCCTCCTCTCTCTTATTCCAGTTGCGTACACTCCACACTCCACCTTCTGATTCCTTTACCCCAAGATATACATGCATTTGTATATACTAATAAGTTATAACACAACATATGTGTCAGACTAGCAATAAGTACATACAAGTATGACAACATTTGGGTCAAGGCTTCCCTTAGAAGCTTTGACATACTCTGCCACTTCCAATTCAAAACTTGCCTCACAAGACATATACATATAGCCTATATATATATATACACACACACACACACATATATATATGCATATATATATATACACATATCCAGAATTACACTTCTATCCCCACAAAATCCAAAAATTTCCTTTGAATCCCAAAAAGAAATTTAAACAAGGTCCTATTTAAAATCTAAGGGTGTTACAGAAAGCCTCATTGAAAAGCAGCCTGGTTTGGAACTCTGACACAAATGGGAACCAGGCAAGGATGACCACAGTACAAAGATGATCATCCCGATCATGTACTCGTACCCTCTTGCTAGAGCTCTGACAGACCCCCACATTCCCAGGCCTTTCACCATTGGCCTGCATGCTTGTGCTACCTGAACAAAAAATACAACAATGATATTTGTGTGTATATATTTGCTTTGTGGAGGGGAAAAAGATGTATGGTATATACCTGCAGAAGAGCCCATCCTGTTGGCATGAAGGCCAGTAGGCTGGCAAAGATGTCTCCAACAATAAGATGAACGGATGCAAATAGAAGCACAATAATGACTATGAACCCAATAAACAGGGGCATAGCTTGAGAAGTCTGAACATCAGTTGAAAATCTATACTGAACTTCTTTCTACCCATGGACACAATCTGTAATTTAATAGATGCGTCATTTCTCAAGTCTTAGAGGCATAAGAAGATTTATATTGCAAGGGGAAAAAAATTGCGTTATCAAGCGCACAGACAACACCTTACTTCCTTTGAGTAACAAACAGCACCAGTGTAGCTATATTAACTTAATTATAGTAATACTGTAAAGCAGACCATGACCATTCCAAAAAGAGCCTTGATTTGTCTATTCAAAAATTTCAAGATACTTATCAAGGGAAAGGTCATGGGCCGGTCATGGCTCTTGCCAAGAGAGAGCCCTGTTGACAGGAAATATGAATTAAAAAGATAGTTACGATTTCCCACTCCGGTATCCAGATTAGTGAGTTCTAAAGGCTTGGCTAGAAATTCAACAACATGACCCAAAAATCTGATCTTGAAAACTATTCATATAATATAATGTGGCTCATGACTCAGAACAGATTTTAGAAAGATATATTGGAATCAAAAGATAAGCATATTATCAGCATAACATCAACAACGCATATCAAAGCCTAGATGCTCCAGGCATCATGAGTCAGATAAATCTTCCCAAAGGAAGGTTTTAACTAGATTATACAATTTAAGTACTCTAAGCAAAATAGTACAAATCTGAGCCGTGTGTGATCTGAGTCGTCCCTGTTGCATAGCACGATGCCTATTACAGCAAAAGATCCCAACCAGAAACAAAAGGATAGTACTAATAAACAAGAAATATTCTTACTAGAAACGGTAACAGAACAAAAACTGACTAACAAGTAAATATTGCTTCTTGAATCCCACACTTGACTCTTAACAATTGAGATGAACTCAAAAAAGAACCCTAAAATCAACAGAATACAAAACAGAAGCACTCTCAAACCTATTCATTTCAATTGTAGTCCATATGCATATCTTAGTTTAGCAAGCCAGAAACACCATCTGTCTTCAAACAACATCCTCATCCAATTCATATATGCAGAAAAAGAAAGGCATTTTCACACTTTCACAGTTGTCAAAACTACAACATAGCTTATTCTCTTATCAACAACAATAAGTAAAAAAACTAAAGAAAAAACAACAATAAGCTCTAATGAAAAAAGTATAATTGGGATGTTAGGGCTCTGAATAGGTCAAACCTTGCACACGCCACCCCCATCCATTTCACCGTATGTATGAGATGAAATGACGAGATTTGTATATCAATTAACTTATTTCATTTCTTTACCTATAAGGAGTTATCGAGGAAATCTTGCGCATCAGACATGAAAAGAAATCAAGATTTAGTATAATAATAGTTGCTCCACTAGACTATCATTATTCTTTCAACAATTTAGTATACAATTTAAGTATTCAAAGCAAAATCAAACTAAATAGAACCAGAGAAAGAGTTTACATGACACTTCTACTCTTTTAACAATTCAACTTTCGTCTCTTCCTCATTATATCTTTCCACACCAGCCACATCGCAACCTAATCCAGAAGTCGATCGATGCCTTCTTAATCAATCATCTAATCTAATCGAGCTCCAACTTCAAATGTTCGAGCTCGGCTTGGTCAGGTTCACGACCTTTTCGAGCTCGGCTCAAAACTCGTATAGAGATACATATATTACACACACAAAACACACACATGCATAGATCTATCATACACATTACACACACGCATATACAGAATACATCAAAAGAAATTTCATACAAAATTATAAAAAGTAGAAATACCTGGAAAATCACCGATCTCGTCAAAGCCACCGCTCCGATCTCGCCAAAGCCATCGTCACAATCCTCCCATGCCACGAGAGAGAGAGAGAGAGCAAACACAAAATACAAATCGACAGTCGTGAATTGGGACTTAGGATGTAGAGAGAGGAGTGCGGGCAGTGTGGCTAGGGTTGAGAGGAATTGAGTAGTTAAAGAATATATATAGATGGGCTTTCAGAACATAGGCTTAGGTCTGGGCTATGTTAATTCTCTTAGACTTGGTCCATTTTATTTTTAAAATGTTTGGTAATGGATTTTATTGATTTGGTTGGGCTGGGCTATAACACATTTCCGGCGGTTATTAAAATCCGCCAGTAATAAGCTTATTTCTGGCAGTTCTCGTTGGGCTGCACTAAGGACATAAGTTTGTATTAGTCATTTCCAGCGGTTTTTAAAAACCGCCGGTAATAAGCCCAAATTTCTAGCAGCTTCCAACGAAGTGCCGGTGTATAATGCTATTTCTGGCGGTTTCCAATAAACCGCCAAAATTCTTAGTCATATCCGGCGGTGTTTAAAAA
Source organism: Cornus controversa (assembly GCA_026545225.1). Taxonomy (NCBI): domain Eukaryota; kingdom Viridiplantae; phylum Streptophyta; class Magnoliopsida; order Cornales; family Cornaceae; genus Cornus; species Cornus controversa. The sequence goes on along the minus strand of CM048845.1, from coordinate 32,104,913 downwards.
CCGCCGGTAATAATGTTAAATTTCCTACACTTCCAATACCGCCAGTGAAAAACACCGAAAAATACTAAATATGTTGTAGTGATATCATCCCAATTTTCCAATGAAATCTTTCTCCAATATGGCATTGCTTCGGGATGTTCCTACGAATAAAACAATTAGAATGCATTGAAAAAATTATGATTTACATATGTATATGCATATAAATATGAAAGCAAAATATATTTCTCCTTCACATAAGCATTCCAAACTACTTCTTCACTAACAAGTATCGTGCCTCTCGTGTAGTCCCACGAAAAACTTGACTTATTGAGCATCTCACTTATAATTCCATAATGTTTATCCCAAGTCTTTAAACGTGATTGAATATTTTGTATCGTCAGATCAATACCTAGTTGCTATTTTAAAGCATTAACTGCAATGGACAATACATGATGATATTCTATACAAAATATCTAGTCAACTTCCCTTTCTTACTACTTGACTCCATTTCTAGAACAATTTCACAAACAATTTAGAGAAATGACAGCAACAAAAGCATTTAGCAATGTCTCAGAGATTTTTAATATTGAATTTGATTTGGTTATACATTTAAATTGAGAAGATTTATATCGTGTCCCTGCCATTGAGAATGGTAAGAGGACTTTTTACCTCTACCAAACTGTGAGGTTATGTATGTATGCTACTGTTTTTCCATAGCACCTACTCTGCTTTAGGATTTTCTCCCACACACACAAACATATATATTTATGTATGTATATCAATTCATCCTACACTAATCTAACACTAGAGTTGGTCCTAAAAACATGGCAAGGCTACAAATATAAAATTGGCACTTCAGTGTTAACCAATTGCAAAATAGTCAATTCAGTGTACAATTTGGTTCGATTTAGTTGAGATTTCAATTTAAACCCATGCAATATACAACCCCCAAAACCACACATGGTCAAGTTGTCATATGGGCAAAGTATATGGGTGTATGATTTATTTGCCAAAAAAAAAATCTGATCGTTTCTATAGTCATCTCAATTTTACCCAGTGTGGTTCTCAAACCTGATTACCTGAATGTTCACTAAAGATGAAGCCTAAAGCAAAATAAGAGATCTTTACCACTTTTAGCAACCTGAATGTAGATTTGCATTATTAAGTTTTCCTTATAGCTACATTTTTCACTTTTCTCCACACATCTCATTTGGATGAAATGCAAATAGAAGCCATGAATCATCAACTTGTGTGAAAGAGAAAAAAAAAACCCCAAATTCACCCAATTCACATCCTGTTGCCTCTCCCCTCCACATAGCACATCACAATTTTTCTCACCACTCACCCAACACACCTATGGTAGCTAAAACTAGTAGGAATAATGGGGCTACTACAGTACCAAGTTTTCAATTGCATTGACAAAGAAGTGGCCATCTCCAATTGTATTGAGAAGTGGCCATTTGCCCCTTGAACACAGAAAGCATTGAAAGGAAAACCTTCTAGAAGTTATTTCTTCTTCTTCTTGGAGTGGGGGGTTAGGCCCAGGATGAGAAAGCAGTGATTTCATGGGCGACTGGCTTCCTCTGCTCTTAATAAGGGTAGGAAGATTTGAATTCTATTGGTGATTCAACTTACAGGCGCAACTATTAGAAGCCTAAGTTAGTGGGCTGAAACTGCATCGGCCAAGGTTTAGGTTCGGTCACAAAGTGCACCAAAACAGAGGCCTTAAGAAAAAGTAAAACTTATTGGCACTTTTTTTTCTTCAAAAAAAACAATCTAAATGTGAGTGCTGCTTTGTTATAAAGAGCAAACTATATGTTCACTTTCTAACAGTCAAATGCAAGATAAGAATGCATAATCTAAACAAGTCAATTAGATATATACATGAAAATCAGCAACTCCTGTGGCTTTTCTAAATTTGGTTCTCCAGATTTAAATTATGTGCAGTCACATCATCATTTTAGCTAACCACATTACTACTGAATCTCCAAAATTTAAATCTACAACAATTTCTTTAGATTTTTGCTAGCCAAAAATAATTATTTTTATTTTTATTTTTACTTCTTAAAAATTAAGTCAAAACATAGCATAGCATATGTTCTAACACAAATTGAAACTCTTGAAATTCTTTTTCTAACAAAAATGGTTTTATCAAAAGATTCAAGTTGAAGTAAAAGTTATAGAAGTTTAAGTGAAAAAAACACAAAAATATATGCGCGCACCAAAAACAAGATAATTTTGATAAAAAAATTTGGATAAACTTCATTGACACCCCTTGAGGTTTAAGATATTATCATGCGGCTACAATTTTGTGCAATTTTGTCACCAACACCCCCTATCAGAATTTTTAATTTTTTAATAAGTGAAATGTCCTAATTGCCCCTAATTATTTAAATGAATTTTAATATCACTACAAGATTTTTGGGTTTTAACAACAGGTTTTTTTATGACGGGCCCGTGTAGTTAGTCGTAAAAAGTATATTCCATGACGGGCCCGTGTAGCCTGCCCTAGAAAGTTTGTTTCCACGACGAGCTATTAGTCCCGTAGTAGAAAGTGAGTTTCCACGACGGGCCATTGGCCCGTCCTAGAAATATTTATTCTTATTACGGGCTTTGGCCATCATTGAAAGTTTTTTTAAAAATAATCGTGCTTTTATTTTGGTTTCCCGCGAGATACACTTTTCCTCTGTCATATGCGTTCAATTTTCTCCCTCATTTCAGTCTTTCTTTAATCGATCGAAGCCATCTGATTATACACATTCCCTCAGCTCACATGCGTTCAATTTTCTTTCTCACTTCAGACTTTCGAATCGAAGCCATCTGATGATCTTGATTTGCTTCGCCCATTTCAGAATCCTCGACCACCCCTACCTCTGTTACCAAAGTTCGAACCCTATCCTCCCCTTTTAGGGAATCTATTACCAAATCGTCGCCCTTCAGCTTCTTCAAGCTCTTCCTTCAGATCCTTTATGTGCATTCGAAGAAAATCATTTTGGACTTGAAGTTCTGAATCGGAGTCTTCATCAATGTATTCATTCCCTCAGCTCTACCCAAAATCTCAACCCATCATCTTTGTTCCTCAACCAAATTTAAACTCAATCTCACTCAACTATCAAAGCCCTAACCCAATCTCACTCACCGATTGAAACCCTAACCCAATCCCACTCACCGATCGAAGCCCTAACCCAATCTTTTTCCCTTCGGTGAAAGCCCTAACCTAATCTCACTCGTTGATTGAGTCAGTTGACAAAATGTTGAGAGAAAATAGTGAAGTTACAGAAGATTTATAGACTATAATGTAGTTATCACATTCGGCGCAGTGAAACCTGTACTCACAGGTCGTCAAATTCGTATGTTTACCTCTTCTGTTATGATTCTAACTCTGCTTTTGTGCATTATTGATTCCTTGTGTAAAAAAATTGTTGTGAGATAGCCTTTAGGTTATTGATTTTTTTTAAAAAAAAAAGAGAAACACAAGTTGTTTGAGTCGAGAAAACCTAAGGAATCTGTATAGTACTATTTGATTATTATATTTGATTTAATTTCCTACTTGTGTCATTCTAGTGATGATATATTAGTCGTTAATGAGTTTCTCTTAGCAGCAGCATACACATTAGAGAGGGAAACGTTTTCAATGATGGTTTTGAATCCTTTCTTCCTTTTTCTTTTCATTTTTTGGATTGGTGGGGATAGATGGAGAATTTCTGATGGGACAGTTTGCATGATATTTGTACCATTGGAAATGGAGGATAACTAGGATGTCTCATGGAAATAGTTCTGTAGTTTATTATGTAGGGTTTGTAGATATGTATTGTGAAAGCATGACGGTGTTCATATATAAAATATTAATAAAGGAATTACTGTGTACTCGCTGGAAAATTTATTGTAAAAATCTCAAGCACAAGTAATAATTAAGAGATGTTTAGGTGAATATTTCCTGGTAGGTTTTGGACACATGATACTCCACAAAGCATTGAGAGATGTTTCGGTGAGTACCATCTGAAGACTACATGTACACCTCAAGAAAAGCAAAAAATTCTTGCATGAGGAAATATCTCGAAAGGGTTCTAGCCTTCTCGATAGGAACTTCCACACATAACAGTGAGGATATCTTTTTTGACAAGACAAACCTCACTGCTGGTTAACATGTTGAATGTGTCTGCTTAACTGTGTTGACCCAAAGGAAAAACCATTTTGACACAATAGTATTTACCTAGAGGTCGTCAGATTCCCACCAGTATATAAGGGGACCGTACTCTCTCGAGAAACTTGGTTTTCCCTTACATCTCGAGAAGTCACAGAATGCCTCTCTCTCTCTCTCTCCTGCACTTATCTAGATTTCACTGTCATGTTCAGATTAACTCATCAATTATCATAATCAGACCTACAGTTATCTAGAATGTGTTTTGTTGAGGTACATTGACCAGGAACAGGTCATGATAGGTTACTTTGTCTAATTGTAGGCCAATGAATTTAGGCTAATATCAGTCATTGCACTGAGACTAGTAATATATATACTAAATTGCTAATTTACAGTGAACTAAGATTATCTTTGTAACCGATGGAATTAATTTGAGAAAAAGAAATAAAAAGAAAAATCAATTTCTAAGATCCACACGAAGTTGATGTACTTGCATGAAGAAACCTTTTGGATAGTATTTTAACATATAAGGGCATTGGTTTTGTTATGTAGTTTTGAAATTTGACACTTGGTATGCCATTGAATTTTTTCCCCCTTTTTCCAACTTTAGTTGGTTTCAACTTTCAAAGCAACATTATTTTCTGTTTTGCCTACAAGGGAAGGTGACAAAAGAATTGAGAAGCAATTTGTTAGTTGTTAAATTAATATTCTACAGTAGCAATGTACCCTAGTTTAGACTGTATATTTTAGATTATAGATATTCTGGTTAGCAATATTCTATGCTAAAACTGTGTTTTACCATCTTTTTTCAACTACCATCATTTTGTATTCGTAAATTTAGTTTTTCCGGTTTCTTTTTCTTCTTTTTTCTTCACTAGTAGTGTATGATTTTCCTTCTTTAAATAGAAATGTTTGAGAGTTTTTGTTTAATTTGGCCTTGTGGGCTCAGTTAGGCTCATATTGACTAATCTTCAAGCTTGGCTAAACTTACACAAGGCGATTGAAATTGAGTAGCATTATGGTCAAGTTGGTTTTTCTCGACATGATTATGGCAGAAACTAGTGAAGGTTGTGTTTTTATCATGCAATTAAATAACCTATATGATAAATCATAATTAGTTTTGTTCACTTGGAAGGAAACAAAACTCAAGAAGTTGTACTTAATGTCTTAAATCCTAGGACTATCAACTTTACTATTGTTTAGATACTTCAGTTATTTAGAAATCTGCATTCCATCAGGCCATTCTAGCTGTTGAACTAATAGTAACACTTGCTCTTTCATGGAAAGGTTTTTATATTATGTTGGCAAGGCTTTGCATCCATGCAGCACATAGGTTCCAGAAGAATGAAGCAATCAAGTTTGGTCAACTGTAGCATACTATTGTGAACCTTTTTCTTTGGTATTATATCTTTCACTGCCTTGGTTCAGCAACAATAACATTTTAGTAAATAAACTGAATTATTTATTAGTATGAGATTGGAAACGGCCAACTGAAATACATAGTTTGAACTACCAGGAGTACCACCCTTGGCCCAAATTATGACAGTAAAAGATATTAACAATTAAAAAAAAAACACATTATTCTGTACCTACTCTTGTGAGGTTTCTTTTCTAAAATGTGGCACAGAATTATGAATTTAATCAGAATGTCAATAAACAGATGAATTGTTTGGTTAACAAGTTCCAACCAAAAGGCACCACTTATCACTATCAAAACGTCAATTAACAGATGAATGGTCTGGTTAACAAGTTCCAATCAAAAGGCACCATGTATCATATAGCGAAGCATGTTTACTGGAGTAAAATTAGGCACATACTTGGCTTATGCACCTGAGATTCCTTCATCCCTGTTTTATCACACTGTCAAACTTCTTTTAATTTTTTTATGTTAATGAAAACTCTATATAATGGATGCTTATATACTCGTGTGATTGAATCAAGTTGGTATTTTCACATCTTGCTCAAGATATGTTCATCTGTTATTTTTTAAATGTTTTGCATTCTGGCAGTTCCAAGGGAAACAGCCTTTTTGTTGCTATCCCATCATCAAAAGAATATTACTCATCTCCAACTTCATCTACATTTTGAAATTACATATTCTGCTCATCTCAATTGTTACTGCTGCTTTCCATCCTTTTGCTGCTGAGTTTGAAAATTTTAAGTTCTTGCATTAAAGTTTCTTTTTTTTATTTCTTTATTTTCTTGGTACCTTATAGTGAGAGGTTTAAAACTATGTTGATACATGCTATGCATCATTTTAATGATCTTTTATGGGGTCAGATTATATAGATGCTAATTGTTTTCAGTTTAATTTTATAAAACTTGCTAGTGGACTTTTACATTACTTTGGGGATTAATTATTATGTAGTGATAATTATATGCAATGGTTGAAGTTGGGTGAACTGCTGAATTTATTTTCAATTTTCAGATCAAGAAGCGAGATCTAGCTAGTAAAGAGTGAGTACACTAGCAGGTACGGGGAGAGCTGGCTTCAAAGATGGAACAGCCCTAGCAGCTCAGGTTGGATACATGTGGTGTAGTTTTTCTTGTTCACATATTTTTGCAGATGTCAATGGTGCATTATGTATTGTTTTTCTATTTTAAAGAAGCCAAATTATATTAAAAAAATTGGTGTCTGAGTTTATATTGTTTCATTTTAATGTTCTACTAATTCTAAAATGATTCTGTAAAGTTGGAGTTTGGATGAAAAGTTACGAGGAATTTATGTTTTAATATATCTTCTGATCTTTTTGAAATTTGTTCATAAACACAGAGAATTTGTATCTCATGGAAATTCCATATATTTTGATTTTTTCAAAGAAAGAACATATATAACATGTGCTCTTTTCATCTATAAACCGTGATATGACTAGAATCATGTGATTTGACTTACCATATTAACCGTGATATGATTAGCCTAGAATCATGGGATTTGACCTTATTTAAGTATATATTTAGGCATAGAATCTGCAGTGTTTTTAGTTAGTTTCCTTTTCTGTAATATTTAACATGTGCTCTTTTCATCTATAAATATAAAAGTTGTGAATGGGTAAATATACACTTATTCAAGCCTTTACATATTTCTTCTTTATTTCCTCTTTTCGGTATTTCTTCTCTTATGAATGCAAATATAAGGAGGATCTTGAGATCAATCATCAATGGATAGAAAATTATGGAAATTTTTTTGAGAATGAGGCATTGATGGTAATTCTTGCTTGATGAAATGGTAAAAGTTCAGCTGACTATATGGATATTTGAGTACGAGAACAACCGCTTTGCACAAAATAATGCCAAAGTCTTCCGCTCCCAATACCCCACGTAGTATTTTTAAAGCATATTACCTAGTATATATCTTGACTACACAAAAAGGATGTTGATGATGATGATGATCCTTTTTTTAAAGCATTTATGAGATCTAGGCTTAGCAAAAAGGTTATAAAGGAAGGTCAATTTTAATAGTTACGGGTAATGAAGTACATTGATGAACTGATGATCACTCGGGTGCAGGAAAGCGGCTTTAAGATCAGGATTATAATAGCAGAAGGGCTTAAACTAAGATAAGGGACTGGGCTTGGTGATACACATCAAGCAGAACACCTTGTCTTTCATAGAATGGAAAGCGATGATGAATTTATATAGCTGAACTAAGAGTGTTTGACTAAGGTCCATACGGTGATGCTGATGATCTATTAGGGAGTTTCATGTGTAACATTATGTTGCTGTCCATAATATGACTAGTGAGAATTGTTTGAAGAGCTAATTTATATATGCAAGGGGCCAAAATATTTATGAAAAATGGGTAAACAAGTCATGTATGAAATTTGTTGTGCATACGGATCCTAACCTTCATGAACTACATAATCTTAGAAAGGAATTTTTTTTATATATACCAAAAGCTCCTTGTTTAGGCTGCTGGACCTTGGCTTAAGATGTGTTTATGTATCCATCTAGGAACTCATTTTCTCATTAGAGATGAAAAATCATAATTCTCAGTCAATTTTTCATTAGTAGTATTTAAGAATTTGGCCTGATTCTATAAACTCTCATTTAATGTTATTTACATAAATGACTGCAGTTCATCCATTTAATGCTTTTTACTTTCAAGATGCTACGTTTAACTGACTATTCTTGTCTAATCAGCATTCATTAATATTAATCTTTATAGACATGTTTTAATTGAACTGTTTAACTGTCATCTCTTTAAGCTGAAATATGCAAAATGAAGACTCTTGGAGTCCTTGTTTGTTTTGCTTATTACATGTTTTTTTTTCTGGTAAGTAAAGCTAAGCTTATTACATGTTGTGATGCTGCTGGATGAGTAAAACTATTAAGGTTAAGCTACCTTCTTTTCTGTTAGCAACTATAAAAGACATTTATTTTGCATGAATCGTTGTTACACATGGACAACACTGACAACAATCAGTGATAACAATATATTACTAAGGCATACTTTTGCATGTGGTGAATGTGGCATTGTCATTAATACATGTTCTCCATGTGAAGTCTCTTGGTGTAAACAAATGAAAGGGTCGACTTATTGTTATTCCATTGTCTTACTTAAGCTATAACTATATTTCTGACTTCACCTGATAGTCTGGAATTTCATTCTAAAGAATTCATGTTATTGCAGCTTTCAGAGCCATCCAGAATTGTTGAAGCTGAAAATGGTGATGCTCTTTACTATTTATGTGCCAAAAATTCTTTACTCTGTTGTTATCTGGTGCATTCCTCAACTTCATAGCACAATCTTTTAGAGATTCTGAACATATATTTTGCATCCATTATAGTAAAAGAAGTTGCATAGTTATTATTTTATGATGGATGTTCTTCCCTGCCTTCTGACAACCTCCCTCAAAACTACCTGAGCTAGCTTCTTACCTAATGCTTTGCCTACTGATTCCTACTCCGCTGTCTGCTTCGCTCGGCCCCACCTAGCTTGGAATACTCTGACTACTCCCTTTGTTCTCTCCCACCTTTGAAGGGGGGTTGGGGGGAACCAGGTTTAGTTATACTTCCACCTTTTATGAATTTGCCCATTTTATTCTGCTGGGAATCCTATAGCTAAGTTCCAAACATAGTACCTAAAGTTTGGAGGGTTTGTTCCTCGTTAATAAAATTGCAGACAATTGTTTACTTTTTTTTTTTTGAAAGATAAGTTGGTCAAGTATATTAACCAAAAAACGGCAAAGCCATACATCCTACGAGGGGCATACCCCAAGATAACATCACAAGTTTAAATGAAACCCCCACAACCACCAAAGAAATGCAAACCACATCAGGAACCAACATATATCAACAAGACTTACCACCCTCCACCAAACACAATCCCACTCCTTTACTATGGTTATAGAAAACAGCCAGGACTCAACCAAGACTTTACAACGTGACATCTTTATACTCACACAAAACCAAACCAAAATATGAGTTGCACCCACATCTCTAGTCCTCATATACAGCATGTATATTTAGAAGAACCCAACCAACTTCCAATCCTTCCGCACAAACCATCCATTCTGTTCTACTACTTGAAGTCCTCAATTGAGAATTATAATATAATATAAGCAGAACTATATGGATACTAATTCCCAAAGATAATCCCTCAGCATAAGCTGTATAAATAAAATCAGTCCACCAATTCTGACTACTGCAGCCCCAACCTTCGCCACATATCACTTGTATGACTACCCTCGGCATCAATTCTTCCAAATAGAGTTTGGCAGATTCCACTCTTGTATCCATAGGTGCATTATATTTTTATCAAAATTAGAGAGAGAGAACAGCCAAAATCTTACATTCTGGATAATCTCATTAATGATGGCTACCTCAGTTCTATACTCCTCTGCGTAAGTCCTCTTGTTCCTTTCTCTCCAAACTTCATAAACTGTAGCAGCGAAGACCAACCTGTTAATATCAGCAACCAGAGACCTTCCTTTTAGAACCATTGCAGCCCACTGCACCATGGCAGTCCACCCCTCCGGCCACTGCAACCAACATTTGCTTCTTATTACATTCCAAATCCTGCGAGTAAATCCACATTCAAAGAATAAGTGCTCTCTATCTTCTATAATATGATTACAAAACACACAACAGCCTGTCTGAACAAATCCCAACTTCATCATTCTACTCCGAGTCCACAGTCTATCTTGCACCACCAACCAAAGAATGAGGGCATGCTTTGGAATAGCATGCTTAAACCATACTATGTCTCTCCAATCAACTTTGCTCTTCTTTTATCTTAGAAACTCCCATGTTGATTTAATTGTGAAGATACCCTTACCAGGCACCCACTGAATCTTATCCTCCTGAGATGAGTTAGGCTTAACATCAATAGGAATACTACTTCTCAAACTCATCCATTCCATGGTGTTTGTAACAGGCCAATGCCATTCACTTCCTTGTATAACATCAGCTACAGTTGCATCTGTGCCCAGCCGTGAGTCTCTAATTATTCTGCTGTGATACTTCATCTCTATAGGTCCATCCGGAATCCAATTATCATACCAAATAGAGGTTAACCTACCATTCCCAACTTTATGATGAACAACAAGTCTCAAAGTACCCCTCATTTGCAAAATTTTCCTCTAAGTCCATGAACATTCTGATGGGATCTTGAGAGTCCAGAAGTTTCTGTTTTTTATCAAATGAGTTTTAACCCAACCCACCCATAGAGAATCTGAGTTAGGTTGAATGATTTTCCACATGTGTTTAGCCATTGCTGCAGCATTCCACACCTCAAGATCTTTAATGCCCAGACCCCCTTCAGACTTAGGCAAACAAATATCCTTCCAGGCCACTTTATTACCCCCTTCACTCAAGTTTGGACCTTTCCACAAGAATCTCCTTATGATGGCCGAAATTTCTTTCATAATAGCTTTTGGCAACACAAATGTAGAAGCCCAATAAACTTGAACAGAAAATAAAACAGAGCTGATCAGTTGCATCCTTCCAGCATAAGATAGATATCTACTAGTCCATGAGCTAACTCTGGCAGTTATTCTATCAACCAGAGAACCACAGTGCTCCTTCTTTAGCTTAGATAAAAGTAGAGGAACCCCCAAGTATTTAACTGGAAGTACTCCAGCTGAAAAATTCAATTCCGATATGATTTGATTATAATAGTTTTGCTCTATTCCTGAATGAAACATCACACTCTTCGAGAAGTTTGTCATTAATCCAGACATAGCCCCAAAACAGTGTAGAGCACTCTTCAAAACCCTTACAGAACTCACATTTCCAGTTGAGAAAAGCATCAAGTCATCCGCAAAAATCAAGCTGGATATTTTCTGATTAGAGCACTTCCAATGATGCTTCAAACTGTCCCTGATCAATTTGCTGTTTTAATATACCTGTCAACACCTCCATTCCCATAACAAATAAGTAGGGGGACATAGGATCTCCTTGTCTTAAACCTCTACCATTCTCGAAATATCCTTCCAAACTACCATTCAAATTGATTAAGTTTTTTCCTACTCTTTTAATTCATTTTGGAGAGGACTGTCAAAAAATTATTTAATCAGGGTGTTCCATCAAGAAATTGTTTAATCTGAATGCCTTCTTATTTTCCTTATCTTCCGAATACACTTTCAAAATAACTAGGGCATGATCAGAAATACTAGGGGGATCGAAAATAGCTTCAGACTTGTTGACTGCATTCCCCAGCAATCATTCACCAATATTCTATCCAACTTCCTGAAAAAAGTACCATTAGACCAGGTAAACTTCATTCCAGTATGCCTCAGGTCACTCAACTCTGCCTCTTCAATGCATAAACCAAACTCTTTCATATTATCAGCCCATTCAGTAGACCCCCCCAACCTCTCATGACGAAATCTGATACCATTAAAATCCCTAGCTAGAAACCAAGGATCATTTTTATAAGACACAGCAAGAGCAGTCATTTCTGTCCACAAATTCCTTCTATCTATATAATAGTTTGAACCATATATGAAAGTAGCAAAACAACTAAACAAACCAAGCTTACCCATAACTTTGCAATGGATACTCTGCACAGTTCTTCTAATACATGAAATCTCCAATTTATCCTTATCCCATATAATCCATATTCTACCATTTGGAGCACAGTCATAATTGTGAATTAAGCCCCAACCTGGAGCTACATTCCTATGGACCTTATCCACATTATTCCATTTTACTTTTGTTTCCACAAGACACAAAAGAGGGAAATGATACTGTTTGATCACCCTCCTTACTTCATTTTGTTTTAGGGAACTATTAAGCCCCCTAATGTTCCAAGTCCCCAAATTCATCATTAACAACTAGGGTTTACAGGCACCATTTCAGTACCCCCTTGCTTTGGAGTATCAATTCTCTTACCTCTCTTGGCCTTAACTAGTTTAGGTTTCTCCCTACCATCATCCATGTGCATAGAGATAACACTAATTGAAGGGATAGGCTTCTTACCTCCCATAGCTTTAGTGACTCCAATTTTAACATTACCCATATCAGCAGCAACCATGTCAGCATTACTCTCAGCCATACCTTCTACAGCAACAGATTTTCTACTATCCCTCTCAATTGTACCACTATCCTCTGTACCAGCACTATTCAGCTCCTCATCCACCGAATTAATTTTGTCCTTCCCAGCTTCCAAACCCCCAACTTCAGTTTCATCTTCTAACCCACTCAATGCCTGAAACTGATTAACAGTACCATTATCATTCTTCTGTTCCAGAGGCTTTTGTCTAACCCCTCCCATCATATTATCCTGATTATTGTTGTCAGCATTATTCCTTTTCTTATTCACCACCCTCCATATTTTTGTATCATCAGGCACCTGTTCAACCACATTAGCACGCTCATTCTCCTCCTGCCTCAACCCACAATTCTTATTTGAATGCCCAAAACTATGACATAATGTACACAACAGGGGTTTCCATTGGTATTCAACCAATATAGGAATCTTTGTGCCATTATTGAGTTTCAGCTTGAACTCCAAAATCAACTCCTGCTTTGGGTCAATTTCAACATATACTCTTGCATAGCTTATCCTCTTCTTCATCAAAGTCATTGTATCGGCATTTAAAGGCTTCCCCAGTGCACTTGCTAAATAGCTGAAGCCAGTTGCAGTCCAGTATTCCATAGGAATATTGTACATCTTCACCCAGACAGGCAGCCTATCCAACTTATCCTTATGTAATTCCATTCCTTCTTTTATCGGGGGGAAGAATTTGAATTCATCCCTATCCTCTATCGACCTCCCAGCAACCAGAGATGCCCATGATTTTCCTTCATTATTTAAAACCTTCCAATTTGATCCCCCAAATTTTCCACCCCCATTACCTAGATTTTGCCGACGTCCACCAAGTCGACCCCATAACATACCTCTTCTCCCACCATTTCGCCCTGAACCTCCACCATTTACTTGAGCATTTCGTAATACCATATTTTCTTTCTCCAGCATAACCCTCTCCTCACTCACCGAGATCTTATCATAGGAATTTATATGCAGGGATTCTTTAGTGTCCATCACATTGGTCTGACCAGATTTATTGTCCAGATCGACCTCATCCATACCTTCATCCTCCCCACTATAGAAAAATTTTGATAGAACAGTTCGATCACTTACAACTCCAGACTTCAGATTCACATCTTCCACATGGATCTCATCGTCGCCCATAACTTCTATACTCCAATCAATCACCGAGACCAGCAATCAGAGCTCTATTACAAGAAACAATCTCACCCAACTACAGAGAAAGGAATACCAGTCACCAATCTGCCGGCCCAGGACCTTCACACTCTTTAGAGAGGGAAAGTTAGTGAGAGAAGCTCTCAACTAATCCATTGCTCTCCTTTCTCAACTCAATTGTTTACTTTTTGATTAAAAAATATAATCACTATGGTTATATTATTGCTTAATGTTGGCAATAGCACTGATTGAGAGTATTTTTGACTCTCCTAGTTGATATGGACTACTAATACCTTATTATCCTTGTATCAGCTGAAATCTAACCGAATTGGTATTGAAGGTTAAAAGGCATTGCAACACATGAATTTTTTTTATATCTCGAATTTGGACATAGATACAGGATTTGCTTTTTCCTTGTGCACATAAATTAAAAATAAAATATGAAATATAAAATACATCCTTTGGTCTGATAATCAAACATTGTAGACAACAAAAAGGCAAATACTTATTTTTGCAGATATTGTTACTCTGTAGAAGTTGGTGTGGTAGTTGTAAGAGGAATCTATGATGATTCAACTTTAAAACAAACACAAGGATATTGAAATTCTGCTTGTCAATGGATTGTGGAAATAGTTTTCCCAGTGTGATGTAGCAATTTGACCATCGTCTCTCCTAGCAGTAATTTGCAACAATTTTGTATGATCTCTTTTCTAAAGCCTCAGGTGGGCTTCACATATGCTTCTGTAGTCCAAACTCTTGCAATTGAATTTTCATTAAACATAATGGCCTTAGAGTAAGAATGGAATGGTAATTCCCCACCATAGCAACTCGGACATCCATATTACATATTATAGTTGTTGCAGTGAAAAGTGGAGGCAATGAGAGAAACATTAAGAAGAATATTAAAATTGACAAAAAGAATTATAACTTGTAAATTATCTTTTTCTTTTCTGCTTCTAAATCTAAATTTCCTTCAAATTCCTTTAACCACACAAATCCCATCCTTATATTTTCAATTGAAGGGCAAAGAGATATTGTACAAAGGAAGACCTAGTTTCTTGACATATTCTGGTAACTTTGCATTAAAACCCTTCTATAAATTTAGTAGGGAACTTTCCTTTTAAAACATGCTTGCTTGTATTGCAAATCATTTCAATTAACAGTCGAGAGAACTTCGCAGAACCACCCTTTGATGCATGTGGCGTTATAAGCGATTGTTATTTTATGGCCTATTGTGTTTCTATATGGGCTTGGGTTTTGACTTTGCATCTTGTGTATAATTTAATTGCAATGATTCCTTGATGTGTTGCAGGAAGACTTTTCATAGCCGATACAAACAATAGTGTAATTAGATATCTAGACTTGAACAAGGAAAAAGTTGAACTTCTTACTTTAGAACTGAAAGGAGTTCAGCCTCCAGCACCAAAATCCAGATCTTTGAAATGCCTTAGAAGGCGATCTTCAGCCGACGCAGTGACCATTTTAGTTGATGGTGGTTCATTTAACGAGGGCAACTTAAGAATAAAAATATCGGTACCTGAAGGATACCATTTCTCAAAGGTTCAACTTCTATACTATGTTTTAGATTTCCTTTTCTGTGATCTACCATTCTTGTACTCATTAGTAATATGATCTTTGTGGCATATATCGTATAAACTCATCCTTCTAATATCAAATGCAAGAAGCACGTAGTAAATTTATTGTAGAAACTGAGCCAGAAAATGCTCTGGTTATTGATCCCGTGGATGGAAATCTCAGCCCGGAAGGATCTGCAGTGCTTCATTTTAGAAGATCATCCCTTTTAGCTTCCATTGGGAGAATAAATTGCAAGGTATGCCTTTGTTATAGAAAGCTTTCTAGGTTATATATCTTCATTTGCTGCAAGGGTCCAACTTTCCTTTTTTCCAGTGAGAAATTGCTAAACCAAATTCTTGTTCATCTGTTCAGTTCCTGCACCTTAATGCTAACATGTAGATACTAAGTTCCTTACCATAATTTTTGCATCCTTGAGACCATTAATACACCCTATAGCTGCAGTCTGTAAAACCATGAGCTTAGGACATTGGTTTTAAGGTTAATTGGGTTTAGACAAGCCTATGTTACATGGACTTGGTTATGTATGTTTGGTTTGGGTATGTGTCTAAGCATCAGATTTATCATTTATCAAATCCTCAATCTCAAGGAATGGGGATACGGCTAAATATTCATATATTTTCAATGCTCCTTTTTTCTAAAATAAAATGGTATTTTTTTTATAAAAGAAGGGTAAATTACATTAAACCCCCCTGAACTATCATCAGAATGCAACTAACCCCCCTAAACTACAAACTGCCCCCTTGAACTAACAGAAATACACACTTAAGGACACGGCGTCAAACAGCCATTAACGGAAAAATAAAATTACCTTTTTGCCCTAAAATTACCTGAGCTAAACGATGTCATTTCATTTAAGCATTTTTTAAAAATAGTCCATCCAATAAGACGATGACACATGTTGATAATTTTGAGGGGAAAAAAACACTCATGGCTTACCCGTTTTTAAAAGACCCAACCATTTTGTTAATCTTCTTCTTTGTTTTAGAAACTGTATTCCCAAGCTCCAGTTCTTCATCATTGATGTCAACCCTAAATAATCAAGATCTCAAGGGTAAAATGCAACCTCCTTGAACATACATGCATTCTCCCTACTTCTCTCAACCTCAATGGAGCCGTCAAACATGTTTGGCGGCACCTCAAAAATTTGCTTAATCATCACCTCATTACATTGATGAAAGTAGAACATAGGGAAAAATGAAATCCTACTTCATTAAGACATTTTCATTTTCATGACTATAAGAGTGAAGTTAGTAAGCCCTTTTCCAGCTTAGCGTAGAGAGAGCTTTCCAATTCTTAAAGAACTCTAATTTTTGTAAATGGGTTCTCTCCTGCAATATCCATGGATAAAATCTGCTGAGGAGAAAAGATGCAGCATTTGAAGCTTCTATTACTCAAATTTGGAGATAGAACAAAAGGTGGGAAACTGATTATCGTATTAACACGCCAATAATCATACTTTGATTAACTAATACCTCTGTTTTATGTTGATAACTTGATATATGTATATATATCAACATTTTGTATTTTGAAAGGTAATTGGAGAGAGTAGGGTTGCGGATATTAAAGTTGATGGCCAGTGAGTACAGGTTTCTCTTGTAGTGATCTGTAAAGCAACTCGACAATAAGTTTATAAGGTTTCTCATAATTTTCTTGTCCTTTTGATTTAATAATATTTGGCTTGGAAAAACAAAAACAAATAAAGATGGAGAAGTTTTCCAGGAACAGCTGTTTGATTTGTTTAGGAGAGGGAGGGTGATGTCAAACTTTGTCTCAATATAGGTTTGAACTTTGGTATTTTGTTTCCATTTGAAGCATTTTTTCCTAGGATTCCCTTCTTCTGTTAATTAATTAATCAACTAGGCTCTCTCTACTCTCTCTCTCTCTCTCTTCAAAGTTTTGAGTATGACTTATGAGTCAATAAGAAACCTCTAATGAGTGTGTCATTTGGAAATGTCCATTGCTTGAAAGGGATTTCCAAGTAAATAAGTTATCCATTAGTATATATATAAGTATACCTTCAAATTAATGCTTCAGATTAAACCTTTAGAAAACTTTCACCTCCTATCAAATTAACTAGCTAGCCTTCTTCAATTAGACTTTAAAATTAATAAATGCAGATTTCTGTGTTCTCTTCTCCATCGGATTCAAATGCATATATTTGATAGCTCCTTTCAGCCATATATATATCATCCTATGAAACTTTGTTTATGGTATGTATTGGTGATATATATATATTCCATATAATAATTCTACCTAGAAATATCAAAAACTGCCTTAAGGGTTTTTTTTTCTTTTCTTTGCATTCTTTTAATGTTTCTCTGTCACTTTGATAACAGGTTTGTATGCTTCATTTTTTATAGAACTAGTTATCTAGAAGTGAATTCTATATGTGGTAATTTCAAAGAGTTCAGTTAGGCAGTGAATTGAACTGTCCATATTGTTTTCTCTATGCAGTTTCGAGTTGATATTTTCCTCAGAGGATTTTTTCTACGCCCTACATTTTGTCATTTATTTCACAATGAACCTTGTTTAGGTTTATTGGTCACTTCTACTAGTAGTTGCCAACTGTTGAATAAATTAGCAAGGAGACATGGATAAAGGCTGGATGCACCTTCATAACAGGTTATTATAACCTAAATAACCTTACCCATAACAATTTAGACATTATACCTGTCATTCTTGTCATAATGAAAATTTTGACTTTCCAATTGTAGAGCTTCAACGGAGTATTTAAATGGAGCACATAGATTTTCCAATTAGGCCCAACGTAATGCAGGGAATCCAGCTAAGATTATATGCCCCTGTAAACATTGTGTAAACTCACAATATCAACATTTTAATACGGTGTACGACACTTAGTGATCATTGGAATAGATTCTGCTTATACTGTATAGGCCTTTCATGGAGAGAATCGGATTACATATGTAGAAAATGAAGGCACTGAAGATGGTATGGAAATGCCTGAAACGTATGAGATGTTTAGAGATGTGTATTTTGATGGTGAAGAAAATGCTACAACAGATCCCACTTATGGAAGTAGAGAGTTTGAGTTCAGAGAGGCGTTGGAAAAGGCTGAAACTCCTCTATATCCTAATTGCACGAAGTATACAATTATGTCAGCAACAGTTGCTTTATATAAGCACAAAGCTGCTCATAATATATCGAATACTGGATTTGATGAGCTTCTTAAGATTATTCATGATATGCTTCCGACAGATAATAACCTTCCGGAGGGGATCAATGCAACAAAGAAGTTATTGAAGATATTTGAGTTGGGGTATGAAAAAATACATGCGAGTATCAATGATTGTTGTCTTTTTAGAAAAGAAAATGAGAATCTGATTGCATGCCCAAAATGTGGTGCTTCACGGTGGAAAGTGAATGAACATAGTAAAAAAATTCGAAATGGGATTCCGGCTAAGGTGTTACGGTACTTTCCAATAATACCAAGATTTAGGCGATTATTTCGATCAAATGAAAAGGCTGAACAAGTATTATGGCATTCGACTCATAAAAGTCAGGATAAAAAAATGCGGCATCCAGTTGATTCATGTGCATGGGAATTGATTGATAAAAAGTGGCCGAGTTTTCCATCAGATCCTCGAAATTTGAGGCTTGGCCTTGCAACTGATGGGTTCAATCCATTCGGTGACCTTAGCTCTAAACATAGTTGTTGGCCTGTGATTTTAGTAGTATATAATTTTGACCCGTTGCTTTGTATGTCTAAAGAGAATATGATGTTGACGTTGTTAATCTCAGGACCAAATCAACCAGGAAATGACATTGATGTGTATTTGGAGCCACTACTAGAAGATTTAAAAGTATTATGGGAAAAAGGTGTTGAGCTTTATGATTCATTCACTAAATCCTTGTTTAATTTGAGGGTGGTTTTGATGTGGACAATCAATGATCTTCCGGCCTATTCTAATTTGTCTGGCCAGGCAACAAAAGGTAAGTTTGGTTGTCCAGTGTGTGTTAAAGACACATATTCTGAATGGTTGAAATCTAGTGGAAAGACTGTGTTCAGGGGTAGTCGGCGATTTCTTCCATTCAATCACCCATATAGAAAGAAGAAAACTTGGTTTGATGGAAAAGAAGAAATGAAGGGGCCACCTAGAGTATTAGCTGGTTCAGAAATTTTTTACGGCGTTAAGGATTTTCAAAATACATGGGGAAAAAGTAAAAATCAGGAAAAAAGTAAAAAGCGCAAGAAGGAAGAGAAACCTAGCATTTGGCCATGAAAGAAAAAGTCCATATTTTTTGAGTTACCATATTGGGAGGTACACAATTTGAATTCACCTTTATCTTCGGTGGTCATGTTTTTTTTATTTGAGGAGTTCACACTCCTTACTAATAATTCTTTTTGCTTGTTATGTTAGGCGTTACCTCTCCGACACAATTTGGATGTGATGCACATTGAAAAAAATGTTTGTGAGAGTATTTTTGGCACACTATTGAATATAAAGGGAAAATCAAAGGATGGACTAAAGTCTCGTATGGATTTGAAACAAATGGGCATTAGGGGAGATTTGCACCCAAAGGAGTTAGGGAAAAAAAATTACTTGCCACCAGCACCATATACATTATTGAAGAAAGAGAAGCAATCATTTTGTAAAAGGTTACAACAGCTGAAGTTACCTGATGGTTATAGTTCAAATATTGGGCAACGTGTATCATTGGATGAGTGCAAAATTAGTAGCCTAAAATCTCATGATTGTCATGTTCTTATGCAACAATTGCTGCCTGTAGCTTTACGCGGGACACTGCCAAAAGGTCCGAGGATTGCTATATTTCGCCTATGTGCGTATTTTCATGAAATATGTCAAAGGGTGATTGATAGGAATCAATTGGAGAAAATTGAAAATGAAATTGTCGAAACTTTATGTATGTTTGAAAGGTTCTTCCCACCATCTTTCTTCGACATTATGGTACACATTACCATTCATATTGCACGAGAAGCTCGTTTATGTGGACCAGTACAATTTCGTTGGATGTACCCATTTGAGAGGTAATTGATTTATAACATTCTTTTATATATGTTATGCAATTACAAATATTATTTAATTTACATATATATAATTCTATCGTTATAATTAGGATAATGAAAGTTTATAAAGGATATGTTAAAAATCGAGCAAGACCTGAGGGGTGCATATCAGAAAAGTACTTGGTAGAAAAGTGCATTCAATTTTGTAGTGAGCACATGAAACAAGTCCCTGAAATTGGTGTTCGTCGTTCTCGAAATGAAGATATTGAAACTGAAACAATAGAAGGAGGACGCCCACTTTCTAAGGGAATTTCAAAAACCATGTCTAGTGACATGTTAGCCATTGCTCACCGTTATGTATTATTCAACAATGAGGAGGTGGAACCATATTTAAAGTAAGATGGTACGAAATTTTTTTAATTTATAACTATTATTGAAAAACAAAATACTTAACCATGTTATTTTCTTATTAGAAAGCATGTGGAGGAACTCAAGGGTTTCGACAGTTGTCTTGCAAGGAATGAAAGCACTCTACAAAAGAAACACATGGAGACCTTCAGTTCATGGTTCAAAACTATGATTAATGCAAGTAGTAATGTGTCAACGATGCTAAAGGGGCTTTCAAATGGGCCTAGGAACGATGTAATTTCTTATTCTGGTTATATTGTGCATGGCCATCTATTTCACACCAAGGATGTCGAGAGAAGCACACAAAATAGTGGTGTTTCCATTGAAGCTGAAACTATATGTCGATCTAGTGCAAGAGACACAAATCAAGTTGTTGAAAAAATATCTTACTATGGTGTTCTGAAAGATATAATTTTGTTAGACTATTACTCATTTCAAGTACCGTTGTTTCATTGTGACTGGGCAAATATTAGAAACGACATCAAAGTTGAAGATGGATTTACATTGGTGAACCTTCATGAAGGTCAAAGTCAATTTGAAAGTGATCCATTTATCCTTGCGTCACAGGCTAAGCAAGTGTTTTATTCTAGGGATACTGAAACGTCAAGTTGGTATGTGGTACTTAAAGTACCACCAAGAGGCAAAATTGACTTGGACACTTTTGAAGAGAATGCTTATATGCCTTATGCTCCATTAGATATATCAAGACTTGAATGTGAAATTCTTGATGATGGCGAACATCATGTACGACTTGATTGTGAGGGCATAACATTGTAGAATATTTTCAAATGGGTATTTGGTTATATTTTTTGGTTTGTAATTGGTTACTTGTAGCATATTTTTTGATTAAACTGAATGGTTGTGATTATGTACCTATCTAAATTTGCATTAAATTCCATCTTAAACTGGTAATATGTTATTTCTGGTGCTCTTTTTCTAAATCAATAGTGGCGCCTCCAATATAAACTAAATTATTACTCCTTTGATAAGATTACAGGTCATCTAAAGATTTTTACTATGTCTGAACATCCTGAAGTAAGTATCAATCTTACTTAATGTTGTTTTATCTTAAATTAATTATTTTGATTTAAGTATCAACTTTAAACATGTGTATTTTTAATGTTCTTCTTTTAATGCATGTACTTGAATGAAGTCATCTAGACAGTGTGAGAAACGTGCAAAACGAAATCGTCGAGCAGCTATGGCTGCAATGATACGTACACCCTCAGTTGTACGCATTTCTGGCGGGGGTTCAAATTCTCCAAGGACACCTTCAGGCGATCAATTTAGAGTTGGTGGGGTTTCACCCGATCCCGTTACTTCTCAAGGACCTTCCATTGAGGCTACATCAAATACAAAGAAAAGAAAGGGTAGGGGAAAGTCTCAACTGTACAAGATAGCATCCACACCAAATGAGCGCCTAGTTGTGGATTTTAATGAAAGGGGGCAGCCAGTTGGTGATAATAGTAAGAAGTATAGTTCTTGCCTTGGGGTTCTAGCACGTGAGAGGGTTCCCATAACAATTAAGAGCTGGAAGGATGTGCCTGAGTCTCTATTACAAGAATTATGGGATATTATAAAGGTATTTTATTTTTACTAATTTGCTAGTAGAAGGATGTGTCTGATTCTCTATTAGAAGAATAAAAACATGTTCTCCCTTTGATAGTAGGATATTTATTTGATAATTTGATATATATTTGCAGCTAAGATTCGATGTTGCCGACTGTCATGCAAGCGTATCATTTGGATTGATGGGAAAGGCGTGGCGCAATCACAAATCAAATACAACAAATAATGTGTTGTCCATGAGAAATAATCGACGAGCCATTGCCTTAATGAAGCCCGATAATATAAATTCAGTGGATGAGTGGCAAGAATTTGTTGCCAATCGATTATCGGAGGAGCATGCTGTGAGTATTTATATGCACTTTTTAATTATATATATATATATAGATATATATTTTCATGACCTATATAAATTAGCAACTTTTTTGTATTTACAGAAAGAAAGAAAACAAAAACAAGAATTGAGGAGCAAAATAACTACCCCACACACAACAAGCCGATTAGGCTATGCTCAATTAGAAGATTCAATGGTAATAATGACTGTTTATTTTCTTTACTTATTTAATGCTAACCATAGTTCTTGTGATTTAGTAGCACAAATAATTGAAATGTGCATGTTTGGGTATGTAGAGAAAAGAGTCTGACACACCCGATAACATTTCAAGGGTGGATGTGTGGATTAATGCACATATGAGAAAGGATGGTCAACCCATAAATGAACAAGTCAAGGAGACTGTGGTAACATGTTTAGGTTTTTTAATTTAAGTTAATCATTTATATTTATTATATTAAATTACTAATGCGTGTGTTTAAAATATGAAATTTTAGGAAATAATTAAGACATATTCCCAAACGACTCAAAGTTCAGGAATTCATGACGATGCCATCAATCATGTATTTGGTTCAGAACATCGAGGAAGAGTGAGAGGGCTTGGGTTTGGGGTAACACTTACAAAATTGAAAACCCAAGCACAACAACAAGAAAATTCCCAAAGATATGAAAAGAAATTTGAAGCAATGATGCGGGACCAAAGGGAGCAAATGTTGGAAGCAATGCGACTTGAAAGGGAGAATATGAGAGAAGAGATGAGGGAGGAAATGAGAGAGCAAATGAGGGAAGAGATGAGGGACCAAATGAGGGAAGAGATGAGGGAACAAATGCAAGAGTTTAGATCATTGTTGGTAAGTGAAAATAAGAATGCATTGTCATCATTTCTATTAAAAATGCTTTGTCATAATTATTTTTCTTTTTTTTCATGCCAGACATAGAATGCTAATAACCAATCTTGTCCCAATGCTTCACCACGTGTCCCATCTACTAAAAATGTTGAAAGAAAAGATTGCGAGTTATTCCATTATAATGGGACAGGATTACTTGTTGCTACTGGTGAAGTTGTTTCCTCAGATCCTTCTACGCTCATAGGTGATGCACCACTGGGTTCTGATTGTTGGAAAGTGTGGGTCAATTTTGTCTTTGAATCCGAAGCACCCCTGTATAGGGCAGATTCCTCCGGCCGTTATTTGCTTGGGCAAGCTCATGGAAATTCAATTGCATGGCCTAGCAAGTTTATCAAGATCAGTAAGTATTCCAAAGTATAATATTTGAATATCTAATTCCATTGATACTGAAAATATAATATATAATATTTGAATATCTAATTCCATTGACACTGAAAATATAACATTTATTTACTTGCAGCTCAGCCTTAGGGATAATCGTATTTTGGGGCTTTTTACTTGTTTTGTGGTTGTATCTCTACAAGAGATATATAGAACTTTTTTGAAAGCAATCTGTTAAGGGCATGTTTGGTTCTTTTGAAAACAACTCTAAGGTTAGTTTCTCTATATATATATATATATATGCACACCATCACAGGCGCACTTGTTGGGGCTTACTTGTTGACACACACCTCTCACAGGCGCACTCTTATGGATTTGATTTGCTATTCTATTATTGAGGACTTAATTTGCCATTCTGTTATTGAGGGTTTGAATTGCTAATATTCTATTATGAGTTTTGATGTTATTTTGCTTTAGGGACAGAATTCTGGGTTGGATGGTAAACTTGTTGGAAAATCTGTTATAGCTATTTGACTTGTTGAAATTTTGTGTTCTAGATAGTATACTTGCTGGAAAATCTGTTCTACCTATTTAACTTGCTTAAAATTGTGTTCTAGATGGTATACTTGCTGTTTGAAATCTGTTTTACCGAAATTTTAATGCTGCCAAAAAATCTACTTTGCTGAATTGTTCAACTTGCTGCCATAAATCTAAAGTTGCTGGAAATTGAGTTTGGCTATTCTAAATTGCTCTATATAGCTGCCATTTAAAATGCTGAATTGCTGAAACTATTTTCTGAAATATGCATGTTGCTGACTTGAGAAATTTAAGGGGCTGATTTGAGATTTTAAAAGTGCTGATTTGGTAATTAAATAGTGCTGATTTGGGTTTAATAAGGTGTTGTTTTGAGAAATTAATTGTGCTGATTTGAGACTTATAAGGTGCTGATTTGACATTTTAATAGTGCTGATTTGAGAACTCAATAGTGCTTATTTAGAGAGAGAGAGAGAGAGAAAGAGAGAGAGGCTTATAATTGTATACATATTTGACTTCTGACCTGGTAGGCATTACATGGCTAATTTATACAACATTGGCAGGTAAATCATAGAAAACACGCAACACAGTTTTAGCAGTTAAATTAGAAGTTTTGAGTGGCTGACGCCATCAATCATGCCACAAAACAGTGAGACCATTAACTTTTTCCAAGTTAAATTAGTAATATATATACATATATTATATATATACGCACATACACATACAGACACATATTAATGGCTCAATGCATTTAAAAAAATTAGGTTCGAACTTCCTATGAAAACTCTTATTATATATATTTACTTATAATTCTTTTCTGTATGACTTTGCTTCTCTTGCCATATTTCTTGAATTAGATATGTTTATCTGCTTGATTAATATTGAGAGAGATTGTCATGGCCTTAATGGATTGTAAGTAGAAGTCAAAATGAGTTGCAGGTCTTTTGCACGACTTATGAGTAGAAATGAAGTTATCGGGAAAGCAAAGCTTTCAATGCAGCATAACTTGTCTCATGGTGCTCCTAGTCTGAAATTGTAAAAAATGTAGAAGTACTGATTGATCATTTCAGTATGTGGCACGTCATCTTACTATTCTGTCATTTAATGTTGTTTTATCCTTATGCAATAACATGGTTTTTACTTTCTGTCTCTATTTCATAGTTCATACTGATATTTTTGTAGACTGATTGCGGACTTGTTTGTTTGTATAAAATTCCATGACAAGAATATGGGCAGTCAATTCTTTACCCAACTTCACTGGTTTTATTTTCACTTCTCTTTTCTTGATCACCAAAGCTTAGATTTTTAGTTGGTTCACATAAACCTTTACACTTCACCTGGAAAAATCTACTCAGTTGAATGGATCATTATTCAACTATTCAATTTTTCTATGATATGAATAATCCTTTACTCTGGGTTCAAGATAGAATAAGAGTTTCAATATACTTGAGTTTGTGCTTAATACTATTGAGCATTGTGATTTATTTAATGTCTCTTTGTGTTTATTTGTAGAATAAAAATGACTGAAAATTAGATGGGTGTATTTTCAATGCTAATTTGGTTTTCTTATCTGTGACTAAAAGAAAGAACATTTGTTGTTTCTGGATATTTTAATACTGAATGTTCTATTGCAGAAACAAAAGATTCACAAAACTCGAGGGTTATCATTTTCTCAAACTTTAGGGGAAGTGTCAGGTGATGATGATACATTGGTATATTCAAACTTATATTTTTTTTTCATGCTGACTTCAGACAACCATTTTGAATTGTCAATGGTGTGTCTTTCTTATTTTATTTTTTAATTCAAAACTTTATCCACCTTGGCATAATGACACTCGTTTCAGGGACATAATGGACGCGTTGGCAAAAATTGGAGAATTTTGTTAAAGCTACCCAGTTTATTGGCCAAAGTTCAGGTTTGTATTCCTGTTCTTTTGCTGTTTGGTATTTTTTATATTCCAAAATATTTAAATTCCTTTTTTTTTCCTCTTCCATTTGTTGTGACATATGTCATTTGTATATTTGGAACTGTCAGTTCTGGTAATGATTGGAAAGTAAATTTTTAGTATATAACTCAAGAATTATGAAATTTTTTTTTCTATATAACTCAACTTAATGAAGCTTCTTTCCTGCAAACCATATCAGCTGTGTGAGCACATCTTTTTTCTGGGGTTATACATAGGGCCAAAGGCAACCCTATCTTTTCTTAGAGCTTCAATCTGTGTTCTTTTTCTCCCCTAATCTATGTAGCACCTTTGACATGTAAAAATATCAACCTGCAATTACAATGATAACACATGGAACATTTATATTCACCAGCCTAGCTAAATTAAGCTTGAGTTTGTTTGGGTTTGCCTCATTCTTTTCTCAAGCATCATTATTGAACTCAGTCTCAGTTCATCAACTAAACAAATGAGTCCAATATGAAGCTGAACCAAAGTTCTTTATGAACATCTTGGTTCATTTGCAGCCGTGATTTTCTAAAACTTTTCACAGTATAAATGAAATGGATAAAAAACATAAGCAGTCAAGTATTATCCACTCCATTCTAGTACTTCATCGTTCAGTATCTTTACTTGAACCTATTAGATTCTGAATCTAGATCTACAATAGAAGTAATGTGCACCATAAATATAGTGCTTCTAAAAGTTTAAGCGCTCAAAAGTCAAAAGCCTTTTTAAATTATATCATAATAAATAAACATATAGGGAGAAGAAAGTCAAAAATTACCATATAGTCTACTGCCACATCCAAAGGAAATGCATCTGCTGCTTTGCTTATACATATTGGTTTAACCTCTTCACTTGTTACCTCAAGTTTATTCTTTCTGTCATGCATAATCTCCGAAATTGTACTGCAACTTCTTTGGATTCCTTTAGATTTCATGGGCTTGTGCACACCTCCCCATTTTCGGCTAGGGATTGGCTCTAATACCATCTGTCATGACTTGCCCTACACCGTGTTGATATTTTTTGTTTTGCACGCTCTCCTCTTGGTGCTCACGGTTTTCAAAATGTGTTTACGCGGTTAGGAGGTGTCCACTATTACTGTTCTTTTTTTTTATTGAAGGTTGGAGGGAGCATCTAGGTTTAGCAAGATTCATGCTGACTACTTATGATGAGAGGTCTCCATCACATAAAGTTCTTGCAATGCATGGAGTTGATTTATCTATAGCAATAAGAGAAGAGATAAGGGGAAAAGTATAGATAGTTAGGTGCAACTTATTGCATATACACTTGAAAGAAAAGAAAGGAATTTATTGCATATATACCAAGAAATTAAAGATACCCACAAAACCCATGTCCAGGTTTTCAATCCTCAAGGTGAAATCAAAATTTTGGAAAGCCCAACCTCATAATTCTTCACCCCCAAAAGAGACAGAGCTGTTCAAATATATCAGAGTTCTAATGACGTTAAAGCTCTACATATAGTTGAATAGTTTGAATATTAAGATAAGAATTGTAGAAAAGAAAAAAAAAAGAGAGAATTGTAAATTTTATATTGACTAAATCAGCTCCAAATTTTTGCATAGGACCTAAGGAAGAATAGAATGTAACCCACAAAATCCATATTCAGATTTTTGATCATCAAAAGTACGAGCCAAATTTTAGAAAGACAAATCTCACTATTGGTTACCCAAAGAAAAGACTAATCTGTTCAAGTATCGAAGAGTTGTAATACTCATAACAGCTCTCCAAACTAAAGTAAGAGAAGTAAGGAATCAAAACTCCAACCCAAGAATTGTGTCCCAGATTCCAATCATTAAAGTGGAAGAAAAGTTTTGAGAATCCTAATTTACAATTTTATATAGAATATGGATTAGAATGTTAAAACATTAAAGGGTTTTTTATGATGGAATTCCTTCAAACTTAACTAAGATACCCGAGTAAATTAAATATCATTTGGGAGAGAGATTAAAAAAGACAGAGATGTAAGGAAATCACATAATATAACTTTCGATCTGCAACTATTTTAAAGTAAAGCTAGCCTTTAGAGATGCTCTGTCTTTCAAGCATAGCTGCCCTTGCTCCTCTGTGGTTCAAACAATGCTCTACACACAAAGATGAGAAGTCTGGAGAGATGATTAGAAAATGAAGGATTGTGATGCAGGGCATGATAATTATAAAAGGATTCAAATAAAGAGTTTCACATGGAATGTATTTTGGGCCTCATGTGATAAAATTTTGAGTTGAGTCGAGTCTTGTGTTAAGCTTCAGTTAATCTACTGTTGGCTTATATTTTAGTGTTTGAGGGTGTTTGGTAATCTTCATATGCTGGACATTGGCAGTAGCAACGGTTCATGAATCTTCTTTTGAGTAAAAAATTATGTTATTTGGTCTTTGTATGTTGGTTTAGTAGGTTAATAAGTATCTCCATAGTCAAAATTTCATAGTTTAATATTTTAGTCCTAATCCCAGAATAAGCAAGGAAAGTCCAGCGGTCTTAATATATCTTTGTATTCTTTAAATTCAATAGAGTTGAATTAAGAACAAAAGAGAAGCTTTGCAGCATCATGTAATGTGACTAATGTCATGTGTGATGAAACCTAATTGGTAAAACATAAGGAATTCTAGGTGAGATTCCTAAAATTCTCCTTTCTATTCTTCCTCCTCCCCCTCCTCCTCTTTATACCCTCCAATCAGATTTTGTTCTTGAAATAACAATCAATCCTTAATTTCTCTAAGCCTTGTTATACCAAAACCTTAAACTTCCATAACCCTAACATTTATCCCTTCCCTTTAGCCTCCAGTTTAACACTCTAAACTCTATATTTAGTTGCCAACCTGATTTTTTAGCAACTGATTCTCTGTAACTCTAGTCACTTTGAAAACCAACCCAATTTTTTTTTTTTAAGTGAAAAACCAAGCCAATTTCAACCCTACACCATTTACTCTGCCTCTTTAAACTCTAAATGTACAAGCTCTCCATAACTTCTGCCCACCATAAACCTATTCATGGCAGCGTTAATTTGAGTTTTCTAGTATTGTCCTGCATAATTTAGGTTTGAAGGACTAATTTTCTAATACAGGTGAGAATCATTTGTTGTGGATGGTTGAGACCTTTGGGTTTTGTACATCCCAAACATATTTGAGCTGCCTCATTGTTTTAAATATAGCATTTAATTCAGTCCTCGGAAGCTTTGTGTGCGAAAGCTTTGTAATTACAATGGACCGCAAAGGTATCAGGCTCAACATTAGAGATCCAGCCATACCTTGAAAAAGGGATCAAGTTAGAAGTTAGGCTAAAACTACTAAATGCCAAAGGCAAAGAATCAACTCACAAACCTTAAGCGAAAAACTATGAATGGATGGAAATCCATAAAGTTGTTACCGTGTGTGATAAGCATCAAGTTTTCTGAAGGAAATTTATCTGCAAGGGCCTTAATAATATGCTCATATCTGGTCCTTGCACCAACGACTGTCTCTTCCCATTTTGGCAACTTGAGTTCCTCGAGCAAACAATCTATGTCAGTACATAGAATAGTTTTTGCAGACTTATAAAGGAAAGTGAAAAGGAATATATATCAAGTATACCTCTTTATATATTCATTGTTTCATTTCATTATATATTGATATTTTTGTGCTTTCTCTGTTGTACTTGCTCCATTGACCCTCTCTCTTTAAATCCCAGGATAATGAACCAGAGCAGCAGTAGCAGTAGCCTTCTCTCCTATTGTACTTGTTCCATTTTGCTTCGATTGCCTCTCAACTACGTCTTCAAGAGCATTGTTGTTTTGCTTAAGTTCATTTGTAGCTAGAATATTCGTCTTTTAAATGTTCATTGTATATTTGTTAATGGTTGTAATTTTTAAGCATGCTGAATGTGCTAGCTTTGGATCCGCAAATTAGATATGCACATACTTTTGGGTTGGATGAAAGTTATTCAAACTGTGTTTTTGGCTTGACTTTCATTTGAATGTTTTTAGCTTCCGATACAAATTGATGTTGGTATTGTATGTATGGTATCACAGGTTTTTGGATTGGATTTCACAGGTTTTTGGAATGAGGTATTAGAAAAACAAATTTTCAAAAAAAAAAAAAAAATTTTAAGGCGGACAATGACCGCCCTTAATAGCTGCTTTTAAGGCGGGCAAAGACCGCCCTTAATAATATCATGTGGGTAGCTTCTAAGGCGACTAAGAAACGCCGTTACTCTTTTACCTTCTACAGCGGTCCAGAACCGCCGTTAATATCTTAGCTTCGAAGGCGGGACAAAGTGTCCTTAAAAAAAATTGGTTTAGCATTTAAGGCGGCTGTAAGCAGCCCTTAATATTAGATTTTAAGGCAAGCCATGCACGTCGTAAATAAATAATATTTTAAGGCAGCCAGAAACCGCCCTTAATAAGCAAGATTTTAAGGCGAGAAGTAACCGTCGTAAATAATTACAGTTTTATGACATGCATGGTCCGCCTTGAATAATTCCGCTTCTAAGGCGGTCTCTGACCATCGTAAATAATGACAGTTCTATGACATGTATGGTCCGCCGTGAATAATTCAATTTTTAAGACACTAAATAACCGCCTTGAAAAATGATTTTAAAGGCGTTTATGGAATTATTAAAGGCAGTTTTTGAATGCCTTAAAAATGTTTCCGCATGCCTTTAAAAAAACTTCGTAATTATAACACCTTAATAGAGGGCAGGCGATTGTCCGCCTTAAAAAGTCATTTAAGGCAGTTTTTGCCCGTCGTAAAAGTCTAGTTTTCTTGTAGTGTATAAAAATATTAGACTTAGAAAATGACCAAACTGCCCTCATGATTATATGCCCACCATTTCACTCTCTACCTTCTGCAACCACAATTAGAAACCCAAACACCAACCATCACCGCCACTAAACCACCACCACCACCACAGTCGCCACTGCCACCACCACCGCTTCTCTCTCTCTCTCATCTCCTCCTCCAACCACCACAACCATTTCACTAATATTACATATTTTATATATCTACATATATATACATATATATTTATACATATGTAGAGAGAGGGGGGAGGAAACCGCCGAGCACCATTGCCACCAACCACAACCACAACCACCACCACCACTGCCACCAACTACTGCCACAAACCAGAACCACAACCACCACAGTCGCTACCACCACCACAACCGCCGCCACCACCACAACCATAACCACAACCACCAATAGCCGCCACCACCACCACCACCACAGCCACAACAAGCCGCCACCACCACAGCCACTGGGTGAAACGTTCATAGATGATGGATGTGCTTGGTGCCTGGCCCACGAATGGGTTGCTTATAGAACTCCCATGTATAGAAGTATATACATATATATATGTGTATATATATATATATTTATATTTATGGGTTATATTGAATGAAATTAGTGGAAGTTGATGAGGAATATGAACTGGGTATGTAATTAACCGTGCTAATTTGATGTGATAGGTGGCTGGTTTGAAGAGAGAATGGATTATTCACATGAACCTTAGAAATTTTAGAATTGGGGATTTCCAATCTAGACTATTATTCATGGAGATTTTTATATCAAAATGAAGGCGAATCCATGAGGAGTTGATTGGTATAAAATTTAGGTTGATTGGAGGTTGGAGGTGGCCGGAGAAGAGGTTGGAATAGGATATCGGCATTTAGCGCTATTGGTAGTATGAAAATATATTGGAAAGGATGATGAATAGTGGTTGGGGTTGTGGTTGGTGGCCGCCTGTGATGGTGGTGGTTGGTGGTAGTGATGGTGGTGATCAGTGGCACTGGTGGTGGTGGCGGTGGTTGGTGGTAGTGTGGTGCTCGGCATATATATATATATATATAATGTAATAACAGCAGGTATGTAATAATAGGGTATAGTTGAGGGAATTTTGGTCCATTAGGTAGGGTTAAATAGGTAATTTTAGTATTAAAAAGGTTAGGTCAAAAGTCAAACGGTAGTATGATCTTTTTACCATCAAAAAGTGGTCTGACATGGCCTACTTTTGGCAAGAGGGGATGTATGTGATATACAACACAAACCTCAGGGGGTATTGGTGACAAAATTGCACAAAGTTGTATCCGCCTGATAATACCTTAAACCTCAAGAGGTGTCAATGAAGTTTAACCAAAAAAATTTAGGGTAAATATCATTGACACCCCCTAAGGTTTGATGTATTATCATGAGGCAACAATTTCATGATTTTTCGTCACCAACACCCCTTGTCATAATTTTTAATTTTTTAATAAGCGAAATGTCCTAATTGCCCCTAATTATTTAAATGAATTTTAATATAAAAAATATTAGAATTGGAAAATGACAAAAATGCCCTCATGATTATATCCCACCATTTCTCTCTCTACCTTTTTCAACCACAATCAGAAACCCTAACCAAAGCACCAACCAGCTCTGTCACCAACCACAACCACTGCCACAACCACAACCACCATCATGGAAAGACATCGAGGAGAACTTCTCCAATCAATGGCATCAACATGCACTCAAAATACGATGATAAATGATGTGTTAGACCCACGCCTCCAAGCTCCAGTGTGCGGACTAGTTGCACGAGATCTTGTTCTGGCTGCTACATTAGCATTTTCTTGCTTACATTCTGAATCAAAGTCTCGGCCAACAATGTGACGTGTTGCTCAAGAGTTTCTTGCTTGCAAGTACTCACTAGCTAAACCTTTGCAGAAAATCTCATTGTCGCAGCTAATGAATCAAGATAGATATTTGATCAAATAATCTAGTAATCTTTGATATTAGTCAATAGAAAATACGGAATGATAGGGTTAATTTCTTGCTTGTTGGATTTGCACAAGCTGTTTGATTTTATGCACTTGTATTACATTTTAGAAATTAAGACGTTTATTTGTTGAACTGATCCATTAAAATCTAACTCTTTGCAAGACGGTGGCCATGCATGTGTATCAATTTGACTTGTAATTTTTGACTAATCTGGTTGTTCTATTCCTTATTAGTAACAATTACATTGAAATGTTAGAGCAATATCTTTAGGTAAGCTTTAATAACGAAAATTCTCAAGTCACAAAATCTCAAAATTTCTTTAAGCTTCTAGTGAAAGCTAGAGATGTAATATATATTTATGATAAAAAAGACTGACAAAAAAGTATGTGAACTGAAACGTGCCACCTTATCATAGATAGTAGTGTGGCTTGACCCTCAATGTACATTGTTGTTTCTTAGCGAAAACTAACCTCTAAGGTGATAAAGGCAGTATTGGACCACCACGTGGGTATGGACAGTGACAAGAGAGGTCCATCAATAGAAACTATAGGTTGATCATATCTTAAACAATCAAGAAATTTTGGTGGTTCAACTTAATCAAAATTTATGCTCGGTTATATTGTAATATCCTATTAAATTCTTATAGATCCATTTTTCATACTTAAAAATTTTTGATTCAATCACATCATATGTTATCATGCAAATTATTGCATGCAAAAGTTGTTCATCCAGCTGCAAAAGTGGGAGGTGCATTAATAATGACTGAAATATATCTATTTAATTAGTAGTTAAACATCACTTTTCTTCATTATATCTATTTAATTAGTAGTTAAACATCATTTTTCTTCATTAAAGACACGCGGCAATAGAATGTTATCCGCAAATCAGTGCATGCATCACTACAACAAATAGGAGTATTTGTGATAGGAAGAAAAAATTTGTCAAAAAAAAATGATTTTTTTGTTACAGTTTATAAAAATGTAACAATTGTTTAATTATTTATAACATTTATCACTATCTGTCACCATTGGCTAATTATTTGTAACATGTTTTACTCGTCCGTTACAAATACCTAATTATTTGTTACATTTATTATTCATCTGCGACAAATAATTTTGTGACGAAAATTTATTCCATCACAGATATTTATAATAGTGACATATTTTAATCATCCATTACAAATAATTAATTATTTGTTACATTTATTATTTATCTATTACAAATAATTTTGTTACGAAATGAATTTCGTCACACATTTTTACAATAGTGACCGATTTAATTTTCGTCACGTCATTTTGAACCATTACTACTCGCTCACTCACTCTCATACGTTCGAGCTCACTCATTCTGTGAGTCTCTCATTTTCCCTCTCCTCCCCACTTGTCCCCCTCTCTCTCTCTCCTCTCTCCACTGTGTGCCGAAATTGCTCTAGAGGCACATGATTTCTCTGACAAATCTCCACAAATTTTTCAGCATCTAATCACCTCTGATCTTCTCCAGCCTCTTCCATCATCATCTCCGATCTCTAAGTTCTTAAGGTGTTGGCGAGAAATTCGAATGAAGGTTGTTGGGCTTGTAAACAGTCTTCGGTTCATTCACTGTGATCTCACCTAGGGTTCCTAAATCTTCATTCTCAAATTTCATCTCTAAAAGGTGAGTTTATAAATTGTTTTCGACCTCCTGTCTTTCAAATGCTTCCACATTTCAATATATTAGATCGGGTGTCAATTTGATTCGCTTGAATCTGAATATCTAATCATACATTCCAGTTGGTCAAATTTCACAATTCTCATATAATCCAAGTGTCCTTATTGTATCAATTTGAATGTTTTAATCAATTATCAAATATAGGCTTGGATTTATTTCAGATCTATAGTTTAAATTTGTATTGATTAATTTTACGTTTCTTTGCTTAATTTTACGTTTCAAAGAAGCCTCCACTTTCAAATATATAAGCTAACATTACCCTTAAACCTAGTGGCCATTTATGAAACTAGTGTGTTCTGATTGGAAGAAAAGACATATTTAATTGAATATTTTTTGTGCAAACTTTGATTAGCAAAAATATCTGTGTGGTTTTAGTCAGACCTCCTTGATATGCTAATGACCTAAAACAAAGAATAAGAGATCTTAATGTTAATACTCTTCTATCTGAGACTATAATTCAGAATGTGTTGTTTGGTGGTGTTTACAACAATTCAAAATGACTATCTAAAGGGACAATCTGGATGCATATTATTAGAGGCATTCTAACTCAATTAGTCTTCATATATGCCCGAAGTTTGAGTTGCCACTACAAAGACATGTAGTATGCTTTTTCAAAACCTAAGGCTTCCAAACGACCCTTAACTTGATATATTTTCACCTTCTCATGTTAAGACAAAAGAAAAAGAAAACTACTACTTGGAGTTCAATCTAATGAGTATTCATTGAATTAATCTTTTCTTGCGGTGGAATATTTAGAAACTTACTTAAATTGGTACCCCGTTAGACAAAGCAACTAGACTGATTAACTTAAATACTTACTATATTTACAAGTATGCTTATGTAACAACACAATATAAGCTACTAAACTAACATGTGGATCTTATATAACTATTTCATGTTTCATTTATTGAATATTTATAGCTACTGTTAGAGAATTTTTGGATCTCTGGCTTTTCCAATTTCTGTGGTTTGATCATCACTTGATTGACTATGGTGCATGGTGGTACTAGTGCTATATCTACTGATGTTGGTTCAATGACCAATCGAGGTGAGATATAGCTGATCAAGTTGATCAACTGCATTTTTACCTATTCTCATTATCTGAAGTTGTCCTTAATATGAACCAATGGTGGTTGTATGTCATGTTCTATCTATGCAAAACTACATTTTATTAGTTGAAATTTATTGAAATGAAATCTTTTAGTAGGTTCTAAATGGAAAGGTCGTGGTGAATCGGTGAATGATGCGTTTGAGAAGCTTTTGGAATATAACAAGAACGAACCTATAGAGATAATTTTCAGGTTAGATTTGATGAAGCCAGTAGATGGTTTCGGGAAAGAGTGAGCAACTGAGGTAGCTAGGGATCCTAACATGGACACATGCTCCGCATCAATATGTCAGATGGAATGATATAGTTGACAGTCGAAGGTAGCTATTTTGTGATATAATTGTGGTAAATTTTTGCCAAAATGATCTACATTTTCAAGTTGTAAAATTCGTACTTCTGTTAAATTTTACTGTATTAGGTAATAAGTATGGACATTGAAAAACCATCAATGTACAGATATTCTCATCCGTTGAACATGCACAACCAGTTCACTGCCGAGGAAGATATGGCTACTGCCGCAAGGACTCCATCGACAACCCATATGTTCCATATAAAGCTCACGATCTCAAAGACGATGGCGTTGGCAGAAGAGACGACGAAATTGGTGGAATAGATGTCGTCGACGTCGCATCTTTCGACGCCATCTATGATGATGACGAATCTGATTTGCCCATTCAGTGATATAAATTTGATTTTAAGAATTTTAATTTCAATCGAAATTATTTCAATTGATATTAAAAAGAGAGAGAGAGATTTTGCAATTTTCAGAATTTCAACCGAGAAATTAGAGAAGGAGATTTTACAAACACTTTGTTCACAATTTCCAGAGATTTAACTAAGAAATATAGAGAGATTTGAAAGGGCAAGTTCTCCATATTAACTTCGTGACATGACTGATTATGAACTATTTTCTAATATATAACTGGAAATATATGAAATTGCTAGCTAGCTAGTTTTTTTAAATTAATCCACGATTAGGAAATGAAAATTACCTACTAAAAAATTAGAGCTTTTTTCTTCTAAAAAGCCGACGATTTCTTTCATTGGTTA
Source organism: Cornus controversa (assembly GCA_026545225.1). Taxonomy (NCBI): domain Eukaryota; kingdom Viridiplantae; phylum Streptophyta; class Magnoliopsida; order Cornales; family Cornaceae; genus Cornus; species Cornus controversa. The sequence goes on along the minus strand of CM048845.1, from coordinate 32,067,932 downwards.
ACTAGAAGCAACAATAATTGACAAATTTGAATGTCAAAACTTATTGATTGAGTTGTACCTTCTGTCGGACTTCTGTCTTGATCTTTGGAGAACATCAAGGCTGCCCCCACTAACCTTCTAATTCTACTCGATAAATATAAGTTAGGTGATATATATATATATATATATCATATTGTTTTGAATTTTCCCTCACGCCATTTTTATTCTTTCGATGAGATGTTGACAGAATAAGTTAGGTGATTCTTTAGAGTGCTTCAAAATGACTTGACTTGTTAAACGGCAAGCGTCTTCATCACTTTTCCGTGTTGACGATAATCATGGAGAGTGTTGGCAGCAACTAGTACAGAGGAAGACCAACTTTATATCTTTGGGCTGATCAATAATCACGTGATGCTCTAAAATCAACTCCGTGCAAGACGGTGGCCGTGCATGACGGGTCATTTGAATCTTGTTTGGTATCAATTTGACTTCTATTATTTCATCAATTTAATTTCTGTTATTTGATCAATTTGGTTGTTCTATCCCTTATTAACAAGGAGAAACTGATCAAAATTAAAAAGTAATTACTTTAAAGTGATACAATCTTAAAATTAAATTGCTCTTTAGTAATTATTTGTCAAAGCATTTTATTTAGTTACTAAAAATAATTAATTATTATAGGATTAGAAAGTGTAGTCATAATTAAATCCAATTTTGCATTCTAAAAATATAGAAATATATATATATATATATATATATATATATATATATATAGTTAGGATTTTGATTGTATTTTATAGAGATATACAGTTGACACCGATAGTTCAAAATTGTAGAAATTCTAATATTTAAAAGTTCAATTGAACAAGAGAGAGTTAATAATGAATAATTATCATATGAGGGAAAGTTAAAAAAAAATGTAATAATGGATAATTACTATATGATGGAAAGTTAAAAAAATAAATGATTTGGAGTGTATAAAATCTAGATTCACCATATTTATATTCTTAGTATTTAAGTATAGGCAAGGGTGTGTATAGACAATATTTACGGTTGAGGAGAAAGAGATGGGGATGAGTTTTTGTAATTGAGTCTAAAATGACCACTAAAGAGTAATATAGTTTTAGAATTAATAACTATTTGTCTTTTTGTGATTTTATAGTCAATATATAACAATTATCTTTAATTTTGATCACTTAAATCTAATTTTTTCCATTAATAATAGCTACACCAGCGGGGTAGCTGTCATCTATTCGAATTTTGTTCAACCTGACTATTCTTCATCAACCAAATTATTGTGATCAAATGATGTGAAATTTTAATGGTCTAAATAATGTGAACTAATTTTAAGGAAGTTGTAGTGATCCTTGTGAGGAGGTGCGAAAGACACTAGGCGAGTTATTATATTGGCAGAGTACAGGGTGCTCAATTCCACATCGTCTGGATGTGGAAGATGAGATGTTCTTATATGTAGTAAAATTTAAGAATAAAATCGTGTGAGCTTTACTCAAAACTAACAATATCATACCATCTAATAGAACGGATTAGTACAAATGATATCAGAGTTACACCCAGCCCGCTCCATCTACAATGACCACAAAGCATATATTAATTTGAATGTTTTTTTGAGTGGACAATTTTGCCTTTATCCCTTTCTATTCCTTATTGTGGTTTGGCCAAACATGATGCTTATGGTCAACCTACAGATACATCAATGCATTTATGCAAAAACATTCCATTCAAACATACATTAAAGCATCAAATAGCCTGACTTGACAGTGCCCCCAATTGGCCAAAAATAATAAGACCTTGACTTCCAGTGCTAGGGACAGATCCAGAGAGTGATAATTGGGGGGCCAAATTAATATTTTTAAATATATATATATAATTAAATAATATTTTATTATTCTTTATACATAGAAATATTTCTTTTAAATATGAACAAAAAATTAAAATAAAATCATGTATAAACAAAAATATATTTAACATTCCATGCATATAGAATTATATCTAATTTTGACATACATAAAATACATATATATAATATAAGTGGAACAAAAAAAATCTAACATTCAAAAATAGTAAAACAAAGAGAAGAAAAATATAGATTATATTTCCCTATATATATATCTATAAATCTAGATTTCCAAAATGAAGTTTGAAATATTTCAAATTGAGATTGTTTTTTTTAGTAATTTTAATTTCAACTATTTTAGGACCCTGTAAAATAGGAATTTTAAAAAAAAATTTGTTCTCCGCCCCCTGCCGGTGCCCAAGTCAAGAAGACGCAACTCTTTAAAGTCTCATTTGGTATGATGAGTCTCGGAACCAAACTGCTGCTTTCAATTGAATCCAACAGTTTGAACTTTTATAATGTCATCCTGCAATTCCATTTCTGTAATGCTAGTAATATGGTATACCACATTACTCTTTTACTATGCATCTAATGTTACTATCTCGACTGCTTATGTGGTGGCAGCGTCCAAATTATCATCAACACCGTCAAATGAATTGGAAGCACAAGCTCTGCGTAGTAGTGGCTGGTGGGATATGCATGCACACAACACCTCAGATGATGATCATTGCAAATGGGCTGGCATAGTTTGCAACGATGCTGGAAGTGTCACGGAGATTAGTCTCCCTCATCGCTTTAACTTGGGAGGTAAGTTGGGGAAATTTAACTTCTCTTCCTTCCCAAACCTAGTCCGTCTTGATCTTGGTGGTAATGGACTCAAAGGGACTATCCCAGATGAAATAGGTATGCTTCCAAAACTTACCTATCTCAATTTGTCCTCCAATGATCTTCACGGTTTGTTCCCTCTTTCTCTGGCTAGCCTGACCGAATTAGTAGAGCTTGACATTTCTGATACTGCAATTTATGGTTCCATTTCTTCAAAAATAGGGAATCTAAAGAATTTGGTTTCTCTAAATCTTAGTCGCAACTACTTCCTTGACGGTCCAATCCCTCCTGCTCTTGGCAACTTATCCAATCTGATCTCACTGGACCTTCGTAGGAACAAACTCAATGGACCAATACCTCCAGCTCTTGGCAACTTATCCAATCTGATCTCACTAGACCTTGGTAGCAACCAACTCAATGGAGCAATACCTCCAGCTCTTGGCAACTTATCCAATCTCACCTCACTGGACCTTAGTTGGAACGATCTCCATGGACCAATTCCATCTGCTTTTGGGTTTTTGACAAATCTCACCCGACTCTCCCTTGCTTCCAATTCAATCAATGGTTACATCCCTCCAGAAATAGGGAACTTGAAGAATTTGGTTTCTCTCTCCCTTGCTTCCAATTCAATCAATGGTTACATCCCTCCAGAAATAGGGAACTTGACGAATTTGGTTTCTCTCTCCCTTGCTTCCAATTCAATCAATGGTTACATCCCTCTAGAAATAGGGAACTTGAAGAATTTGGTTGAGCTAGACTTTAGTAGCAACCAAATCACAGGCCCAATTCCTTCTACTCTAGGTCATTTAACGGATTTGGTTTCTCTCTCCCTTTCTGTCAATGCAATCAATGCTTCCATCCCTCCAGAAATAGGGAACTTGAAGAATTTGGTTGAGCTAGACTTTAGTAGCAACCAAATCACAGGTTCAATTCCTTCCAGTCTGGGTCGATTGTCCAAACTGATGGACTTGTACCTTGCTTCCAATTCAATCAATAGTTCCATCCCTCCAGAAATAGGGAACTTGAAGAATTTGGTTGAGCTAGACTTTAGTAGCAACCAAATCACAGGCCCAATTCCTTCTACTCTAGGTCATTTAACGGATTTGGTTTCTATCTCCCTTTCTGTCAATGCAATCAATGCTTCCATCCCTCCAGAAATAGGGAACTTGAAGAATTTGGTTGAGCTAGACTTTAGTAGCAACCAAATCACAGGTTCAATTCCTTCCAGTCTGGGTCGATTGTCCAAACTGATGGACTTGTACCTTGCTTCCAATTCAATCAATAGTTCCATCCCTCCAGAAATAGGGAACTTGAAGAATTTGGTTTATCTAGACTTTAGTAGCAACCGAATCACAGGCCCAATTCCTTCTACTCTATGTCATTTAACGGATTTGGTTTCTCTCTCCCTTGCTTCCAATTCAATCAATGGTTACATCCCTCCACAAATAGGGAACTTGAAGGACTTGGTTGATCTACACTTTGGTAGCAACAGAATCACAGGCCCAATTCCTTCCAGTCTGGGTCGATTGTCCAAACTGATGGACTTGTACCTTGCTTCAAATCAAATCAATGGTTCTCTACCTCAAGAAATCGGGAATATGAAATCCTTGAGAACTCTACACCTTTCCCATAACGAGATACAGGGTTCCCTACCTCAAGACCTTACCAAATTAACTGAACTCGCTGATCTTGACATTTCCTCAAACCAACTCACTGGCTCCATACCAGTCCCAACTGATGCCACGAATTGGGCTTATTTGCAATATTTGATATTGAGCAACAACTCCTTGAATGGCAGCATCCCACTTCAGATAGCTAACCTTTCTTCTCTATCAACTGTTGACCTTAGTTATAATAACCTCTCTGGCATCATTCCCCCATCTCTTATATGCATAACATATTTGTACTTATCAAACAATGCTTTTGAGAATGGATACTCATGGCCTATCAACACTGATTCTGTTTCTTGCCATCAATCTGAAACTGAATCTGTTTCTTCCCATCAATCTGATTCTCCCAAGAAAAGAATTGCAATTAAAAGAATTGCAATTTTTCTTCCAATTCCAATTTTCATTGTCTTCCTAATTCTAGGTTATTTGTACTACTCTAAATGTAAGGTTAAGAAAACCCAATCTCAGTCTAGAGTGACAAAGCATGGAGATTTGTTCTCAATATGGAACTATGACGGGACAATGGCATACGAAGATATCATCAACGCTACAGAGGACTTTGACATTAGATATTGTATTGGAACCGGAGGTTATGGGAGTGTTTATAGAGCACAGCTGCCTAGTGGGAAAATAGTTGCATTGAAGAAACTTCATCGTTTGGAAGGCGAAGATCCGGCTTACGATAAAAGTTTCAGGAATGAGGCACACTTTTTATCACAAATACGGCATCGGAACATTGTCAAGCTTTATGGGTTCTGTCTACACAAGCAATGCATGTTTTTGGTTTATGAGTACATGGAAAGGGGAAGCCTGTTTTTGGTCTTAAGAAATGAACTTGAAGCTGTGGAAATGAATTGGACTACAAGGGTGAATGTGGTGAAAGGCATTGCCAATGCTTTGTCTTACATGCATCATGATTGCACCCCACCCATTCTTCACCGTGACATTTCAAGCAACAACATTCTTTTAAATTCAGAATCGAACGCTTGTGTCGCTGATTTTGGCACTGCTAGATTGTTGGATCCTGATTCGTCTAATCATACTGTGATAGTAGGCACTTATGGATATGTTGCTCCAGGTATAGCACTGCTATTCTTTACTTGTATCTACCATTCATTCTGTGAAAGGGAATGATGTTATGGCTTGATTAGTATAATAACTTCTATTTTTCTACTAAACATAATTAACAAAATTGCTTATCATACAAGTATAATATGAACACCTACATACATATAATATAAAAAAATTCTTCTGTTTTCCATACTACTTTGAAAGTTAATGAAAATTCTGTCTACACAAGCTAATAAGCTATGCATGTTTCTGGTTTCTGAATACAAGGGAGAGGGGAAGCCTATCTTCAATCTTGACAAAAGAAGTTGAAACTGTGGAATTGGATTGGATAAAGAGGGTGAATGTGGTGAAAGGCATTGCCCATGCTTTAGCTTACATGCATTGTGATTGCAGCCCACCTATTGTTCACCTTGATAAATCAAGCAACAACATTCTTTTGAATTCAAAACTAGATGCTTGTCTCTGACTTTGGCCCTGCTTGATTACTTAGATCCTGATCGTCCAATAAAACCTTGATGGTAGCCACTTACAAATATGTTGCTCCAAGTATATATATCACAGCTTCTTAAACTTAGATATATCACACTAGTGTAACAGTTTTATAGCTTGACTAGTCATGTACTCAAAATAATCTTGTCCATGGACAACAGGTCTCTACTTGGTATAATTTTCTTTCCTCATATATTAACACTTCATGGTAAATTAGTACTTCTCTCTTATCATACAAGCTTGAGCTCTCTAACACTAAACTAAATTTACTAGTGTTGTTGGAATTAATTCTGTCTGTCTAGTCAGAGGCTGCCTTTTAGTTTTTTTTTTTTTTTTTTAAAAAAAAATCACTCCGCACTATCTATAAAAAATAACAAGGAAAAATAACCAAGGCTGTGTTCGGCTGCGCGGAATTGGAATTGGTGAAATTGGATAAAATTTTATTAATAAAATTATGTTAATCGTTAACAAAAATTTTTTCAATTCCAATTTCAAGACTCCAATTCCACGAAGATGTATTTGTAACTGCTTCACTATGGATATAGGAGACAAATAGATGAATAAATTCCATAATATTTATTTGCAACATTGTAATGTTTTTCTTTCTTATTGCAAAGGATAAAGTAAAACTTGGTTTCCTCTTACATGTATATTTCTTGTTGAGGCATCACTTACATACTTTTTGTTTTTTATTGATGCAGAACTTGCCTTCACCATGGTTGTGACAGAAAAATGTGATGTTTATAGTTTTGGAGTTGTGGCCCTCGAAACAATAATGGGAAGGCATCCAGGAGAACTTCTGTCCGCACTATCATCGGCATCAGCTCAACATATAATGTTGAAGGACGTTATGGATCCACGTCCTCTCCTTCCTGCAAATCAATCAGTTGCTCAGGATGTCGTTCTTGTAACAAGGCTCGCACTAGCATGTGTACATCCCAATCCAAAATCTCGACCGACAATGGAACAGGTCTGTCGACAGTTCCTTGTTCGCAAGCCACCATTGCCCAAGCATGCTATCACAATGTGGGAGCTCATGAATCATGAAATATATGTTTCATAGTTGAAAATGAGGAATGATTGGTTAGTTAATTTGAAAATAAAATGTACAAGTTTGTTTCTAAACATGGATATTGGCAAAGTGGGGAAGAAAATGAATAAAGGGTTTGTTCGGATGTTTGGAATTGGAATTGGGGGGCCCAATTCCAAATGTTTTGTTTGGTTTCACTTCACATATATGGAATTGGAATTCAGTTTAAATTCAAAATGGCCCAATTCCTCGATTATAATTCCAAAGCTCAGAGTCATAATTTTAATTCCAAATCAGTATAAATTCAATCGAACTCTCGACTCCATCATCACTACACCGATCACTCTCTCCACTCTATTGTCAGACTCTATCTTCACGAGCTTAGAGAATCCATAGATGACCTAGTTTAGAGAACTCCATCATCAGCGTCACTCTTCTACTCCATCATCATCCTCTCTCTCTAGGTTCTCTCTATATGTATTATATAGATACAAATAACTCCATAGAAATAGTTCAGCTAATCGTGGATAAGTCCATATTCATTCGGAAAACACAAGGAAAAACTAGAAGATAAAAAACATAATTAACAAAATTGCGTATTATACAAGTATAATATGAACACCTACATACATATAATTAATATATAAAAATACTTCTGTTTTCCATACTAGTTTGAAAGTTAATGAAAATTCTGTCTACACAAGCTAATAAGCTATGCATGTTTCTGGTTTCTGAATACAAGGGAGAGGGGAAGCATATCTTCAATCTTGATAAAAGAAGTTGAAACTGTGGAATTGGATTGGATAAAGAGGGTGAATGTGGTGAAAGGCATTGCCCATGCTTTAGCTTACATGCATTGTGATTGTCAAGCAACAACATTCTTTTGAATTCAAAACTAGATGCTTGTCTCTGACTTCCTGATCGTCAAATAAAACCTTGATGGTAGCCACTTACAAATATGTTGCTCCAAGTATATATATCACAACTTCTTAAACTTAGATATATCACACCAGTGGACAGTTTTATAGATTGACTAGTCATGTACTCAAAATAATCTTGTCCATGGACAACAGGTCTCTACTTGGTATAATTGTCTTTCCTCATATATTAACACTTCATGGTACATTAGTACTTCTCTCTTGTCATACAACCTTGAGCACTCTAACACTATACTAAATTTACTAATGTTGTTGGAATTAATTCTGTCTGTCTAGTTAGAGGTTGCCTTTTAGTTTTTTTTTTTTTTTAAAAAAAAATATCACTTCTCACTATCTGTAAAAAATCATAAGGAAAAATAACTAAGGTTGTGTTCGGCTGCGCGGAATTGGAATTGGTGGAATTGAATAAATTTTGTTAATAAAATTCTGTTAATCATTAACAAAAAAATTTCCAATTCCAATTCCCAAGCTCTAATTCCATGAAACCGAACACACCCTAAATGTATTTGTAATTGCTTCACTATGGATATAGGAGACAAATAGATGAATAAATTCTATAATATTTATTTGCAACATTGTAATTAATGTTTTTCTTTCTTATTGCAAAGGATAAAGTAAAACTTGGTTTCCTCTTACATGTATATTTCTTGTTGATGCATCACTTGCATACTTTTTATTTTTTGTTGATGCAGAACTTGCCTTCACCATGATTGTGACTCAAAAATGTGATGTTTATAGTTTCGGAGTTGTGGCCCTCGAAACAATAATGGGAAGACATCCAGGAGAACTTCTGTCCTCACTATCATTGGCATTAGCTCAACATATAATGTTGAAGGATGTTATGGATCCACGTCCTCTCCTTCCTGCAAATCAATCGGTTGTTCAGGATGTGGTTCTTGTAACAAGGCTAGCGCTAGCATGTGTACATCCCAATCAAAAATCTCGGCCAACAATGGAACAGGTTTGCCGACAGTTCCTTGTTCGCAAGCCCCCACTGCCCAAGCATGCTATCACAATGTGGGAGCTCATGAATCATTAAACATATGTTTTATAGTTGAAAGTGAGGAATGACTGGTTAGTTAATTTGAAAATAAAATGTACAAGTTTGTTTCTAAACATGTATATTGGCAAAGTGGGGAAGAAAATGAATAAAGGGTTTGTTTGGATGTTTGGAATTGGGCCCTTGGAATTGGAATTGGGGGGGCCAATTCCAAATGTTTTGTTTGGTTTCACTACACAAATATGGAAGTGGAATTCAGTTTGAATTCAAAATGGCCCAATTCTTCGATTATAATTCCAAAGCTCAGAGTCATAATTTTAATTCCAACTTAAAATTCAATCGAACTCTCGACTCCATCGTCACCGAACACAGATGACTTTCCCGACTCCATCGTCACTAGCACCAATCACTCTCTCCACTCTATCGTCAGATTCCATCTTCACCGAGCTCAGAGAATTCACAGATGACCTAGTTTAGAGAACTCCATCATCAGCGTCACTCTTCTACTCCATCATAATCCTCTCTCTCCAGGTTCTCTATATGTATTATATAGATGCAAATAAGTCCATAGAAATAGTTCAGCTAATCATGGATAAGTCCATATTTATTTGAAAAACACAAGGAAAAACTAGAAGATGAAAAACAATGTGTTGTTTTTCTAATTAGAATATCTAAATGTATATATTATATAGCGGTGTGTAATGAATCTTTCTACGTCTATATATATATATATATAGTAAAGGTAGGTTGTCTATATTTTCAATCACTATTGTATTAATTGATTCATCTATGTCTTCTCTTCGAAATTATGGAATAGAGGTTGGGTGAGTTTAATTTGTTTTTTTGATTCATCTAAGCATATAATATTGTTATATGTGGGAAAACACCAGTTTGCACTTAACATGTTCGACAGACTGCTTGGTGTGATGGTAAGTGTCCTTGCCCAAAGCGGTATATTTCAGATTCAAAATTGGGTTTGAAATTTGGGAACAGTATTTCTAAAAATGAGAATAAGGTTTGCCGACATCCACCTCTCTCAAAATCAGCTCAAGTACAACATTTTTTTTTTATGTTCGATAGAATGCTTGAATTAAATTCTAGGATTCACTTCCTCAAAACAATTATTAGGGAAGGTAATCAAATAGATTTCAACCCATTTAAATGCTTGAAAAAGGTAATCAACTAATTTTTATGGTCTAATATATTATAATAATTTCGTGACTTTAGGTCACCTTGTATATGCTTGAACATATGTATTATTGACAGGTTGATTTAATATAGTTACATTAGAGATTGCATTTTAATGTTCTTATCGATACTTCTAAGGGAAGTGTAAGAGTATCTCCTATTGCTTAGCTAAAACTCCTTTTAGCTAACCAAACCAACAAATGTTGATCCAATAGCTTCGTCAAAAATTAGGTCTCACATGTAACTTAGTTATGTGCTTAGCTTAATCAAGCTAACCATCCAGCCATGTAAAATAAATTTTTGGGTTAACTTCATTGACACCCCTTGAGGTTTGAGATATTGTCACGCGGCTACAACTTTGTGTAATTTTGTCACCAACACCCCCTGAGATTTGTGTCGTATATCACATACACCCCCTCCTGCCAAAAGTAGGCAGTGTCAGACCACTTTTTGATGGTAAAAAGACCATGCTACCTTTTGACTTTTGACCTAACCTTTTTAAATACTAAAATTACATATTTAACCCTGCCTAATGGACCAAAATGCCCCGAACTATGCCCTATTATTACATTATATATATATATATACATATATATTTACCACCACTGCCACCAACCACAACCACCACCACTACTGTCGAACTCCCATAACCAACCCCTTCACCACACACCTCCGTCACCATTATATATATATAGTCTAAATCTATATAGCTATACATAGCTTCTGTTTACTCAGTTCATCATCAGCACCACCACCGACCAAAATTGACCCAATTCTGGCCACCATCATCACCGTTTCTCACCACCGAAACCGAGCTCCATCATCGCCGAGAAGTGAAAACCCATCATCTTCAAAGAATTTTTCTATATACCCACACAAACATATATATATATATATATATATAAACACACACACACACACATATATTTATGTATCAGATTTGGGTTTGTCTCATCGGCGGGATATTCGGGCTCTATCAGAGTTCGTAGCCCAAGGCAGAGGGACTGGAATCTTCAAGGTTTCAGTTCGCACCGCGTTGCATCTCGGTCAGCGGCCAACTCTTGAGTTGAGGCCTCACCCACTTAGGAAAATACAGATTGGGTGTTTTGTGGTGACTGTGGTTGGGATTGTGGTGGTGGTGACTATGGTTGTGGATAGTGGTGGTGGATTTAGTGACTGTGGTTGGGATTGTGGTTGTGGATTTGGTGACTATGGTTGTGAATTGTAGATTTGGTCACTGTGATTTAGGGATTGTGGCTGTGGTTAGTGGCAGTGGTTGGTGGTTGTGGTTGGGCATTATAAAGGATTTTGGGTTTTGAGTTTTGTTCTCTGTGATGTATATGTGTGTGTGTGTGTGTGTGTGTATTTGGCAAAGAATAGTTTGGATTATTGTTTAGATTCGACAGAGACAGAGAGTGAAGGGAGGTTTGAGAGAGAGAGAGAGAAAGTCTAGTGGTGGTGGTTGTTGTTGGTAGCAGTGGTTGGAGGAGGAGATGGTGGTTGTCATTGGCAACAGTGGTTGGTGGCGATGGTTGTGGTTGTGGTTGGTGGCTGTGGTGGTTAAAGGAGGAGATGAGAGAGAAAAAAGTAGTAGTGGTGGCTGTGGTTTTTCAAGTACTTCTCCAATTCCATCCCTTGTGTCTCCTCCATAACTTAAGCTCAAGCCCTTACCGGCTACTCTCAAGTATATGTTCCTTGGCCCAAATAACACCCTTCCGGTCATCATAACTTCAATCTAACAAATGATCAAGATTGTTCACTCATAATGGTACTTAAGGAACATAAAGGCACTATAGGGTGAAGTGTTGCCGATTTAAAAAGCATAGATCCTTCATTTGTATGCATCGTATACATTTGGAAGATGATGCAAAGACCTTGAGAGAGACACAGCGTAGGCAAAACTCTAATATGAAAGAAGTAGTCATGAAGGAGGTGGTAAAATTGCTAGATGCCAATATTATATACCCCATCTCAGATATCAAGTGGATAAGTCCCACACAAGTGGTGCCAAACAAATCATGCATCATTGTGCTCTAAAATGAACAAGGAGAGTAAGTTCCTCAATGCACAACCACCGGATGGAGGGTGTGTATTGATTATAGGAAGCAAAATTATTCCACTAGGAAAGATCACTTCTCACTTCCATTTATAGATCAAATCCTAGAAAGGCTTGCGAGCCAAAATTTTTATTGCTTCTTAAACAGATATTCCAGCTATAATCAAGCTTCAATAGACCTGCAAGACCAAGAAAAGACAACCTTGACATGTCCATACAGAACATTTACATATAGACGCATACCCTTTGGGCTATGCAATGCACCGGCAACTTTTCAATGGTACATGATGTTTATTTTTTCGGATATGGTGGACAGGTTCTTAGAGGTATTCATGGATGATTTCTCTGTCTTTAGACCTTCTTTTGATTCATGCCTTCATAATCTTACACTTGTACTCAAGCATTGTAAGGACATGAACTTAATTCTTAGTTGGGAAAAAAGTCATTTCATGCTTCAAGAGGGTATTGTCCTCCGGCACATTATGTCCAAAAGAGGCATAGAATTTCATAGAGCCAAGGTCGAACCCATTGCTAAGCTTCCTCCACTTTCATCAGTGAGGGGCATTCGTTCATTCCTAGGCCATGCGGGATTCTACCGCCGTTTCATCAAAGACTTTAGCAAGATATCCCTCTTGACTTCTCTGAAACACTTAAATCTCTTTAAAGCACTGGATTAAGCCCTATTTGCTCCAACTAACTACAATTCAAGATTAAACCAAATTAAAACTAAAAAGACATAAAAATCCATCACTAAGTTACTATCATATGCTTGATCAAGGGCCTAAATGTACAACATTTGAAACATATCAGAGAGAAAGCCCTAGAGAGAGAGAAACTATAAATTTGAAATTTTGAAAAGTTGATGTTCAAATTCCGAAATCACTATGTTTCACTTTTTTTACGAATTTAATTTATTTAAGCTTTCATATTAAAAGAAATCATTTTATTTAAAATCAATACATTTAGTTAAAAAATAAACAGCATATTTTTCCATCTCATTGATTCTAATTCAATTTTCTACAAAGTCAATTCACCTTTTCAAAACTTAATTTAAAATTTTAAAGTTTAATTTCAATCAAATTTAGAAATATCTAATTTAATTCTTCAATTGTAAGTTTTTTTTAATGAATGTATATTAAATTAATTTATTACATTTGTGTATAACCAATAAAATAATTTAGTGCGTGACAAATATTCATTAAGTTATGATAAGTGAGGAAAAAATATATAATAAAATTTTTATATTTAAAAACTACAAATAATTATAAATAATGAAAAAAAGCTACAAAAATTGAAGTCAACAAAAAATCAAAACTAGTCATTCAAAAATAAACAAGCCAGTTTGTATTTTCAACGCACTTAACTCGAAAAAAAATGGATAATCAAATCAAAATATTTAATTCACAACCCTATTTCATTTTCTTTACATATCAAATTTATTTTCAACGAAGTCAATTAGCCTTTTCAACACTCAGTTTCAATTTGTAAATACATTTTAGAAATAATATGTGTATAAATAGACTTAGTGAGAGAGCTAGAGAGTTCATATGAATATTTATAGATTTATAGAATTTATATAGATTCAACACACTTAATATTAAAGAGAGAAACTTGAAAAAAAAAATATTGGATATAGAGAATTTATAAAAGTGAAAATTTGAAAAGTTACTATTTATTTAATTCGCAAATCATCATATTTTATTTTTTATGTATTTAATTTATTTAAGCTTTCAACTTGAAAAAGATGACATTTTATTTAAAATTAACACAATTACTTCGTAAATAGACAGTGTGGTACCTCGCCCAAAATCTCTCACACCCGCCCACAAGGGTCACCACATTGGATGCATTCTTGACAAGTCAAATGAAGTTGGAATTAGACATATAATAGATCGTTAGAAATCTTATCGAGTTTAGTTGTTCACAATATAAAGATCGATCTGTTGGGACAGGAGTATGGTGGAAGCATGGTTCATCAATTTCGTTGAACCCCTTGGTGTATGAAAGATAATGTCCTAATGAACACCTAGGGCAGCGCTGTGCGCGAGCTGCACAACACGGCCTGGCCTACTCACACACGTTGATGCAGGAGCATCCGAGTCAGATGATGCTGAGCTGTCAGACGACACGGTGATGGCACTGAAATATCTTGAGTTGGCAGATCAGCGTAAAGATGGCAGGAAACCGTGACCTTGTCACTAATTAGGGTATTTTTGGACACGCTTCAGTATTTTGGCCATAACTTTGGCTACAGGTGTCAGAATCGCCTTTATGACCACAATTCGGAAAGCTTGGTTCGGCGTGCACGTCATGGGCACCAGCTAAAGCTGGGTGTGTCTATTTTTGAGGTCAAAATCCACTGTTTTCCCCTCAGAATCCCTAATTTTAGTTATTTCTTTCCTTTTTTGGTAATATTTATTTTGTTGATTAGGAAGAGATTCTGGGCTTGATTTGGGCCAGAATTCTGGCAACTTTCTTCTTTTATTTCGTATTTTATTTTGGCAAGAATATTAGGTTTTTGCTATTTTTGGTAATGTTGACGAAGTTCAGCTATATAACCCGGCTTGTGGGTTGATACGAAGGTACTTTTGATTTTGAATAATAATATTGAATACCAGAGACTTTTCTCTGAGTTTTTGGGCAATTCTCGTGCTTTCTTTCTGTTTATTTTATGTTGCCCTTAGCCTACAGAATAATCACTATTCTGTCTGGCGTCAGTTGGTATCAGAGCTTTCAGCATCTTCCTGGGAGAGATTTCATCAGTTTTCATGGCTGGTGGTCGTGGTCGTCGTCGTCGTGGGCAGGTTCTGAATGAGGAAGTCCCACACCGTGATCGTAATGTTCAGGATTTGATGATCGAGGATTTACAGAGGCAAGTTGCAGAGTTAACCCAGCGTCTAACGGCGCAAACTATCAGTGACCGTGAGGCGGAAGATCACGAATCTGATTCCAGTTCCGATAACCCGTTTCACAATCGTGCTCAATTCTGGGGGCACCGTGGTCGGGAGGAAAGTCATGGAGACCTCGGTTTCAGAGTGGATCTGCCTGAGTTTTCGGGTACGTTACAGGCCGAAGGATTTATCGATTGGATGAACGAAGTGGAGCGTATCTTTGAATATAAAGAAGTCCCAGATCGTGTCAAGGTGAAACTGGTCGCCATCAAACTCAAAGGCAGAGCCTCTGCATGGTGGGAGCAGTTGAGGAGATCACGAGACAGGCAGGGCAAGGCCAAGATCACTGATTGGCAGAAGATGAAGAAGAAGATGAAGGGTCACTTCCTTCCTTTCGGCTACATTCAAACCCTGTTTCAGCGACTTCAATCGTTGAGGCAAGGAATGAGATCGGTTGATGATTACACAGAGGAGTTCTATCAATTGATAGCCCTGAATGATTTATCTGAGATAGAAGAGCAGACGGTGGCGCGGTATTTGGGAGGATTGCGGCAGCCCCTGCAAGATATCCTCAGCCTTCACTCACTTTGGACTGTTTCTGAAGCATACCAACGCGCACTTGCTGTGGAAAAGCAGCAGAATCGGAGGCCAGTGATCAGGAGCGATCAAAATAACCGGCCAGTTCGACCTCAAGAACCCCGTCCTGTCCAGCCGACACCACAGGGTAATTCTCACTCGAATATTAGATGTTTCAGATGTGGCGAACAGGGACACAAAGCGAATGAGTGCAGGAAGCCTGCTAGTCAGAAGGGCAAAAATCTCCTGATTGAGGAAGACGTGGTAGACGAAACTGAGGAGACTGGAGAGCCTATGTATGACGATGATGTAGATGAAGATGTGCTGTATGGAGATGGACGTGAGAATCTGGTCATTCGTAAAAGTCTACTGACTCCTAGGGGCGATTCAGGGGATGATTGGTTGAGAACCAATATTTTTCACACGACCTGCACAGTTGCAGATAAAGTCTGCAAGATGATCATTGACAGTGGCAGTTGTGAGAACGTAGTGTCTGAAGAGGCTGTCCAGAAATTGCAGTTGAAGACAGATCGTCATCCCAACCCGTACAAATTGTCATGGCTGAATAAAGGCAGTGAGGTAAAGGTGGATAGGAGATGCCTAGTGTCTTTCTCGATTGGCAAGAAATATTTTGATAATGCTTGGTGTGATGTTGTGGCTATGGATGCTTGTCATGTACTGTTAGGCAGACCTTGGCAGTATGATCGCAGTGTTACTCATGACGGACGAAAGAACACATATTCCCTTAGCATCAAGGGGAAGAAGATTGTGTTGGCTCCTCGTCGGGAAGGAGCCAGTCCTACCCCGGTAGCCAAAACTACTAACATGCTTTCTATGTCCAGGTTTTTAACTGAGATTGAGCATGGGGACGTGGTCTATGCTCTGCTGCCTTGTGGGAATAGCGCAACGGACGTGAACGAGAATCCAGACTTACCAACAGAGGTGCAACAACTGCTAACAGAGTTTTCTGACCTGATGCCAGAGGATCTTCCTCCGGGGCTACCGCCTATGAGGGATATTCAGCATCAGATTGACCTTGTTCCGGGGTCCAGTTTGCCTAATCGACCGGCGTATCGCCTCAGTCCCAAGGAATCTGAGGAGTTGCAGCGGCAGGTGGTAGAGTTGCTGGAGAAGGGCTACATTCGTGAGAGTATGAGCCCATGTGCAGTTCCTGCTCTGTTAGTGCCGAAGAAAGATGGCTCTTGGCGTATGTGTGTTGATAGCCGAGCAATCAACAGGATTACAGTGAAGTACAGGTTTCCAATTCCCCGTCTGGATGATATGTTAGACCAGTTGTCCGGTTCTAAGGTCTTCTCAAAAATTGACCTTAAAAGCGGTTACCACCAGATCAGAATAAGGCCTGGGGATGAGTGGAAGACAGCGTTTAAGACGCAACATGGGTTGTATGAGTGGATGGTCATGCCTTTTGGGCTGTCCAATGCGCCCAGCACATTTATGAGGTTTATGCATCAGGTTTTACGGCCTTTTATGGGAAAATTCGTCGTAGTTTACTTCGATGACATCCTCATCTATAGCCCGACATGGATGTCACATTTTGATCACCTCCGTGCTGTCTTTGATATGTTGAGGACAGAGCACCTGTTCGTCAATCAGAAGAAGTGTGCTTTCTTCACTACTTCTGTAACTTTTCTGGGTTTTGTGGTGTCTACTGATGGTGTTCATGCAGATCCGTCGAAGATAGATGCGGTTTTGGAGTGGCCCAAACCGAAAACCTTGCACGATGTCCGAAGTTTTCATGGATTGGCATCTTTCTACCGTCGGTTCATCAGAAACTTCAGCACTCTGATTGCTCCCGTCACAGAGTGCCTTAAGGGACGTGATTTCCATTGGTCCGAGGAGGCAGAGGCCAGTTTTCATCTGGTCAAGCAGAAGATGACAGAGGCACCAGTTTTGGCACTTCCCGACTTTGAGAAGGTGTTTGAGGTAAACTGTGATGCATCTGGGGTGGGCATTGGTGGTGTTCTGAGTCAGGAGGGGCGTCCAATAGCTTTTTTTAGTGAGAAGCTATCAGGATCGAAGAACAATTATTCCACCTATGATCTAGAGTTTTATGCCATCATTCAGTCCCTAAAGCATTGGCGTCACTACCTAATACAGAGGGAATTCATTCTCCTCACTGATCATGAGGCTTTGAAATACATCAATGGCCAGCACAAGCTGAGTAGACGGCATGCCAAGTGGGTGGCATACTTGCAAGAGTTCACATTTGCACTGAGGCACCAGGCGGGGAGTCTGAACCGTGTTGCAGATGCACTAAGCCGTTGTACGTTGCTCCTCACCACCATGAGCACCAGAGTTACAGGTTTCGATACATTCTCTGATGTGTATGCTGCAGATCCTTCCTTCGGGAGGATAATTCAGGAGGTAATTGATGGTCAACGCTATGATTATATTTTGCACAATGGTTACCTGTTTCGTGGATTAAAGTTGTGCATCCCAGATTGTTCACTAAGGCAACAGATTATTAGTGAACTTCATAACGAGGGTCATTTTGGGCGAGACAAGACGTTGGGTCTGATCTCTTCCAACTATTATTGGCCCAAGTTGACCAGTGACGTGGCTCATTTTGTGGAGCGTTGTTATGTGTGTCAGCGGTCCAAAGGAGTTCTCACTAATGCGGGCCTGTACACACCTTTACCGGTTCCTGAAGCTCCTTGGCTTGATGTCAGTATGGACTTTGTGTTGGGCTTACCTCGTACCCAACGGGCCGTGGATTCTATTTTGGTTGTGGTCGATCGATTTTCCAAGATGGCCCATTTTGTTGCTTGCAGGAAAACAATGGATGCTGCCCGGGTCGCCCATCTTTACTTCAAGGAGATTGTGCGTTTACATGGTATTCCCCAATCCATTACCTCAGATCGTGATACCAAGTTCATGAGTCAATTTTGGAAGAGTCTATGGGAGAAACTGGGAACGAAGTTGAATTTTAGCAGCGCCTACCATCCTCAGACAGATGGTCAGACAGAGGTGGTGAACCGGAGTTTGGGAAACCTTTTGAGGAGTTTGACAGGAACTAAACCAAAGCAGTGGGATTTGGCATTACCTCAAGCAGAATTTGCTTATAACAGGTCAAAGAACAGATCAACAGGAATGAGCCCATTTGAGATTGTCTATGGCCAGAACCCATCTGGGGTGCTTGACTTAGCCCCTATTCCGCGCGGGGGCCGTTTCAATCGTAAGGCAGATGAGATGGCAGAACATCTTCGAGGTATCCATGAGCAGGTCAAGCTGGCCATTCACGAGAGTAATGCCAAGTACAAGGTTCAGGCTGACAGCCACCGTCGTCAAGTACTTTTTGACGTTGGTGATTTTGTTTGGGCGGTATTAACTCGTGATCGTTTCCCTGTTGGAGAGTATAACAAGCTAAAGGAGCGAAATATTGGTCCCTGTGAGATCCTGCAGAAGATCAATGATAACGCCTACAGACTACGTCTCCCCAGTCATTTGAGGACTTCTAACGTCTTTAATGTGAAACATCTGAGTCCTTGTTTTATGGATTCCGATGAGGCTGTTGTAAACTCGAGGACGAGTTCTTTCCAACCCGAGGTGACTGATGCAGGAGCATCCGAGTCAGATGATGCTGAGCTGTCAGACGACACGTTGATGGCACTGAAATATCTTGAGTTGGCAGATCAGCGTAAAGATGGCAGGAAACCGTGACCTTGTCACTAATTAGGGTATTTTTGGACGCGCTTCAGTATTTTGGCCATAACTTTGGCTACAGGTGTCAGAATCGCCTTTATGACCATAATTCGGAAAGCTTGGTTCGGCGCGCACGTCGTGGGCACCAGCTAAAGCTGGGTGTGTCTGTTTTCGAGGTCAAAATCCACTGTTTTCCCCTCCGAATCCCTAATTTTAGTTATTTCTTTCCTTTTTTGGTAATATTTATTTTGTTGATTAGGAAGAGATTCTGGGCTTGATTTGGGCCAGAATTCTGGCAACTTTCTTCTTTTATTTCGTATTTTATTTTGGCAAGAATATTAGGTGTTTGCTATTTTTGGTAATGTTGACGAAGTTCAGCTATATAACCCGGCTTGTGGGTTGATTCGAAGGTACTTTTGATTTTGAATAATAATATTGAATACCAGAGACTTTTCTCTGAGTTTTTGGGCAATTCTCGTGCTTTCTTTCTGTTTATTTTCTGTTGCCCTTAGCCTACAGAATAATCACTATTCTGTCTGGCGTCACACGTGCATCTGCCTTTCTCTGGTCCTTCTTCTTCGTCTATACTCCATGGATATGTTCTTCGCATTCTTCGTGTTCTTCGCAATCTAGGGTTCTTCGATTATAAGGCTTTTCAAATTTTTATATCAAAAATAGAAAATATATTGAAATAAAATTAGCCAAAATCCTTACATCATAGAAAAGAAAAACCCTAACCTCATCCATGAATCCTTATAATCAACCATTCATTGAAATTAATAAAATCAATAATCCATGCAAACATATGCATAATATGATTTTTAGAACCCATGAATATTTTTAAAAAAAAATTAAATACATAATTTTTCATAAACATCAAGGTGACTCTGATATCACCTATTAGAAAAGGTGCGCAGCAGAAGCATGGTTCATCGATTTTGTCGAACCCTGATAAGTGTTCAATTCTATGCATTTGAACCCTCTTTATTGCATATGTTAGTTCTGTTTTTGCGTTTACCGAGATATGTTTACGGTATTTTTGTGTTTTTGATGTTTTGCAGGTATTGGAGTAAATGGAGCAAAGTTTGAAGCTTTCTGCAGTCAAGGGAAGAAATCAGAAAATGCAGCCAAAGGCATCTCAATCAATCGAGATGTTGATCTCGATTAATCAAAATCTCGATTGATCGAGATCTCATTTCGATTGATCGAAATCTCGATCAATCGAGATTCTGCAGAATCCACTTGGCCACTTGCTCACCTGCTCTCCCACTTGCAACAAAATCCCCCTTTTTGCACGACTTAGGGGGATTGTCTGACTTGAACAAGACTCTTGGGGGCCTTTGATGGGCGTTAAATGTTACGCATTTTAGCCTCTTAATTTGCATATTTTATTCTCTTAGTGATAGGTTATATGTGATTTTACTCTATTTTTGTATTTTCTGTCTTTTTCAGGGCCTTAATGATTATTTCAGATAAAACCATGATGTTGGGCTTTTAAAGATGATATCCAAGAAGGTTATATGAAGCCTACATCTAATGAGTCCATTCAACTCTATATTTCAACTCAAATCAGCCCAAGGAAGAGGTTTCTAGAGAATTACAACTGCTTAAGAAGATTACGGGCCTGAAGCCCAATTCTATACTTAATCCAGTTTTAATCCCGTTTTGGAAAGTGGACTGAAAACCTTATTTTCAAGCATCAATTCGACTTAATTCCTATATAGGTTGAAGGAAATTCGATTCTGGACACTTTTGTATTTCACATAAATTTCGTGAATCGGACTTCTACTGGGTCAAAACTTGGGCCGAATGTCAGCAGAAAAATATACCTATTTTGGGCTGCGGGAAAACCCTAATTTTCTCCTAATTGGATTAGGACTTTATCTCCTAATTGGATTAGAACTTTATGTATTCTCTTGGGGTATAAAGAGGTGAATTGGAGGCTGTTTTGGGGGAGGAAACAAGTGGAGGCCAAGGCAGAGAAGACAGAGACAATTCGGCTTTTATTTATTCATTATGTCTTTTATTATTTTGTTATCTTCTTCTTCTATCATGTGTAACTAAACTCCTCAACTAGGGTTGAGGAGGAAACCTCCATTAATGAAGTGAAGTTCTTTTGTTCATTAATTAATTCTCATGTGTGTGATTTAATTGCTTATGATTTTTGCTTCTTGTGATTAATTATTTTATAATTCTTTCACCATCTATATCATGTATATGTGGTAGTTAGAAAGTATTATAATTAATCTAAGCTTGGGTTTGTATTTCTTAAAAGTGATAATCTTTGATCTTATGTTTTTCATTAAATTGGATACATAGGATGCTTAGAATTTTACACAAGTGAAGCGAAGGAAAATCTACCTTTTAATATATTTTTCATAGTGCTTTATTGTTAAATCTTGAGTAAGCAATAGATTGATTTCTTGATTGCTACTCTAACTTTGGGAATTAATAAATGAATATTAGAAATTTCATAGATTTAATGGTGGTGGAATCCAAAACCTTAGTTATTTTCTTTATTTGATTTCAATAATGTTATTTTATTTATATGTTAGTTTAATTTATCTCAAATCAATCAACTTTTGTTTAAACTAGATTAGTTTTAAATTAATTTGAATTTGTGTTAGTTTTTCTTCTCAAAGCATTCCCTTGGGTTCGACCTCGTTCTTGCCGAACTATACTTTAATAGATTCGTACACTTGCGAGTTATTTAACAATTTTAAAACAACATCAGCCTTCTTGATACAAGAGATATATATAGTGATATATATATATGGTGGGCCCCAAGGTTGAAAAGGAAGCCAAAAAGCACACAAAAAGGGTCATATCTCTCATATCTCACATATCTCTCAACGCACATCAGACTACTTCAAGAGAGACCTTCGGGAGAGGAAGAAGAGAAGCTGAACCAGACCAAGAAGCTTCACTTTCTTCATCAATGGAAGGGTGCAAGGCAACCATGAGCAACTAACTCTTCTACTAGGGTGTTGATTTCAACCCCTAGCCATATAAACTTGTTCATCTTTGTAGCTCTTGGGATTTATAATTAAATGTTGATTATTTAGCCTAGTGATTATGTACACAAATACATCTCTTTTATATATTCATTTGATATGAAATTTATTCTTATCTTAGAGTAGATTTTGTCACTTGAATGCACAACATTTGCATATTCCACAAGAAGTGCAAATGATGGCTAGATAATGGTGTTTAAATGAATGTGTGATGTTAGTTTGTATAGACCATGCCAAGACAAGGTAGTTTGGATGCATGTAGTGTTCACTTAGAGAGTAGAGTAATTAGGTAGTTAGTTAGGTTGAAGAGCTATGCTTGTTGAAGATGGATTATGATAGGTTAGCACACACATTGATCTTTTGATATGTCATTGAGGTCACAAGCCTAATGACATTGTTAGGCATTTAATTAATGAATCCCATGCTTGCTACACTTATGAACATGTGAACGGCTAGTGGTGGAAACCAACCCTAGTTCTCTCTCCCAACTTTAAACTCTTTACTTTTTTGTCATTTCATTCATGCAATAGTTTATAAACACAAATTCAAAAACCTATTTTTAGAATTAAAGTAGAATTAATCTTCCTTTAAGACAATTGCGACTAGTCCTCGTGGGATCAATACCCTCTATATAGAACCTTATCTACAAAGATTCGTGCTCTTGCGAGTGGTTAAATTATATTTTGATAAAAAGGGCAAAATTAAGCTTACAATATAATCGGAGTTCCGACCACATCAAAATTTTGGCGCCGTTGCCGGGGACTACGGTTTAATTGTCGCCATTAGAAGATTAAATCTGGTTTAATTCTTAGGCTAGAAATTCTTTCATTCTTTTTTGTATATATCTTGTTCTTATTTCTCAAACTTCTTGATTTTAGGTATACCACATAGCGGGCATCTAAAAGGAGACTTGGAACCCTTTGTGAGTATAAAGCCTAAAATTAGTGGTTTGAATTCATTCATTTTTTTTGCATAGATTATTGTTACTTTGTGTATTGAGGTGTTGTTCGATTGTTAATGCATGCTAGGTAGACGGTCCTTGTCACTTCCTTTGCTTCCGTGTAACATTGAACTTGAACGAACACTTAGACAACGTAGAGGAACCTCTAAGGACCCTATATTGCCTAAGACTGAAAACATGGATCCAAATGAGGGACAACCTCCCGGACTACCTCCTTTTAATCATGAACAACCACCTCCACCACCACCTCCTCAAGGAGAGTTGCTTATGGACTTTTACCTTTTGACTACATTTGAAGTACCTTCATGTATTCAATTTCCGGATGTAGCGGCAAATCAATTCGAAATAAAGTCCTCCACCATCAATCTTCTTAATAGCTTTCACGATCTTCCTAATGAGGATCCGTACCGGCACTTAGATTACTTCCTTTCCGTGTGTTCCACTATTCGTGTACCACACTTTACGGAGGATGACCTAAAGCTGCGTATGTTCCCCTTCTCCCTAAAAGATAAAGCTAGAAGTTGGTTCAATTCTTTAGAATCTAACTCCATCCATTCTTGGGCGGAGATGCAAATTGAATTCTTGAAAAAATACTTCCCAACAGGTAAGACAAGTGATATTCGGCGAGCAATCACCGAATTCACCCAAATTGACCAAGAATAATTTCATGAGACGTGGGAGAGGTTAAAGGATCTTTTAAAATCTTGTCCGCATCATGTTGTCCCAAAATGGCAGCTAGTGCAAAGTTTTTATGATGGGGTGAGTGAGCAACATAGACAAATGATAGACTCCGCGTGTGGGGGTGGATATCTTTTGAAAAGCCCTGATGAGGCATGGAAACTTTTTCAAACCCTAAGCAACAATTCAGCTCAACGCTCCTCCACTAGGAAAGGGAAGGCCACCCAACCTTGTAGAGGAGTGCATGAGATTTCACGGGTAGATGAGGTAGCCATGCAAGTAGAAGCCTTGTCCCGAAAAATGGATTTAATCATGAAAAATGGGCTGCCTACTCCAAACCAATCTGTCCAAAATCAGGAAGGATGTTCATTTTGCTATAGCACTTCGCATTTTGTGCGAGATTGTCCTATTGCCGGGCAATCTCCCGATTATGCTCAAGAGCAAGCGAATGCCTTGTACTCTAAACAAATGAATGATCCATATTCAAACACGTACAATCCTGGTTACAAGAACCATCCGGCTTTTTCATGGAAACCTCAAGAATCAAGTCCCTCTTTCCAAAGGCAAAATTCTTTCAATTCCCAATCTCAACAGCCTCATTATAGGCCAAATCCTCAACCTTACAATCAAAGATCTAATTACCAACAACCACCACCTCCTCCGAGAAGCCAAAGCTTTGAAGAAAGAGTGATAAGCAATCTTGAGGCCAATACCCGCTTATTGCAAACTCACTCTCAATTAATCTCTAAGCTTGAAGCCAATGCTCAATCTATGGCTAGGTTAGAAGCTCAAATCGGGCAACTAGCCAATGCCTTAAATAGGAGGGAGGAAGGTAAGTTGCCGAGTCAACCGGTGGCGAATCCTAAAGGTGTTCATGTGATTGAGGATCCATCCTCTTCAACTTGTAATGCTCCTCCGGAGCAAGTTCAATCAATCACAACCTTGAGGAGTGGTAAAATCATTAACTCCAAAATAGGGGAGGAAGAGAGAAAGGAATTCCAAGAGCAACCTAAAAATCCAAAAGAATCCCAATTAAATCCAAAATTGTTTCCGTTAAATCCAAATTTACAAAATACCCCTTCAAATCCAAAAGGAAAGGCAAGTGAAGTTGTGTCAACATCGATTCCAAATCTTGACACCTCTTATGAACCTCCGGTTCCTTTTCCTCAAAGATTGAAAGAACCTTCTCATTTCGGGAAGCAAGGAGAGAAAATCCAAGACATGATGGAGATCTTCAAACAAGTAAAGATCAATCTCCCTCTCCTTGATGCTATTCGACAAATTCCCTCCTATGCGAAATTCTTAAAGGATTTGTGCACTCAAAAGCGAAAATCTAGGAATAATGTTCCTAAGAAAGTCCTCTTAACTGAGCACATAAGCTCCATTTTCCAACACCAAGCCCCTCCTAAATTCAAATATCCGGGTGCTCTGACCATTTCATGCACCATCAGAAATCAATCTTTTGAAAAGGCAATTCTTGATCTAGGGGCTAGTGTCAATTTGCTTCCATTCTCAGTTTACCAACAACTAGGTTTGGGGGAACTCAAGCATACCACGGTTGTGTTACAACTTGCCGACCGGTCGGTGAAGCAACCACGTGGCATCATTGAGGATGTTATCATTCAAGTGGACAAATTCTATTTTCCGGTGGACTTCATAGTCCTTGACATGGAACCGGTCAAAAATCTGAATCGTCATATTCCTATCATTCTAGGTCGTCCATTCTTGGCCACGGCAAACGCTTGCGTTAATTGCCGTACCAGAGTGATGGACATCTCTTTCGGGAATATGAAAGTTCGCTTGAACATCTTCAATGCTTCCCACCACACATTCGACGACGACAGTGAGTGCTTTTGTGTCGATGTTGTGGAAGACCTTGTTCAAGAAGCACTTCCTTCTATTCTTTCCAAGGATCCTTTAGAGGCATGCCTAAATCACTTCAACTATGATGATTTTGACGTTGAGCAATACATTTGTGAAGTTAATTCCATGCTCGATGTTAATACTATCATGGATTTGCCTAAGTGGAGAGTTCCGAGAGAACCCTTGCCCCCTTTGTCCAAAACTTTCCAAACTCCTTTAATTTCCCCACCACAACTTGAGCAAGCCCCTACCGGCTACACTCAAGTATGTTTTCTTGGGCGCTAATGAGACCCTTCCAGTCATTATTGCTTCCAATCTTACCAGTGATCAAGAGATGGAACTTATAAAGGTGCTAAAAGAGCACAAGGAGGCAATAGGATGGAGTGTGGCAGATCTTAAGGGAATAGACCCTTCTATTTGTATGCACCGCATACACTTGGAAGAGGATGCAAAGACCTCAAGGGAGGCACAACGTTGATTAAATCAAACATGAAGGACGTTGTAATGAAGGAGGTGGTGAAGTTACTAGATGCGGGAATCATTTACCCCATCTCAGATAGCAAGTGGGTTAGTACCACTCAAGTGGTTCCAAAGAAGTCTGGTATTACGGTGCAACCTAATGATAAAGGTGAATTAGTTCCCCAACGCACCACCACAGGATGGAGAGTGTGTATTGATTATCGGAAATTAAATTCAGCCACTCGGAAAGATCACTTCCCCCTCCCATTTATTGATCAAATATTGGAGAGGTTAGCCGGGCAAAGTTTTTATTGCTTTTTGGATGGATATTCCGGTTATAATCAGGTTGCTATAGACCCGAGGGACCAAGAGAAAACCACCTTTACATGTCCCTTCGGCACATTTGCTTATAGACGCATGCCCTTTGAGTTGTGCAATGCACCGGTGACTTTTCAACGGTGTATGATGTCTATCTTCTCGGACATGGTGGAAAAATTCTTAGAAGTGTTCATGGATGACTTTTTCATTTTCGGGCCTTCATTTGAATCATGCCTCCAAAATCTAGTTTGTGTTCTCAAACGATGTCAAGAGACCAACCTAATTCTTAGTTGGGAAAAGAGTCATTTTATGGTTCAAGAGGGTATTGTCCTAGGGCACATTATGTCTAAGAGAGGAATAGAGGTTGATAAAGCCAAGGTTGAACTCATTTCCAAACTTCCTCCACCATCAACGGTGAGAGAGATTCGTTCATTCCTTGGGCATGCGGGCTTTTATCGCCGTTTCATCAAAGACTTTAGCAAGATCTCTCGGCCTTTGTGTCACCTTTTTGAAAAAGAGTCTTGCTTTACCTTTGATGAAGCGTGCCTTAACACTTTTGAAAAACTCCGCACCATGCTTACAACCGCTCCAATTCTAATCCCTCCAAATTGGGCTCTCCCATTTGAGATTATGTGTGATGCATCCGATTATGCCATGGGTGCTGTCTTAGGGCAACGAGTAGACAAACTGCCACATGTCATCTATTACGCAAATAAAACCCTTTCCGAGGCTCAAATCAATTATACCACAACGGAAAAGGAATTGCTTGTGGTAGTATTTGCATTAGACAAATTTCGAGCTTATTTATTAGGTTCAAAGGTCATTGTCTATTCGGACCATTCTGCCCTCCGGCATTTTTTGGCCAAAAAGGACACCAAGCCTAGGTTGATCCGATGGATACTCTTATTGCAAGAGTTCAATTTTGAGATTAGAGACAAAAAGGGAACTGAAAATGTGGTGGCTGACCACCTGTCTAGAATTCTTGTTGAATCCCCCCATAATTCCATTCCAATTTGTGAATCCTTCCCGGATGAACAATTCTTTGTCATCTCTCAAGAGAGTATCCCTTGGTATGCGGATGTGGTTAATTACTTAGCAACCGGTAAAATACCATCTTCTTGGACCAAGCAAGAGAAGGATCGTTTTCTCTCCCAATCACGATCATATTATTGGGATGATCCTCAATTGTTCAAATATTGCCCCGATCAAATAATTCCAAGGTGTGTACCCAACAGTGAATTCCAAAGCATTCTCAAGTTTTGTCATACACTCGTTTGTGGGGGACACTTTAGTGCTAAGAAAACCGCAGCAAAAATTCTCCAATGCGGATTTTTCTGGCCGACACTTCATCGGGATGCATATTCATTCTGCCGCTCTTGTGAGCGATGTCAGCACCTTGGCGCGATGTCTCGAAGGGACATGATGCCTCTTAACCCTATTCTTATTGTTGAAATATTTGATGTGTGGGGCATTGACTTCATGGGACCATTTCCACCCTCTACTGGTCATGAGTACATACTTGTGGCGGTGGACTACGTATCTAAGTGGATAGAGGCCGTTGCTACCAAAACCAATGATCATGCAGTAGTGGTTAAATTCATTCAAGCTAATATTTTTAGCCGGTTTGGTACGCCTCGGGCCATCATCAGTGACGGAGGTAAACATTTCTGTAACCGGTTCCTTCGAACCTTGCTTACCAAATACTCCATCACACACAAAGTAGCCACTCCATACCATCCTCAAACCAGTGGCCAAGTAGAAGTATCCAATAGGGAGATTAAGAACATTCTTCAGAAAACTGTTCGGCCCGACCGGAAAGATTGGTCATTGCGACTAAACGATGCATTATGGGCATACCGAACCGCATATAAAACTCCCATTGGAATGTCACCTTATCGGTTGGTTTATGGCAAGGCATGCCATCTTCCGATTGAATTGGAGCATAAAGCTATGTGGGCCACCAAAACTTTCAATTTTGACATGCAAAAGGCCGGATCTAATCGAAAGCTTCAATTAAATGAATTGGAAGAATTGCGACATGACGCGTATGAGAATGTGAAAATCTATAAGGCAAAGTCCAAAGCCTTTCATGATTGTAATATTTGAGTCAAAACATTTTCGCCGGGCCAAAAAGTATGGTTGTACAACTCCCGCCTCCATTTGTTTCCCAAAAAACTTCGCTCCCGTTGGGATGGTCCATTTTTGGTTAATTCCGTCGCTCCCCACGGAGCGGTGGAATTAAAGGACTTGAAAGACGGCTCATTGTTCAAAGTAAACGGGCAGCGCTTAAAAGTGTGCGTGGATGACCAAGTCACCACCGAATACGTGGATGTCATCACTTTGACGAATCCCGTATATTTTGACTCGTGAGCCGATCCGAACGTCGCGCCATAGACGTGTAAGGTGGCAAAGCCATGGTAGCTATCATGCTTCCATGATGTCCCTTTAAATCCAAAGTAGGTTTAGTATCTAAGCAATGTAGTATCTAATTCCCAAAAAATCCAAGTCCCTGAAGCATACTTTAAGCAAACTGTCTTTGAGCATCTCGATTGATCGAAACCAAGATCTCGATCAATCGAGATTTCGATTGATCGAGATTTCAGTTTCGATTGATCAAAAAATTGCAGAAAATTTGCCAAGTCCAAAGTCCCGAGAGGTAGTATTCTTCGATAGCACTTCGATAGTTCTTCGATCGATCGAAGATTTCGATTGATCGAAATGGATTTTGATTGATCGAAATAAAATTTCGATTGAATGAATTAAAAGTTCAATTGATCGAAGTAAAAACTCGATTCAGTGAAGGAATTTTCGATTGATCGAGGAAGGAATTTCGATCGATCGAAGCTGATTTCGATTGATCGAAGTGAGATTTCGATCAATCAGAATCTCGATCAATCGAGATGCACATCTCAATCAATCGAGATGCACGCGATGCCTGCACGTGATCCGAAAGCTTATTTAAACCGTTGGGCTTCCCTCTCATTTCAACAGAACCATCCGAATTCTTCCCTTCCTCCGTGCGATCCAGACTTTCTCCAAGCACTCCCGAGCACTTGATCTACCATTCCCGATCATCCGC
Organism: Cornus controversa; assembly: GCA_026545225.1. Classification (NCBI taxonomy): domain Eukaryota; kingdom Viridiplantae; phylum Streptophyta; class Magnoliopsida; order Cornales; family Cornaceae; genus Cornus; species Cornus controversa. Next base: position 32,038,329 of record CM048845.1, on the reverse strand, counting down.
CGCCATCTGACACAGTACGAAGCCACCGTTAGCACTCACACGATCTTCTCTTTGCAGCTGCGAGTGGGTTTTCGCCTTCGTGTGTCGTCCTCTTCTTCACCTTGAGGTAAATGATGCATGGCTACATTTTGCGTACTTTCTCACTATTTTTGATAATTTTACGGCGTAATAAACATAGTTAGATGATGTTGGCTTGGATGGGTGCGATTGCGATATTTGTAATGAGATTTTGTGGGTTTCGGGGGGGTAGGAATTCATGTAGGAGTGAGATTTGGCATTCTTTTTGTTTAAAATGCTTAGTGTACGGTGTGTAACCGCGGCACCTTCATTTCGGTTGTATCCGTTCACACTGCCTCTTTGAGAGCGACTTTTTGAATTCTTGTCAGCACCGTGGACTAGGACTTCATTTTCATTTTTATTCTTTTATTTGTATTCCTAGTTTAGTATTCCTTTCATTTTCTTTTTATTTACGTAATTTTTGGAATAAAGTGCAGACTGTTCCGAGACTATGGCGAGGGTGAAGAACGCCACCGGTTCTGTTCGAGACGTGCCCGGGCGAGCCTTCTGGTCGCGGAAGTTCCACCCGGAGTAGATTTTTGACTTAGTAGAGTTCGAGAGGCGTCCCGACACCGCGTGGACTGTCACGCCCCGGTTTCCGACACCCGGTTAGGAGCGAGGGAAACGGGGGTGAATCCGTAATTTCACTTCAAGTTCCCACACCTTAATCTCATTTTAATCTATTCTATTGCGGAAGCATTCTATATGTACACCATTCAGGTGACATAAGATCATCAATGGCCCTTGCAAAGGATTTTCACAAAAATCGGGCATGACCCATTCTAAATAATCAGCTCCTGGCATATCACACCTGCTTTACAATTCATATGGACACTTCTGGGCACGTGTCCCCCCAGCATTTATATCTAAACAATAAAAATGGACACTTCTGGGCACGTGTCCCCCCCAGCATTTCTACAATATGCATAATATAATCAAAATATACATGTCTCAGTCCTTGAATGTCCGTATTATATACATACATCACATGAATGAAATACATCTAATCCAAATGTACAACATTCATCTACTACCCTGAACATAAATTAGATTCTAAGGGATCTAACTACTACCTCTGCAACTGGTGCTATCAGTTTCCCCAACTGACTCCTTAATCGGCAATACCTGCAAAACCTGGGAGGGGGTGAGCTCAAAGGCCCAACAAGGTATATAGAACCATACTATCATCGCAGCAGCAGGTCGATCCTCACATATTCTCAAAACTATACATGCACTTAAATATATCATAATATTTAAAGTCATGCCCCTCCTAACATACATGAACCGATAATGCACATGGCAGTTTTAGCATTTATGAACATTTAAATCAACTATACATGACTTATGAAATCATTTACAACATGTTCAAGGCAGTACACATCCAACGTCATTATGTATAGAAAACATATATGAACAGAAGCATTTACATGAACAATGAAAATCACATACCTCGTCACCTACTCAACAAGATCCATGGAATCATGCATGAATGCACATGCTCATGCATTTTTACCCAAACATCCACATTTCTCAAATCATGCATGATGCTTCACATAAGTGCAAATACATACGTATATAACTCACACCAAACTAATTCATAGGGGGCTTTCTCATCACTCCAATAGTAAGGGTCTCTTCGGCACCCAAACTCTGCTTGTGCTTTATCGGGTTACTAACCCGAAGGGAGCACCTCCTCTTGGCCAAGTTTTGGGTCTTTCACCCTAGGGGCCATCCCCTTATCTTAATTTTCACACTCCTGCCCCAAAATCATATATATAGTGCATATAAGCACACCCATACACTTATCCACACCATGAATGCATTTTTGTCAAATCAATGCATTTTCCTTTCACCTCAAGATTGTCACAATGTCATCACACTCATATCATGGAAACCACCATGCTTATGCATTTTTCAAGAAGAAAGTCATTTCCTTCATGCACAAATCTGTAAACACCACATCTTCACGTTTTCACCAATAAACACACTTTTCATGGAAATCATTCATAATCACATTTGCACAATCACAACATATATATAGATGTCACATCTTGCATATAATCACATGTATACGTATATTAGCATAAATATAATCATGCTTTCATTCCAATCATGCATTTACTACGAGCAACCAACATGCATTCTTACAACTATACATAATCACGCAAATATATAAATATATATACATCATGTCACCCATATAGGTAGTAAAAACATACAGGATAATTCACATATTTCATGCTTTTCCAATGTCCTTCTATGCTATAATCAATCTAGCATGCATTTATACCACTGCACCACGCATATGATCACATATATATTTTTACGTATACTCAACTCATGCATAAGAATCATATGAGCATGCAAGGCAACATCTAGCTAAATATACATATATAATTTAGCATGCTTTACATGTCTCAATCTCTAAACATGCATATAACAATGTTCTAACCCTCCAAGCCCGCATATATATATAGATATATCTACCCACATATATAAGTGTCCTCACATCCCACATATATATATATATATAAACACCTTTATATATATATATATATATATACATATATATATGCAAACACCACATATGACCAAATTAAGAACATATGTAAAATTACTCAGCATATCTAAAATACATAGAGATAGAGGCAAGAATCAACTTGCCTTAAGTCCCGCTCTTATAGTGCCCGCGCCTGCAAGGCGACTTACTTCCGGTCCAGTCCCGTGCCAAAGTCTACGCAAACAATTCAACCAAACCATGTTCAGTTGGCCAAATTCCAAAGTTTAGTTCAAAAGTCTATACGACTCATTTTTCCATGGCAGCCCGCTCGTCCACTTTTAAATTAGTTGGAGACCAAGTCCAACATTATTTATCACCAATCCCCAAATAAACCATCCCAAAATCATGGCTGTCCAATCAATTGATCCAATCCTCATGTCCACCATAAGTGAACCAACCCAAAAGCCATGAGCAGCCTCACACATAGCCAACCATTGCCCAAACTAAACCCATTCTCATCTTCAACTTGAAACAACAAAGACCCAACACAGGAACCCATTTTTGGCCACTATTTGAACCCCAAACCAGCCACCATTCCGTTCATCTTCTCCGGCCATCCCACAGCCATCAACAAACAACCCCACTTGAAGTAGCCGAACAGACCCAGTCGAACCCAACCACACGTCGTCCAGCCACTGTGAACAGCCACCATAGCCGAACCCACCCGTTACCAACATTCGCCAGAATTCAACAAGCTCAACCATGTGTCACGAACAACCAAGAATAAGAAAACCCAAACCGAACCAACCCACAAGCTCCACCACCGTCGCTACCAGCCACGGCCGCCAAGAGGGAACCCAAAACTCAACCAACCGAAACCCCGTCAACACCCTGGTCAAACTACCCCCTTCGGCTTCCACAACCGGAGCCACCAACCTGAACTCAGAACAGCCACAATCCACAACCCAATTTTTGAAACTCACTGCCGAAACCCAGGTTCTGCACTACCAAGATCCAACCACCACTGATCCATCCGGGCTCGACCCAAGATCGAACCACCCGAAGCAAACCCAGACACGACCCAGTCGTGTCTCGACGCCACCACCGCTGAAGAAACCCACCGGCGACACCTAGCTGCCACCGTCGCAATTTCTCTCTCTCTCTAGCCGTCTCGGCTTCTCTCTCTCTCTCTAAAGGTGAGTCGCCGTAAGCCGCCGTCGGAGCACCACCTCAACGGCCACCCTCTGCTGTCGGCCCACTTCAGCCGCCACTGCTTGGCAGCACCACCAGCCGCAATTCCTTCCCACAGCCGCGAACCAGCCCCTCTCGGCTTCTTCTTCTCTCTTCCTCTCTTTCTCTCTCTGGCCCTCGGTTACTCTCTCTTCCTTCCCGATTCTCTTTCTTCTCTTTTTTTTTCTTTTCTTTCTCCTTTTCTTCTTTTTCTCTTTTTCTTTTCTTTCTTCTTTTTCTTTTCTTCTTTTCTCCTTTTCTCTTTTCTTTTCTTTTCTTCTTTTTCTCTTTTCTTTCTTTCTTCTCTCCTCTCGGCTGACCACTTCTTCTCCACCCATTTCTTATCCTCTTTTCTTACTTATTATACACCACACATTATACACCTACTTGTAATCATACAAGTGCACCCACATTTCTTCACAATTGCATATGAGCCCATACATATACATAATTTTATGTGTATATATAATAATGTAGGTACTTAATAGATATATTTATAATTTAATATAAATATATCCCCTATATATATATATACCCATATATATATATACATGTATCCTCCGGCGTTATTATAATCGCCCGTACAAAATCTTCTCCATCTCTTTATAAATATACAATTCCATGTATATATATCCACCTTTGTTCCGAATTTAACTTATTCGAAAAAAATAAATTCAGTCAAAATTTACCCAGAACCGGTCAAAATAATTCCGGTCCTTACATGGACGGTTGCCGAGCTCAGGAGGCGTCGCCTCGACCGACTATGTGTGCCTCCCACTAACGTGGCACACGAGCGCTTAGTGCAGGTCTTTTACGATCACATGACCTACTCCTGCACCGCGCCAGATACACTACAGACGGTCGTGGGCACCGTCACTATTATGATTACCCCGAGCCGGATTGTTCAGATGCTCGGCATCCCTCACCAGCAGCCACTGGACATGGTTGACCAGGACGGTCAGCCACTTTTCAGGGCCGCACTCCCAGCAGACACGACACTGTTCTCGATCGTGATGGACATGTGTGGCGGGGCGTTCACCACGCCCAGTCACAACTGCACGTCCAAATCGATGTGCCCGAGCAGATTTTGGTTCCTAGACACCGTTCTCGTCAAGAACGCGTGTCCGCTGCAGCACGTGGCAGAGCGCAGGGGCGACCTTCTCCGTTGCCTCTATGCTTTCCACACGGGCACTTGGTTTTCTGTCCCATCACTGATCTGGGGGCAGATGTACAAAGTCTGGGACGGCCTCGTCAACAAGAGGATGAGGCGAGCAGCTAGTTGGCGGCTTCCCTTCCCTTTCCTAATCGCCGCTTTTCTCAGCAGTGCCAGTATGCCGGTCAGTCAGACTGACATCCAGTTGGCACCGCCCACCCGCTTCACATCTACTCAGTGGGAGCGGGTGAGGCGACACTTAGAGCGACAGGACCACCAGGGTGATCCACCAGACGATGTAAATATGGATGCCCCGGTGGAGACGGATGAGGGAGAGCCTGCAGGGGCTGAGTCAGAGGACGAGGAGATGGAGGAGGAGGAGATGGATGTGGCTGCAGAGCGGCATGACATATTAGCGACAGGCTACTCCTGCCTGGCGACTGACGTAGAGCGGTTCCAGCAGGGTTTTGACGAGCATGTCCAGGTGACGCAGAGTCAGCTGGAGGGCATTCGTTCGGACATTTCTTCTCTGGCACAGGGTTAGAGGGCTATTCTAGACGAGTTCCGAGCCTTCCGGCAGGACCTGCAGTTCCTGTTCGCAGGTCGAGCTTCCGCCTCCACTTCTACTCCCACCGAGCCTCCACCACCACCACCCGCCCTTAAGTAGCTGCATTTTATTCATCTTTTATGCTTTACTTTCTGTATTTTTCTTTCTTTATTGTTCATAGGCCATGTTGGCCATGTTTAGTTTCTTTTTTAGTATTCCACCTACATGTACACTTTGTACTGAAACTCATTTTCATCTATATGGAATACATTTATATTTTCTTTTCTACCATGTGTTATCTTTACTGTCTTTATTTTTGCTTTCTGTCAATATATCTGTTCTCTATACTTTGACTATGTATGTAGTACCACTTGTCTAATTGTTATATGCGATTCAGTTGATGATTTTCGTTTATTACCGCCTGGTTTCAATTCCCAATACTGTTAAGATTGCTTCAACACAGTATGGCGTTAATAAAGAAAGGCAGCCCCTTTGCGTGCTATACGTTAGCGTGCCTGGATAGTCAATATCTTATCGCATAGACCTCTTAGACAATTGGGAAACACCAGTTCAGACCCTTCGATATACAGTGATATTGGCATTGTCTGTTTGTGCATAATTATTTCATTATGTTCTGTTTATCTACTTTTTGTTCCTTTTCATGCTCGTGGTATCCAGTTGGTGTTCTGTGCAGGTTTTTCTTATTAACAGGATGACCGCTGCTGTGGAATACCATTTTTCTCGCATTCTGCCATCCCGGTAACTTCTTTCCTTGTTCTTCTTGTCCAAACATTGAGGACAATGTTGCATATAAGTTTGGGGGTGCGATATGCTATACCACTTGCATACGCATGCAATGTTCAGTCATTATATTGAGTGTCATTGTAGAGCAGTTTTTTTTTCTTTTCTTCTTTTCTTGATATTTTTGCATGCTTGCTATGAGGTCTTGCTTTTTAAAGGAAGATCATTCGAATAAATGTCCGAGGTAAATGCAGTAGGTAGTTAAGAACTTTAACATTGTAAATACCCGCACTTTTGCGAGCTGTATAGTAGGCTAGAACGGTCTACATATTTTTATCCAAGCATGAGCACGTACAGTTCTTACCCTAAATTTGTCCTTAACCGCACAAATTCACACACATGCATTTTAAATTGTGGGGTATAAGTCTGATGGAGAATTTTGTAAATTTCTGTTTTTATCTGAACAACTTAAAGAATAAGTTCTTCCGGTTGTCGTAAAAAAAAAAGGAAAAAGAAAGAAAAAGAGAAAAATATGCAATAAGCCTTCTCACTCAATAAACCGGATTTCTATGCCTCAAAGCAGGGAATATTCGCGTATAAGTGTGTAAGGTTGAGCAATAATAAGCGGGTGGCTTGCTTACGCTCATCGCCTTGTAAGCTCGGTTATTAAGTCCGAGGGGTGCTTCTTCACCTAATGCCCTAAATCCAATTGGTTTGGGAGTCATTGGCCCAATGCCGCTACATGGGCTTACAAGAAAGCAAAAAGAGCTAAGCATTGCACGGTCATCCGCACATGAGCAATCATGAATGTTTTGTGGTAATGAACGGCTGTGTCGAGCATTTTCAATGAGTTTTTCTCTTAAAAACAGATTTGTTCGTTTTCTTCTCCAAATATGACAAAAGACACACGTTAGAATACATGTTCACTTTTCAAAGAGGATTTTGGGGTTGGAATTGTTATGTTTGTTCGGGCTGGCCATTATGTGGGGACTGTTGTTTATTTATAGCTTGTGAAAGTCCATTTTTGCTAACGACCACATAGTTCTGTAATACTTGTTGCATTTGCCAAATGTGAAATGAACGGATGATCGCCCTTTATCTAGTTGATGGCTGAGCATGATTAAACTTTTGTATAAGATAGTTAATTTCATTTTTGTAATATCGTATTGCTAAGGGACTAGCAATATGTAAGTTTGGGGGTGTGATAAGTGTTCAATTCTATGCCTTTGAACCCTCTTTATTGCATATGTTAGTTCCGTTTCTGCGTTTACCGAGATATGTTTACGGTATTTTTGTGTTTTTGATGTTTTGCAGGTATTCGAGTAAATGGAGCAAAGTTTGAAGCTTTCTGCAGTCAAGGGAAGAAATCAGAAAATACAGCCAAAGGCATCTCGATCAATCGAGATGTTGATCTCGATTAATCGAAATCTCGATTGATCGAGATCTCATTTCGATTCATCGAAATCTCGATCAATCGAGATTCAATCTCAATCAATCGAGATTCTGCAGAATCCACTTGAGCACTTGCTCACCTGCTCTCCCACTTGCAACAAAATCCCCCTTTTTGCACGACTTAGGGGGATTGTCTGACTTGAACAAGACTCTTGGGGGCCTTCTTGATACAAGAGATATATATAGTGATATATATATATATATGGTGGGCCCCAAGGTTGAAAAGGAAGCCAAAAAGCACACAAAAAAGGCCATATCTCTCATATCTCACATATCTCTCAACACACATCAGACTACTTCAAGAGAGACCTTCGGGAGAGGAAGAAGAGAAGCTGAACCAGACCAAGAAGCTTCACTTTCTTCATCAATGGAAGGGTGCAAGGCAACTATGAGCAACTAACTCTTCTACTAGGGTGTTGGTTTCAACCCCTAGCCATGTAAACTTGTTCATCTTTGTAGCTCTTGGGATTTGTAATTAAATGTTGATTATTTAGCCTAGTGATTATGTACACAAATACATCTCTTTTATATATTCATTTGATATGAAATTTATTCTTGTCTTAGAGTAGATTTTGTCACTTGAATGCACAACATTTGCATATTCCACAAGAAGTGCAAATGATGGCTAGATAATGATGTTTAAATGAATGTGTGATGTTAGTTTGTATAGACCATGCCAAGACAAGGTAGTTTGGATGCATGTAGTGTTCACTTAGAGAGTAGAGTAATTATGTAGTTAGTTAGGTTGAAGAGCTATGCTTGTTGAAGATGGATTATGATAGGTTAGCACACACATTGATCTTTTGATATGTCATTGAAGTCACAAGCCTAATGACATTGTTAGGCATTTAATTAATGAATCCCATGCTTGCTACACTTATGAACATGTGAATGGCTAGTGATGGAAACCAACCCTAGTTCTCTCTCCCAACTTTAAACTCTTTACTTTCTTGTCATTTCATTCATGCAATAGTTTATAAACACAAATTCAAAAACCTGTTTTTAGAATTAAAGTAGAATTAATCTTCCTTTAAGACAATTGCGACTAGTCCTCGTGGGATCGATACCCTCTATATAGAACCTTATCTACAAAGATTCGTGCTCTTGCGAGTGGTTAAATTATATTTTGATAAAAAGGGCAAAATTAAGCTTACAATATAATCGAAGTTCCAACCACATCAAACCCCTTGATGTATGAAAGATAATGTAAATAACAAAAAAAAATTCCTAATGAACCCCTAGGGCAGGGCTGTGCGCGAGCTGTAGTAGCACGGTTTGGCCTACTCGCGCACGCGGAGCTACCTTTCTCTACACCTTCTTCTTCGTCTGTACTCCATAGATATGTTCTTCGCGTTCTTCATGTTCTTCGCAATCTAGGTCTTCAATTACAAGGCTTTTCAAATTTTTACATCAAAAATATAAAATATATTTAAAAGCCTTACATCATAAAAAAGAAAAACTCTAGCCTCATCCATGAATCATTGCCATCACCATTTATGAAAATTAATAAAATCAATAATCAATGCAAACATATGCATAACATGATTTTTAGAACCCATGAATATTTAGAAAAAAAAATTTAAATACATAATTTTTCATAAACATCAAGGTGGCTCTGATACCACCTATTGAAAAAAGTGCGCAACAGAAGCTCCATTCATTGGTTTTGTCGAACCCCTTGATGTATAAAATATTATGTAAACAACAACAAAATTTCCTAATGAACACAAATATGATTGCATGAAAAGTAAGAGATTCAGAGATCGTGTACCTTGGTAGGGATAATTTTTCAACTCCTTGGTCTTCAACAATTGATGAAGCAATCGGTCTCCTTTGGTGTACTGCCAATAAGAATCACCATTATAACCATTTGGGTTGATTATCTAAAAACCTAGTTCTTATGGGAGAATCCTAGGTTTGTGAACTGATTTCTCTCTCTCCAATCTCCTACAACCTCTTGCTATAATTGCAAAACCCTAATCTTGTGACAAATTTCCACACACTTAATATAGAAAAAGATTATGACATATTTATAGGAGAACTCTCCCAAGTCAACTTTTCATTTCCATATATGCAAGATATGATAAATCATATCTTCATATAAAAGGAAAATATATACAAACTCCATATCTTATATTCTCTCTATGAAAAATAAAATATTATGCATATATTTAAATTATATATATTAATATATATTCTAGAATTTTAAAATATCCAATATATATTTATATATAATTTCACTTGTACCCTTAGCGTGTAATTAAATTACAAATACTCCCAACTTATTAAATCAATTCACATTTAACAGTTCAGTTGTTTTTGGATCGACCCATGAGCTAGAAATAAGGATCTTATTTAAGGGCGAAAACTCTTATTGGCTCCAATAGATTATAATTGGTCCGGTCATCCCATGACCCTAAATTACAATAATCTATTAATCATAACTTAATTGCACTACATAAGCGTGGTTGCACTCCAACTCGAGAATGGTTGAAACATGTATTGCTTCAACATACAACACCAGTGTTAATTATATGAAATTACTCATCTATACAAAATTGGATATGGATGTATAAGTGTCAATCAATCTAAATCAGCAATTGAATATTTATTAAGCCACTTGATTATTTCATGTTTAATCAATAAGCCATTAATAAAACTTATGTAAGGTGCATACCTATTTTATTAAAGCCGAACCAAGCGCTTGGATTTACTATTGATTAAACTAATCAAGTCATAATAAATTAGCTAGCAAAGATGTAAATCTTTGGAGTATGTTCCAAACATGATCAACCAACACCCAACATATTTGAATTTTAGACCCTGTGGCCCACCGCATATATCAAAGTGTTAACCAACTATGCTTAGGGTTCATCACTCCCTCATACTTGAAGATAACATTCGCTATAACACTAACAAGTAGTAATTGCAATGACGACGACTTATTGTTCTTTATCAACACCCAACTTATTGTTCTTTATCAATAAGGAGTCCACTCACTATTGCCGAACGAATAAAACACTTTATGATAATGCAATAAAAGTGACTTGTACTCCCGACTTTAGTAACCATATCATGCACACACTAAGTCATTGTGTAGTCAATGGACACTACGATTCGAGTCTTGAGTCAAATCAATACATAATATTCATAATATATAAATAATATTTTGATAAGCAAACAAATTCTTGTTGATAAGTCAATGTCATTACATTCTAATTAGTGTTATAAAAGACAGACAATTCCAACAAGATGATCCTGAAACTCCAAATACAACATGGGATATTGTCAAAATATTATAGACAAGTTTCTACAATAACGTCCAAAAATTTGTTTGGCTTCGATTCTTCTTTTAATCTTCATCTTGAATGGAATATACAGGTCAGTAAAAGTGGACTTCCATACAGTATAGCAGGAATTAGAGTTTCCAGAGGGAGAGAGTTGTGTTGCACAAAAGCACACACAATGCGTGTCTATTGATTATTTTAAATTTTACTAAATGAAAATAATTGTACTTCAAATGGAAAATAAAGAAGTCACTGAAGTACTAAATATTACAAATTAACCTTTTCATATTTAGTGTTTAAATACTATAAACCTTTTCATATTTAGTGTTTAAATACTATAAAAGTATAATGTTTCTTTGGCCTTGATATACTCGCATACTCGCTTAGCCATTGCCTGGCATTTTGATTTCTCTAATGACATTTATTAGTATGCAACTAGTACATATGTTGCACTTTTAAAAGAAATATATAAGAGTTTTCTTTTTTATGATGGATTCATGACTAAGTTGCTTGGGTGGATAGGTTCTCATTTGGAGGTAGTGCAGGGTGGCTGAACATAATTTGAGGTCTTAGGTGAAAAATATAAGAGTGATCATTTAACTTATAAAATTTTAATATCAAATACTAATTAATAATATTTATATAAATATTATTCTTATTGAAATTATTATATTTAATTGGACCATTTTCTACTAAAAAATTTCTTAATTTTTAATGATATTTTTTCAGTACATAAAGAATATAATATGATTTTTGAATAAGATTTTCATTTTTTTTTCATCTTATTCGCAAAGAATTTTTTTATTACACATTTGATTATCATTATGATTCTAAGTCGCTAATATATTTGTTTTTCATTATTGTATTATTTTCTGGTAATTCTTTTAGATGACTTGGTTGTTCATTTATTGATTTTTCATCTAAACTTCTTGTTATTTTATTAATTATAACAAAAAAATTGTTGTAATGAGAGAACAAAAAAGGTGAGGAATAGAGAAAAAAGTATAAAAGTAAACAAGAGAAGATGGAAAGTTTCATAATTCCTAATTTTTTATAATTATCAATGGAGAGAAAAAGAAGGAAGGTTTTGAGATAATGATATAAATTACAAGTTTTAAAAAGAATTAAATTATTTGGATTTATTATTAAATTTTTACCATGTTGAGGCCTATTATCACTACAAGGAAACAAAAATTTTAGGAAGTCTAATAATATTAGCAAATAAAAATTTAAGAACTCTTATTAGAGAAATAAAATAATTTGGGGCCTTAGGCAACTGCCTAAGTTGTCTAAGGGTCTAGCCGACCCTAAGGTGGTTGAACTCTGACTTCTGTAATTTCGGTGTTTGCGGCCTCTGAGGTTTTGTTTTGAGCTTCTTGTTGCAAATGTGCTGGGCCGGTTGACTTAGTGATGGTTTAAGGTGAGAGTCAATAGAAGGGTTTCAAAATATATTTTTACTGTATGTTATAAAAATTTTAGGAAAAAATTAATCTAGTATTATTAGCCTTTTTAAATTTTTTTTCTTCCTTTTATCATTAAACCCCAACCAATTTGGCAATTTTCTAAAAAAAATTCTCTCTCCCCTCATTACACCTGCCAAAATGTTGTAAGTAATGCTCATCACAGTAACCGATAATTATAGGAAATTAAAGTTTTATTAATTTTATCTTTTGTCCTTACTCCACACGTTTTTGACATTTCTCCTCCTTAGTCGTTGCAAGCTTTATCTTTTCTATTCTCTCACAACTCTCTAATCTTTATCTCTCTCCTCTTTATTGCAACGTGTTTCTTTTCTTCACTCATTACAACCATAAATTTATTGAAAGCTTTCAAGTTATAAGTTACAAAATAACTTAAATTATTTTATAGTTTTATTATTTTTTGCTATCATAAAATTGTATATTTTGTTTGTAATTATTATTAGTTATATTATTGAATATTAGAATATGTTTACTAGAATGTATGAATCAAAATATGAAAGGCTTAAAAGGAATATAATAATAGATAAATTAATTTAATCTTTAAAAAAAATTCTTGATAATTTTGTCAAATGACAAAAAATTTAAGTAAAAATAATATATTAAATATTAAAATATCACTTTTTATAATTTTTGTCCAAGGCCATTTACGTTGAGCTGTCCTGGAAATAAGCATTAGCATATTATCTTGTAGGTTAATGACACATATGACAAAAGAAAAAACTAGGATAAGATCTTAAATCATTAAATTGAATGGGACCTATTCTAAGAGACAAAAACTATGAAAAAATAGTGAAATTTGGCCCTGATTTACATCACGGACAAGCCATGTGTTTTGCTTAGCTTTGCAACTAGGAGTGTCTTGTCATCTCAAATCCGGCTATTCTCTAAAACGTGTCAGAACCTAAGAAACATAGATAAGAACAACGCAATACAAATACAACGATGCATTAATTTTAAAAACAATAAGATATGAGTGCACCATGAATACGCAAAAAAATATATATATATTATATTTTATTATATATATATAAGTAATAATTTTTGATAATTTTATTCATAGAATCATAAATGAAATTACTAATTTAATATATCGAAATAAATGTTTGTTTTTTTTATTTTTAAAATTTATATTATTTTTTTAATTAACTCATAATATATTTTAAATGGCATTGAATTCCATTCTTTTGAAAAAAAATTATAAAATCACTCTATAATGTCCTGAAAATGTTCAAAGCGTATATTTACTGTGTTCCAGCCGTGTCCAATTAAAAAATAAGGGATTCAAAATTCAGAATACTTCTAACTGTATTTGACACTTGTTCGAATTATATTCATGTATTTAAAACGTATCTGAGCATTCGACGCCGTCATGATATCTAAAAAAAAGTATTAGTGCTTGCTCCTAAACTCTAAATGCTCCATATAGGCCTCACCAATGTGTTGTACATAATCTATTAAAAAAAAGTTAATTGTGTTTAGTGAGGGGCTAAACGCACTTTTATAAGGTCAGGATAGTAAATAATTGATAAAATTTTAAAATACATATTTTCCTTCCCATGAAAAGGCAAAGATGTATGAGCAAATGATTTTTATGTTTTTTTTCTTTCAGATAAGTAAGGGCCCGTTTGGTAACCGTTTATGTTTAGTGTTTATTGTTTAAGTGTTTATATAAACAGTGTTTATGTTACGATTTTATTTAATGAGTGTTGTTTGATAACGAAAAAACGTTTCACTTATTTTAAAATCATAAACAGAAAAACATGTTTGTTAACCCTAAACTGTATTTTTTTTTTTATAAAAACAAATCAACACAATAAACTGCATAAAAAGTCAAGTTTATGCTACAACAAATCTATACAGCAATAACAGAGCAAAAAATATGTATAACAAAGAAATAAATAATATTGGGTTACATATATATCTATACACTGCAAATGATAATGTAAAACTAGAATGACCCACAACCCAAAAGGCCCTAACAAGTAGGGGGATGCACACGATTCAGTTCTTTTCAGTTATTGGGAGAACCGGAACCAGAACCGTTTCCAACGGTTCTTTAATTTTGAAACCGGAATAAATAAGTTCGGTTTAATTCGGTTATTATAGGAGTTGTATTTAACCTTATAATAGTTATAATAACTTCATTGTTTAAAATTTTTTACATAACAAAATGTTATTATAAATATATATATATATATATATATATATATATATATTTATATATATATATATAATAGAAAATCATTATAGGAGTTTTATAACTATATATATATATATATATATATATATATATTCAACGGTTTCAGTTTCTGTTCCAATGCTTGGAACTGGAATCGTAGTGAACGGTTCCTAAAATTTAGAGCCGAAACCGGAACCGTAATAAATGATTCGATTCAGTCCAATTTATATGGACTAAGAAGAGGGATTTGGAGGGCATACTCTTTCTCTTGAACTTCTTATGCTACTACTTCTTTTTCATTTTTTTTATTTCTATTTTTCTTTCAATACTAAAAATGAATGAATGATATGAGTACAAAATACTATTCTTGTTTCTTGATAAGGAGATGGTTAAGACTTCTTTATTTTTTTTCATCAAATAAGGTTTTTTTTTTTCATCAAATAAGGTTTTTTTTTTTCTTACATGGGTGTCCCTAAGTAACTATTTCTTTAATTCTGTCCACACTTGATAATTCTAATATTTTTATCCTTATATCAAACAATAGTATTTTATAATTATTTTTTCTTTTCATTTTCTCACTTTTAGTTTTAATTTTTAATTAAAATAATATAATCACCATTTTAGATAAAAAAAAAAAGGAAAAAAATGTTTTTTTTAAAAAACATAAACAATAAACATTATTTTAGTGTTTAGGATTTAAAGGCTTATGAACAGTGTTGTTTTAAAAGCGTTTTGACAATTTATAAACAAAACAAAAATTATCAAACATGTTTATCATAAAAATTTGTTTTCATAAATAATAAACACTAAATATAAACGGTTACCAAATGAGCCCTAAGTAACGCGCTGTCACATCTATCCTTGAACCGTCAAGGACCCAATGGTGGAGGTCATACCTCTCAGGCCAAGGGCCCAATGGTGCTGGCAGATTTCGAAGAAAATGTCTGTTTGGAAAACGAGGCAATTCTGATTTGGTCCCAAAGAACAACTTATTCACATAAATTTGTTATGTTTTTTTTATAAAAAAAAAAAAATTGTTTTTAGAATTAACGTAAAAGAAATTTTAACAAAAAATTTCTTCACTTTTTCTCTCTTAAATTCTTATAAACATTCATTTATTCATCCAAAGGTGTTGTTAATAAACTTTTTTTATAGGAAAATTATTAGATGATCATGAAGTATTGAAACTTGATGGACTAATTAAATCAAAACTCTCACCTTAAAAAACAGAACACTTAGGAGTCTAATAAAATATTGAAAAAGGACCATCAAAAAGCCTTCGTAAAATCCACTTGAAACCTTTTCTACATGTCCTATCATATCTTTTTTATGACTGAATGGTCATCTCTCCATTTGAAACCTTTTCTGCATCTCCTACCATTCATTTTTATTATTGGAATGAGCAACTCGACATGACAAATCATATATATAAAGCCGCAATAATGCTATTAAAAGCAATGCTTTGCCTAAGATAATTTTAAAATAATTGTGTCAAGGGTGATATTAGAGTTTGTTTGAGATGGTTTTAATAAATTTTAAAAGCAAGTCGTCACTTGAGATATTAGAGGAAATTAAACATGATGGGTACTCGTCGTTAATACAGGGTTTCAACTTTTTAAACCAATAACGAACAAAGTAGATTCAAAGTTTCAAAGTGTGATTTTTTGAAAAATGATCGAAATATGGTATTTATTCGATATTAGAAGGGTATCAATGTAATTTAAAGATAACTAACCACAACACTTTATCTCTTAACCGATCCAAAATCATCCTCAAAACAGTTTTCTGTTTTCTGTTTTTTTAGTTTTCAGATAAATCGAAAATAGTTTTCAATTTTTTTAGTTTAAAAATCTGTTTGGTTGGTAAAATTACAAAACAGTTTTCAGAAAACAAAAACTCATAAATCTACTTGGTTGTATCTGGCCAGTTTTCAAAGAACAATTTTTACTTTATTTTTCTTAAATCTAATATTGCAATTTTTATTCATAAGTGTTAAAGGTGCATTACTTTTAAATTAGTGTTTTTAACTTAATAAAAATTACACAAATATAATATCACATGTTTAAATAAATTCCAACCATAGTGTAAGAGATATATTTGCTACATTGCAGTGCATGCTAACAAAGCTCATATAAGCCAGTCTTAGCTCTGTTACACTTGCTAATTTTTCTTAGCTCTTCTACACTTGCTAATTAAAATCTATAATCAAATATCGTATATAAATTAAACTTAATCCTAATGAAACTTTGTCACAGTTAATGCATGGTGATCAACTAGGCTCAATCTGGATGATAGGCAGTGGTTAATATATAATTTGTTGATCAAGAGTGAACCTTCAAAATATGAATGTATACATGTTAAATTATATATTGAGACCCAAGTACTAAACCTTCAAAAGTTGTATAGATTTATATTTGAGTATTTCCATATAGCTATCATTGAGACTCTCTTTACTTTCAAAGTAAGAAATTAAAAAGAAAAAAAAACAAAAATCAGATCACGACAGACCCATGAGAAAGAGTTCACAACTAACCAAATTCTCTCTTTCCTAATTTTCTTTTCCTCCCTCAAGTGTAACAATGGAATGGAAAAACCCTAGCCACAAGACTTTGAAACCAAATTGCAGGTCTAATCTCATCTCTAGCAAAGATGAGCCCAATAATTTTTGTTGTTGTCCTTTTTCTTTTTTATATAGATTGGGGCATTTCTTGTGGATTGATGGATAGTTACAGTAAAGAAGAAACCCTCCATTGGGCTTTGAAGAAACCTAGTTTTATAGATAGATGCATCCATCAGTGGAGCCCCTTGTTGATCGCTGTCGCCATAGCTGGTCATTTTTCCTCTTCGTTAGTGGAGCAAGCATCTAAAACATTCATCAAATCTTCACCACTCGTTGTTTTGTCACCGGTGGCTCGAATCTCTTCGTCTGAAAAGTTCTGTCGTAATCTTCTGTCTTCGCCGGAGCATCTCGCCATCGGTTGTCAACACTGGTCAGCACTATCTTGCCGTCATTCGAGAGAGAGAGCTTTGATAGAGCTTGAAGAAGGAGAGAGAGAGAGTCGTTGGAGAGAAGATGTTGTGCGGCTGGGTGAGTGATGTTATAAACAATAAGTTTGGTAACATTTTTTAAAGGTTTTCTTTTAAGTTTAAGTTGTTCTCTATGTTTTTCATAAGCAATCTCCATGTTCTCAAAACAGCCAAAACAACTTTTTTGGTTCTCCAAAAACCATAACTGTTGAAACTCAATTTTATAAAAACTATTTCTCAAAAATAGAACCAAGTAGAACCAAAACAGAGTTTTTAGTTTTTTTAACTCCCAAAACAAAAAACTGTTTTGGGAGATACAAACCAAGTAGGTCCTAAATCTCTGGAGTCAATTCGGTTAGGGGTTGTTTAGTAATAGTGTCGGATTCCATTTCCTAATTTCCAAAAAATAAAATATGAAAACATGTTGTGCTATCATTTTTATAAAAAAATAGAATACATTTGGCAAAGTCATATGTTGTTTTAAATTTTGAAAGCACAAATCAGAAAATATGTTTGGTAATCCAAAATTATTATTTTTTTAAAAAAATAGTAGTATCTTTGACTAAAAATTAGGTTTGAATATTATGGTTCCAAAACATTTTAACCAACATAAGTGCGATATTGCATATTTTATGTATATTCTTTCCTCCGAAATTATATTTGTTAGGACTTTATTTTAATTAAAAATTTACTTTTACGCATTTACATGTTTTCGGTAATTGTCATAAATTCTAACTATTTACATGTTTTTGGTAATTGTCATATGTTGTTATATATACTCGTTTTATTTTCTTTTATATTTTTATATTATATATAGTTGTATTTATATATAACTCTTATTTTACTGTATTTTCTTTTTATATATATTATATATTTATTTATTATTATTATATATCTTTATATTTATATATATTTTTTATTCATTTTATTTTATAAAAAAATTTATTCTTATTGACATAGAATTTTGTATTTATTCTATTTTTATTTATATTATATTATTTATTTATATTTTTATAATTTATTTATTTATTGTATTATATTTTGTTATACTTATATTTTTTGAGTAACTAACAATTTTGTTGCTGAGAGGGATAGTAGATTCTGGTTGGGGTCTACATCAATTTTGTTGTTGGGAGAATTAGTGGATTCTGTTTAAATCCTTTGTCATTTTGCGGCTGAGAGGGATAGAGATTCTATTTAAATCATTTTTTATTTAAAAATTTAGAATGACAAGAAGTACAAGACCAAAGGGTTCAAAGGACTCAGTGGATAAGGATAACCACACCTGTCATGCAATAACTCTTGTTACGTGGTGGAGAAGCTAAGGGAATTGGTTTCATAAATATACACTACTACCGACACTCTCCTATAAAAAAGAGAGTTGGTCAACACCCAAAAGTACGCCTAAATCACAAACAAATTTACTTTCTGCTTTATATCATCAAGCATTGACTTGATTATCGGAGTGTACCCGGCTGGCACCCAACGGTTTGGTCCTAACTTATCTGTTTTGCAGGCAACTGACGCTAAATCGGATCGTGTGGATTTTTGCTTCATCAGTTGGCACTGTCCGTGAGAAACGATTAGTTCCTACATTTCGATGCGATTTGGTTTGGACATAGTCGAAAATCAATCACTATAACTGTACAGTCTGGGGGATCTACGTCTTCAAAGATCCCCAACCATTAGACAATTCAGAGACTTCTGTGTCAAGGTCCCCATCTGGCATATTTTGTAGGGGAAATCAATTACCAAAGTCCGATCTGATCAATTGTGAACAACAAAAGACACACCCTTTAGCATTGCACACCTTGCCTTATTCCAGTAGACAAGCATTGCCTTGTACTAGTGTGGCATACCCTACCTTGCACTTGCTAAATCGGCCTAGTGGCCAACTGACAAGAAAACAAGTTTGTGATTTAGCTTCCCAGTCTAAACAAAAATGGTAATGGGCTTTTTATAAAAGATTGCATCAAGTAGCAAGATGGCTACCCTTAGTGGGGCATATTGCGAAGTCATTCAGACCGGGGGCATATTACTTTCAGATATCAGAAAGGAAGCAACTGCTCCACCCATGGAGTACCGTGCACCTGGGTGCCAAGGATAGGACTCTTCTATCTCCTACTAAAAAGTAAGGATATGACTATTTCTCTCTCCTGCCAAAGACAAGACTTTTCTATCTCTTACTAAGGACTGGACTCTTTTTCTCTCCTAGTAAGAATAAAACTCTCTCTCCTGCTAAGGGTGGGACACACACTCTCTCTCCTACTAAAGATATTTTCTCTCTCCTACCAGAGGGACTGACGAGGAATTTATCACTCCCTTACCAGGACCAAGGATTCCCTCTCTTTCCAACGAATGATAAGGATTCAAATCAGTGCGATCCAGTTAGCGCTGCAAAAAATGGATCGGTATAATTTTACTGACCCAAAATATGGGCTTCAATCTTGAGCTCCCCCTATCCACTATGAAGGGGACATTATAGTGTTATTCTCAAATTAAAGGCTAAGTGTTAAGACAAGAAGTCTCATGCAATAATTTAGTATTCAAGGCAAATTCTTTTAACTTCAAAAGTTGTCTAAGTTGACAGTTCATCATCTAAACATGGTCCATAGATACCGCACACCAGTGATGCCAATAATGATTTGGTTCATCATCCATTCTAACGTCCCGTGAAGCTAACACAATGTAATGTAGAAGCCATTATTGACCCGTTGTAGTGGACCGTCCTGAAATCGTTTCCATGTATCCACGATTCATCTTATCTCAATTTTTTTTCTCTTAATTTCCAAATGCGATTATGTATGAAATTAGGAAACATATTGTAGAGACATTAACAAATTTTGGTCGGCTTGCATTCTTCACGTCATAATTGCCATAAATGCATTTTGAGTGATGTTAAAAATGTTTTGAGTGCGTGGAACATATTTGGGAAGTGTTTTAATGATTTCTTCAAAGTTGAGATAGGTGTGTCTTCTCCTTCCTTTCATTGATTCCCTAGGATCTCTTGTGATTTGTGGTAGTGTTAGCATGGTTTAGGAAGGTAGAAAGTTTTTTCTTGATTTCCTTTCATGTTTAAACATGCTAGGAATGTTCTCCGTGTGACATATGTCGTGTAGGTGAAGCATGTTACTTCTATGCATGTTAAAATTTGAGTTTTGTGCATATATGTGAGTTTTGTGTATAAATGTAACACATAAAGAATTATGAATTTAGCATCTTAGTTATAGATTAATGATGTTTACCACATGCTTGAACCATTAGTTGAGCAGCATAAGGTTCATTAGGCTTACTTTAAACCATGACTTGTGTTGTATGAACTTGAATGTCATATGTTGAAAATACATCAAAAGGGTAATTTTTCCATGTTAATGCATTTAATATTAGTTATGGATGGAAATGCATACAATGTTATATGTATGTTGTGCTTGTCTAGTGTAGGTTGTTTAGTAGAAAGTGAGAGATGAGGGTTGGAAGCAGAATGAGTGTTGAGGAAGTCAAACTATGAGAATGGATACGCATGGATGGTGGAATGAGATTATGGTTCCAATTGGTAGATTTCAATTGGTGGAAAAAAAACAAACTCCTATCTTTCTATAGGCAGTTTTCAATTAATGAGGAACCGTAGTGACAATCTTGAGGTTGACGGGTGTTAACATGTGATAATCTTGGTGGTTGTGAAAATCGGTGGTTGTGAAAATCTTGGGTTATGAGGTTGAAAAGTCCCGTTGTGACATTTCGGGAAATTGTCAAGTTAAGTGGTTAAGTTGGTGGATAAGTTTGGTTCTTCAATGGAGGATTTTGATTGTGAGTTTAAGGCGTATGTTATGTGGTTTTGTGGTTGTTTGTGGTTACTTGTATAATTGTTATTTTGTTGCATGACTCCCTTGTTGATAGCATGAGCATTTGAGCATGTCATGTAATGTAGGGATGACATGATGCATATATGAATTAGTGACTTAGTAATATTTATTTAATATTTTATTAATGATTTTAATACTTTCATGATTTCAGGTGATTAAGGGTAATTCTGATTAATAATGGCGCAATCGGGCTACAGATGGTGCTCATTTAGTAAGAATCTGAAACTTGACACATGAGATATATGTTTATATTGAAGATCCAAACTAAATGGACTGAAGAAATGGGCTGAAAATGAATTTAAATGAAGAAAATGAGCACAGACCGATTCACATTGAAGATTGGGCCAATTAAGGCCTAAAAAATTCTGGACCCATTTTGGTATTCAGACCATAACTCTGTACACGATTGTCAAAACGACCCAAACATTGCAAAGATTTAAGAAAATTCAATTCTGTACAATTTCATATTTCACGAAAATTTCCTAAAACGGACGTCTTAAGCAACTGTCTGCCCTATTTGTGCAGCTGCCACTTTTTGGGCGCAAATGCCAGTTTGTGAGGCGCAAGTGCCATTTTCTTATGCGCACTTGCCACTTTGGGGAGGTCAGGTGTCCCGTGGGTTTCGTAAAGTAAAGTAAAATGATGAAAAGGGAAAAAACTAGGGTATTATTCGAGAGCAAAGAGAGAAAACGGAGGTGATTCGTGACGATTGACAAAAAGAAAAGGGAGGCTTCAGTAACTGCCATGAGGAGCTAACTTCTTCCTAGGGGTTTAACGAAGCCCTAGCTAAGTATCATTGTTGATTGAATTATATTTGGGGATTGTTCTTTTTATGTATATCGTTGTATAATTTTGAGGACTATTTTGTATCATTTGTGTAATAAGTAACAATTGCATAAATGTGCATTTACGGTTGTGTTTAAATGTTTATAATAATTCCTGATTTAATGTTGTCTTGTCTTAGATGATATTTTATCTTGATTGAACTCAAATCATTCCCATGAGAGATTTAATGAATGATAATTTACAACAAGTTTTCATTGTATGTATGAACAGATAACTTTGATAGTCCATGCCTAGGGAAGACGAGTCATGCTACACCTTAGTTTAGGTAGATGATTCGTGCCAACCGAAGATGGGTTGTAGCTTAGTGAGTGTTTGTATATATCCTCTTGACGATTTCATTATGAACATGTGTGTATGAGATAAGGACTTTGATAGGCCATGCCTAGGAAAGACGAGTCGTGCTACACCCTAGTTTAGGTAGACGATTCGTGCCAACCGAAGATGGGTTATTGCTTAGACCTTAATTGTATGTTCATCGTTCTATGAATCTTATTTATGCATATTGTAGAATTTCCCCCAAAGTAATTTCAATCGACAATGGTATGATGTTAGTGGTGAAGTCAAGACCCTAGACTTCTCTGTCTTGAATTTTATCTATCATTTATTTATGTTTTTATTTTATGTCATTTTATTTCAGCACCTAAATTTAAAACAAACAAAATAAATTATTTTTGAATTAAATTAGATAAGGTTTTGACAGCTTAACAACGAAATCAACGCAGTCTCTGTGGGTTCGACCCCTACTCACCACTTTACTAATTTTAGTAGAGTATTTGTAGGTTTTTATAAATTATCTTTTGTCGAAGTGTAAAACAACAACAACACTATTACATAATATTTTATCGCGTTTTGCACGTCGAACAATCATGTAGGTCGGTACTTAGGCTGGTTTGGTCATCTCTACTAGGCATAGTTATATGCTCACCCCGCTCCCTTAAACCCTTTTTAGGTAAGGCATGGATGATAGAAAGGACTTGACGAGTCAAATGGAGCTCATAGGAGCACTTTTGGATATTTTGGGATACTTTAGTATTTTTGCATATGGAATATGTATATAAATGTCCATGCCGATTTGTGGCATGTGGACTATGATAAAAATGTTATATTTACATTTGAGTTATGTTAGTGTATTTAGTTTTCAAATGTAATTACTACATGTGGCTTATGTATGACTTTTGAGGTATGAATATGATCAAATGAGATTTTATTTTTAATTAGGTTGAAATATCATTTGAATGATGATTGGAATGTGGTTGGATTAGTTTTGCATTTTGGAACTAATTATGTATGAGTGTTAGTGAGAATTTTCGACAAAAAAGTGCTAAAAAGGGATTTTAGGTGGAAGCAGTCGACTGTCCCTTTTGATAAGTGAGTAACTTATCCCCAACTTTAACCTCCTTGTGTCATGTCATTGTTTATGTCATCCAACATCTATTTTATAATCTTCATCATTAACACAATCCAAGAATAGGCTATACACTTATCTAAAATCAATTTTGCATGCTTTTGGATGTGTACTAGAGTTGGCTACCCAGTACCTAGTGATCAGTTGGTGGGGTTGTAAATGCCCTAAGAGGTTGAGATACTGGAACTGCATTGATTTTAGAGTGTGAATTTTTGTTCTGTGTTGGCAAATGGAGCTATACATAGATGTCTCTATATTTTGTTTTTTGTTCTATGTTGGCAAATGGAGATATACGTAGATGTCTCTACATTGTTACACCTTGGATTTACTCCTGTCTAAGCATGAAAAATGTTTTTATACAAGTACACGATTGGTGAGACTCAATGCAACAAAGTTTGTTTCATGTCATTGTTTATGTCATCCAAAGTCTTTCATTGTAGATTAATATCAAGTCACATCTCAAATATGTGTAATACAACAATTAATTTTGGTATCGTTTGTTGAAGATGGTGCTCAACAATTGTAATTATGTTAATAAATGATTTGAAGGGCTCATTCGACGCCGGACAGAATAGTGATTATTCTGTAAACTAGTGTCAACAGGTAATTCACAGGAAAGAACACAAGAGAATCGCCCAAAACATAGAAAAACTCATCTGGTATTTAATTCAATATTATCAAAATCAACAGTCTTTCAAAAATCAGCCCACAAGCCGAGCTATATAGCTAAAAATCGTCATTATCGGAATTTTACTAAAAATAGCAAAATCCCAATAATCATGCCACAATGAAATACGTAATAAAGAAGTATTCTGCCAAAAATCTGGCCCAAATAGAGTTCAGAATCACTTCCTCAAAGACAAAAGAAATATTACCATAAACGAAAAAAATAACTAAAAATGGGAATTCGGAAGGGAAAACAGCAGATTTTGACCTCAAAAATGATATTATGCTCGATGGCCACGACGTGTGCGCCGAAGAGAGCTTTCTGAATTGGGGTCATATGAGCGATTCTGATACCCATAGCCAAAGTTATGGCCAAAATACCGAAACGCACCCAAAACTGCCCCAATTAGGGAAAAGATCACGACTTCCTGCCATCTTTGTGCTGATCTGTCAACTCAAGGTATCTTAGCGCCATCAACATGTCATCTGACAACTCAGCATCTTCTGACTCGGATCCTCCTGCATCATCATTTGTGTAGTAACCCTTGTGGACGGGTGTGAGTGGGCGGGTGCGAAGACAGACACTGGGCTGAGCTACCACACTGACAGGGTACAGGGTGCTCAATCCCATATCGTCTGGGTGTGGAAAAGGGGATGTGCTTATATGTAGTATGTTCTCTCCAAATGGTATAAGGCCTTTTGGGATAAAACCCAAGAGCAAAACTATGCGGGCTTAGGCCCAAACGGACAATATCATACCATGTGTTGGAGCGGGGTATTACAGTTGGTATCAAAGTCTGAACCCAGTCGGAAGTGTGCCGACGAGGATGTCCGGCCTCGTAGGGGGGTGGATTGTAGTAACCCTTGTGGATGGGTGTGAGTGGGAGAGTGCGAAGACAAACACTAGGCTGAGCTACCACACTGACAGGGTACAGGTGCTCAATCTCACATCGCCTGGGTGTGGAAAAGGGGATGTGCTTATATGTAGTATGTTCTCTTCAAATGGTATGAGGCCTTTTGGGGTAAAACCCAAGAGCAAAACATTGCGGGCTCAGGTCCAAAGCGGATAATATCATACCATGTGTTGGAGCGGGGTATTACAGTTTGAATGAGAAATCTATACTAGTCTACATTCTAAACTAAATTCATAAATTCAAGGACTGGATTATGCATGAAAATTTTTTTTTTTTTTTTAGATAAAGTATGCATGGAAAATGTTAATTAAGCATTTGTAAACATCCATAAAAAAATGGTTACCCTAGATCGGTCTAAAGTAACCATTTTTAGTAGGAAACACGTTCAGCAACGAAATTTGTACAATTTGCTACAAAAAAAAATTCATGAATGTGTCAAATTTAAAGTCATGCACATAAATAGAAGTTCATGCATAAAATAGATGGTAAAACACAATTAAGAATCTGCAAACACAAAGGCATAGAGAGGGACAATTTCTTCTTCTTCTTTTTTTTTTCGCAGCCATTATTCTTTTGGCACACTTCTTTGGAAACTCCCTTAAAATTTTGAAGGAAGAGAGAGAAACAAACTCTATACCTGATATTACCTCCCCGCCCAAGAAGATAGGGTACTTTGATACAAGGAAACAACTTTAAATCTCTGCCCCACCCTCTATTCGAGTAGTACGATCCTTCCACAATTTGAATCAAAAGATGTAAGAAGATAGGGCAGGTGATACCCAATTGAAATTGTTCTAGGCACCAATTATACAACCACCTTAGTTTTTTTTTACTCTTTCCTTTAAGAACGTACCTGAAAGGAAAACCAATAAGACACACCAATACTTTACACTTTGCAGGTGACAAACAACTTCTTGCATAAGTTGATAGGTGGTACATGGATAGAGGCTAATATGACTGCCTTATTACCTTTACAAAATTTCATCACTTCTATATCTTCTTTGCCAGAATCTTAATTTACAAAAATCCCTTGTGTTAATTGTTTAAGAGTACTAGTGGACCTTCAATTTTCATTTTTGTGCGTCCATGACTAGATGAATACCCCACTTTTTCACCTTCAATGATGGTCCAGTGGAGCCGAGTGGATTAATTGAAACCTCAATGCAACAACATTCATCAGGAATGCATATCTAATCTTTAATGGGTAACTGAGACAACATGAGGTGATCTGATCTGATGTTGTTCATCCAACTTGATATAGTTAAGCCAGTACTATGACGACGACCATTGATATGGAGATAAAGTGGAAACTGATCTTTCGCTTGTTTCTTCTCATCATCAGAATCAATTCCGATAACAACACAAGAAGCAATTACTTTGATGTTACTGCAAGTATTTGGAATATCCACCCTCAAACGTACTGAACCGTCCTCACCACTCTCATATTTATGGCTGAACCAACTTGGAACCTCACTTCCGAGAAGCACCATTAATTCATGAAACTCCTGTTCCATATATAAAAAGCACCACAATGATGTACTTAATACTTTTGTGAGAAAGAGGAGTATATATATATATATATATATATAGAGAGAGAGAGAGAGGGACAAGTATTACACACATGTATACCTGAAGTTGACTCTTTGGATAGTATATAGCTGGCTTGTTGTTCTCATGATTCTCAACCAATTTGTGGCTCTCAATGAAAAACCATTGTCGATAATTATATGAACTGCAATCATGTTTTGGAAAGGAACACCGTTCTAATGATACGCAACCTTGTGCATCAACTAAATACATAGACGAGGGAAGTGAGCCCAATGTTTGAAGCCTTAAGCATCCATTCAACATGAGCGATCCAAGCTGTGTGAGTTGAGTGAAGCTTGGTGGTAAACTAACAAAGTTGTTGCTACTTATATCTAAATACCTCAACCAGTGAGGAAGATTGAGAAAGGATTCTTCATCTAAATTGCAGTTATCCCAGTATAACTTTCCAAGTATAGGCAACAGTGTAATGGATGATGGTAACACTTTTATACCACTTCCTCCCAAATCCAGACTTTATAAACTCTTCATTTCACCAATACTGTCCTGCAAATTTCAAGCATTTTGCAATCCCTCAGACTCATAACCCTAAGGTGCTTAAGATGTTTAACTGATGGGGGTAAATCTTTTATTGCAGATCCATTCAAGGAAAGTGTTTTTAAACTCTTCATTCCACCAATATTGTTCGGCAAACTTCCAAGCATTTTGCATTCCATCAAACTTAAATATTGAAGGCCTTTGAGATGTTCAACTGATGGAGGTAAATCTTTTATTCTAGTTCCATTTAAGGAAAGACGCTTCAAACTCTTCATTTGGCCAACATTGCTTGGCAAATTTTCAAGCATATTGCAATCTGTTAGATCTAAATTCTGAAGCTCTTTGAGATGTTCAATCGATGGAGGTAAATATTTTATGCCACTTCCTGTCAAAATAATCTCTTTTAAATTCTTCATTTCGCCAATATTGTTCGGCAAACTTTCAAGCACTTTGCACTGAATCAGATATATAACACGAAGCCCTTTGAGATGTTTAACTATTGATGAAGGTAATTCTTTTATTGCAGTTCGCATCAAATAAAGCTCCTTTAAACATTCCATATCTCCTTGGATCTCTGGAAATGTAAGTTTTGAGCATTCATTGAGTAAAAGGGTCTTGACAGATTTCAAATTAGTTCTTGTTGTGACACTCTTCAGATTTTCACAACCATTGAAATTCAACTCAAGAAGCCTCTCGTGAGATTCAATGGATGGATGAACCTCAACCAAATTTCTACAACCTTGAAGATGCAATACCTCCAGACATGGCAACCTCGACAAATTAGGGGTTTTCTTCAAATTTTCACAATCACCGAGTTTGACGACTTTTAACTTATCTAGAATCTGCAAAAATAAACAATTAAACTGTAACAACAAACGCCGCAAAATCTAAAATACAATCAACAAAACAATAGAAAAATAAGTCATGCAGCACACAAAACATAAGGATTTCTTTGGTTTAACGTATCTCCTACGCTCCCGGTGGTTTGCACTTTGTAAAAAAAAACAAGAGATTACAAGTTTTCAAGCCCCTAAGTCTCTCTCTCTCTCTTTCTCTATTTCAGACTTTTGTGTTCTCTCATCCCTACACCATAAATCCTAGAACCCTTATACACTAGGTTACAACATATACTAGAGCTGTGTCCATGGGTCAAAAAGGCCTATCCATTTATGAAACACAAACTGTGGGTCAAATTTGAATTGCAACAAAAGGATTGAAACAAAATTCACACTACAACTTTACAGAAGTAATGAAAAAATCAACTTCAATCAACTCAAAAATTATTAAACAAAGGAATTCCATGTAAAGTAACAACCTCACTATTTCCTTCTAATCTAATTAGATATGATACGGATATAAAACATACGAGAAAGAGAGAGAGTTTCCATTTCCTTTTCCTTTAAACATTTTCATTTTTCTGTTTCCATTAATATCTCTCACAATCCGCAAATAAAAAATAGACTTGTGAAAAATCGAATAAGACAAGAGTTACTGAAACTACACAATCAGTGCCATTTGTTCAATCAGCTTATTTCAATTTGCATTCACTTGGAGGTTCCACCGAGGTAGGCTAACAAATTTCACCTCTGCGTCTACTGTTTATTTACCATTGGACCAACTTGAGTAGTCAGAAACCAGTTTTTTTTTTTTTTTGTTAAAAGCTCAATTGTAAGAATGTTGCTCGTTTTGATTCGATTTAGAAAGTAAAAACAAAAAAACAAAGCCAAACCGATCTTAACTATCCCATACCACCTAATCGAACCACTTACATTGATCACACAAGAACTGTTTGGATTGGTCGGTTTTACTAATTGAGCTTACGTAAAAATAATTTGATATGGATAATTTTTTCTCTATTTTCCACTTGAGATTGCATTCCTAATTTCTAATGTAACATAAACAAGAACTTATTTTATTAATATGTTTATTTAATGATGGTGAAGGTTAGGAAAGATATGGTGAAGATTAGGAAAGATTTATATATATATATATTTATTTAACCTTAATTCAGTGTGATGTACGCCTATGATTACAAAAGTTGTCAACTAATCAAATTAAGATATATATGTGTTTGTGTGTGTCTAAGTAATACGGTTCAATTATGATTGGTTTTTTTTCTTTTTTGACATCTAAATCGTGACTACTTTAACTTGAAAGTTTGAATTAGAATTGAACTGGTTATCCATGAATCTAAACCAAATTATACAAAAAAATAACCATTTTATAGTCTGTAGGGGCGACTCAACATTTGAGACCTTAGGCAAAAAATATAAGAGTGGTCATTTAAAATATAATTTTTTAATATCAAATATTAGTTAATAATGTTTATACAAAAATTATTCTTAATAAAATTATTATATTTAATTAGACCATTTTCTACTAATAAATCTCTTATAAATATTTGTGGGAATAGAATATGATTTTTAATAAGATCTTCATTGTTTTTACTTGGTTCACTTTCTTTCATTCTTTTTTCATATTATTCGCAAAGAATTTTATTGTCACACATTTGATTATCATTATAAATATAAGTCGCTAATATAATTATCTTTCATTATTGTATTATCTTCTACTAATTCTTTTACATGATTTGGTTGTTCATTTATTGATTGTTCACCTAAATTTCTTGTTATTTTATTATTAATTATAACCAAAAAAAAAAATTGTTCAAATGAGAGGAGAGAAAACGTGAGGAATAGGAGAAAAAGATAAAAGCTAATAGGAGAAGATAAAAAAATTTATAATTCCTAATTTTTTACAATTATCCATTAAGTATATATTCAATAATTCATAAAAAAAAAATGTGAAATGAGGCATGACAGAGAGAAAAAAGGAGGAAGATTTTGAGATAACGATAGAAATTAGAAGTTTATAATGAATTAAATTATTTGACCCTATTATTAAATTATTACCATTGGTTGAGGCCTATCACTACATGAAAACAAAAATTTTAGGAAGTCTCATAATATAAGAAAATAAAAAATGTAATAACTCTTATTAAGGAAATAAAATAATTTGAAAGTCTTATATTAGTTGGAGCCTTAGCCAACCCTCAATATCTACCATAAATTGACATAATTTCTAACCTAAATCTATCATGATATTTTAATTAGTTAATTAATCTAGCTTTTATTTTTCATTCCAATAAACGGTATGACTTGGAAACGTTAACTTTCATGAGCCTAGCTAAAGCATAATAATAACAACTATTATCATTATTATTATTGCATGGACATTCTTACAAATGTGCCCATGAATCTAGAGGAGGTTGACATTTTTTTCTTGTTATGAAGTGTGAGAAATGAACATGACTTAACTAAAAGTGTAGCCAAAGTAGGTTCATGGGCCTGCCAACATGGGAACTTGGACGAATTAGGAGCTTTTCCAAATTTTCCTAATATATGAGGTCAATGACTTTTGCCTAATCTATAAGTTTTTGGAACAAATAACTTTTTATACAAATTTTCTTCAATCAACTTAAACAAAATGTATAATAACATTACCTTCGTGTCATCAAATTCAACCTTGACGAGACTTTTACAACCAATAAGACACAATTCTTCCAGAAGTGGGAACCCTGAAAAATTAATATTTTTCCGAGTAGATTTTTGCAATAACTGAGATCAAGGACTTTTAATGTATATAGAAACTGTTAAAAAAATAAAATAAAATAAATAAGTTAGCTTCAATCTATCAGAGAAAATTATTAACAAAAAGGAACATATATACCATGCGTGTGTAGAATAATAATCTTACTTTTGTATTCGTCCAAATTTCATTGATCAAGCTATGACGTAAATGGAGTCTAACAAGTTTTTTTGGATGAAAATTGGATGGCAAATATTCTCCTGGATAACCATTCCAATCAAGATTCCTTAACTCATTTGAAAGATATGTAAGGCATCCAAGAAGTTGCACGCCAGTGATTTTGAGCATTCTTAGCTTTCTCATCTTTGCAAAGGCATCAGCACTTACATGAAACTCTCCTAGCAAGAAGGCGGCATCACCTCCTAAATATAATTCTTTCTCACTTAGCATAATGGCTTCAATTTTTTCTGTCACCTATCAACCAATAGCAAGGAGTATGTGTAGGTTTCCCGCAAAATGAAAACTTCATTAAAATTATATTTAAAAATTTTAAAGTAGATAACATGGACAAGACAATAAAAGAAACTATTTCTTTTTTTTTTTTTTTGCACACTTACGTATGGAAACAAACTAATATGTATTTAATGCATACCGTATTTTCAGTGAATACTTTATGGATGTCTTCGTAAGACCACAACCTGCTACACCGTTCAGGATCTTCAGATTCTTGACGAACAATTTCTCGACCCATTTCTTGTATCAAATCATGCATCCAGAACTTGTTATCTGATATAGTAATGAGGGACCTCTCAATGAGAACTTTTATTCCGATGACCGAGTGAAATCCACAACCCTCAACAAAATCTGTGGCAAATTTTTTATCATATCCTTTGAAGAAACACGCTATATCGAGAAATATAGCCTTTTCATTTTTATCGAGACCATCATAACTTACCTTGAGAATATCTTGAATTTATTTGGGAGGGTTGCTCTTCAATTTATCCAATTCACTTTCCCATTCTATTATGCTTCTTCCATATAAAAAAGATCCCAAAACTTTAAGAGCTAATGGAAGACCTTTCGCATAATCAATTATATGGTGTGAGAGTGTCAAGTACTCTTCTATAGGATAGTTCCGCTTGAATGCATGACAACTGAAAAGTTGAAGTGCTTCATTGTTATTTAATAGCTCAGCATGATATATTTTGACATTGTATCTTGTCAACAACCATTGTTGTCTGGTTGTTACGATGATCCTACTTCCCGAACCAAACCAATCTTGTCCTAATCCAACTAAGTCCGTTAATTGCTTCTCATGATCTACATCACCAAGAACTATAAGAATATTTTTGTGTTGAAGCCTATCCTTTATTTCATTGATTCCCCCATCAGAATTTGATATCCTCAAATTATTATCCATTAGGATCTCTCTGAGAAGTTCTTGTTGTATTTTAGCTAGACCACCATGCTTTGTTGACTTTTCTCTCACATTCTCAATAAGACAACCTCTTTCAAATTTATTTGATATTTTGTTGAAGACTGCTTTAGCAATGGTTGTTTTACCTATTCCTCCCATTCCACAAATTCTGACAAAGAGTTTATCTTGTGACCTATCACTCAACAACATAATTACTTTGTTTGCTCGAGAATCAATACCCACTTCATACTCAGCAACTCTGAACGGTTTAGGTTGCAAGTTTTTTGAAATCACTTGAACAATTTGTTGAATAAACTTATCTTCATACCTATAAAGTATAAAGCACATTAAAATATACATCTAGCATGAAAATAAAAAAGAGAGAGAGAAATACATATTAATTCACTATAACTTATACATAGGCAAAAAACACTAAACAACCCATTTGTTAGAAATAGAATGACAGTTGAAAATACTTGCACTGGTTTGACAATTGCAAACATAAATAGGAGTGAATAAACATGTTAGTAACAGAAGCCACAATATATATATACTCTTTCTAGAAAAATTTACTTGGTTACTCAATGAAGTTTGTAACCATAAAATGGGTAGTCTTAATTTAGATAGGAGACTATATTGTACTGGGATGTTAAAACTGATAGCTGTTGTTGAGCTTGACTACAGAAAATAAAATTAAAAAACACCGGAGAGTTCGAAGATTGTCTTCAATATTTGGAGTTTTCTTGGTTTGGCAGGTTACTACAGGAGATTTGTGAAAGACTTCTCTAGTATTGCAGCCCCTATGACACGACTTACTCTAAGGGTGTGAAGTTTGTGTGGAATGAAGCATGTGAGTTAGCCTTTCATGAATTGGAGAAGCGGTTAATTACAGTTCCTATTTTGGTGATACCCGAGCATAGCTTGGGTATGTGATTTATTGTGATGCTTTAGGGAGTGGACTAGGTTGTGTATTGATGTAGTGTGACAGAGTAGTTGCTTATGAGTCTAGACAATTAAAGACTCATGAACATAACTATCCTACGCATGACTTGGAACTAACAGTGGTGATATTTGCTTTGAAAGGGTGGAGACATTATTTGTATGGTGACAGATTCGAGGTGTATTCGGATCATAAAAGTCTCAAGTACATTTTCTCCCAAAAAGACTTGAACATGAGACAGAGGTGATGGGTTGAATACATGGAGGATTATAATTTTGATTGCAATACCAAGCAGGAAAAGCAAATGTAGTGGCGGATGCATTGAGCAAAAAATCTCATGGACGACCTTCTCCTAATTTTTGGCTTAGGCATCTCCAAGTTAGAATCAAAGGACTAGTCGAAATCAACGTACAATGGAGAAAATTGGATCGTAGCCTCAGTTGCAAGAGCTTGGAGTTTAATAGGGATCAGGAATTTCTTTACTGAAGGACAAACGCTCCAGACGTTCTTCTTGAAATATCTAATTCGATCAACTAAACAAGTAAACAAACACATGCAAGAAGAATAACAAAAAGAGCTAAGTTCTAAGAGCTTTATGAATCAACTGAGGAAGACTTGCTAGACACAGTGACAGAGGGATCACCGCATCACCAAACACTTTGGTAATGGGAAAACGTTGAGAGGCCTTAACGCTCCAGGCTCCCTTTACAAGCACTAATTTTTCCTTCCACAACTTATCCGAAGTGGGGGCATCAATAAAAAATTTTCTATTATTATTAAGAAATAGATGATAATAGTTGTCTTCAGACCTAATTCTATGAAGGGAATAACAAAATAGAAGGTTGTTCAGACTCCAGTTTAGTTTAGTTACACGGTTCAAGGAGAGCGAGCAAGATACAATGCGAAAAAAATTAGGGCTCAGCTGAAGCGGCGCAAGCCCTAAGGTAAAAAGAACGTACTTATAAAATGGGTGAAGGGAAAATCTGAAAGTTTTTAAGTGAGAGTTAGATATTCCCTCTTAATCTTTTCAACATCAACTAGCTGTTCTGACCAAGGGAGTGGCTTCAACATCCTGATCAGATGTAACTGCTTCTTCAATAGCAGAGATAAGGTAGGTGTCCTAGATTATTTCTATTGATGAGTTAGACATCGTGGTCTCTTGATTATCAGTCAAGGTACGATTGCTATCACTCAGAGACATTATAAAAGGAGAAAACATGGATAAAAAGAAGGATGAACTGACCTGCAGAGTTGAATCGACACCAGAAAACCCAGAGAGATGAATGTAGAATCGAAGAGAGAAGATTAGAAGTTACAGAAATTTGTAGCTGGGAATTGACAAGATATCAAGTCAATAAGAGAAAGTGTAAAGGAAAAGGTGCAGTTATCTACCTTAGCACCGCCTTTATTGCTCCAAATTAATGAAAATTCTTGAAAGTAACGAGGGATTTGAACCAACACCTGTAAGAATTGCCTCCAGTTGAAGCAAGTACATACTCAAAGGAATTGGGGGCAAAATGTAGGAAAAAATCCTCTAGCCAGTCACAATGAGACATGTGAGCTCCTTAAAATGGAAATGGGCTGGCTCCAACAAAGATTAGACCTATTAATAGTAGAAAGCAAACCAGGCCACTAAAATAGTCCAAAAGGAAAGAATGGGTCAAGTCACTTACGTCCTACCCAAATGACCCATGAAGAAGGGTAGATGGTCAATTTAGCAAGGAATCCGAATCTTATTAGAAATCCGATGAACTTGGGACAAAAGAAAGCTGTAAATAAAGAAATTCGAATCTTAAAAGGATTCGAATTTCAACTTATATAAATAAGGGGAGAAATTAATAAGAAGGGGGAATAATATTTTTCTTTTTTTGGTGAGAAAAAGATTGGGTGTATGCAATAGGTTGTCTTGGCAAAATTGGTCGAGCAATTTTTTGTACTAACAAATACCTGTATGGATCTATATTCCCTATGTAATATGTATTACCACTATAATGGATTAGCAGATCATGCAAAACAATCCCCATTGCAAATTGAAAAAAATATGAAAAATAAACAAAACAAAAATAAAAATTATACGAGTATACAATTATTACTAAAGCATGCTAATTTTACCATTACAGAGAATATTACCCACACATAATAACAAAGAATAACAGAATGACAATTTCTCAACTAACATGCCAATTTGAAAAGAATAATATCATTTAACATATTAAATGAATCACTTTATAACATGGGAAAAACATTGAAATTTATAACAATTTTAACATGTTAGTCAATCCAAACACCTCGAATCACCAAAAGTGCATAATAT
The DNA here is from genome assembly GCA_026545225.1 of Cornus controversa. Lineage (NCBI taxonomy): Eukaryota > Viridiplantae > Streptophyta > Magnoliopsida > Cornales > Cornaceae > Cornus > Cornus controversa. The sequence continues at coordinate 32,002,640 of CM048845.1, read as the reverse complement.
GAGCCAATAATAGAAGGAACTAATACAAAAACAACACTAAAAGTGTATAATATAAGTCAAAGCTCAAATTAACAAGCATTATTATATATGCTGATTCATTTATAGTTACCTACACTTTTATTCAGGCGAGCTTATTTTATTCTTTGTTCACTAGCTAACTATGATATGTACATTTTGGACAGTTGGAGAGTTCTTATTGGAGGATAGATCATGTGCCCAATAAGCCCAAATCAAGCACAATATCCATGAATTCCAACCACAATAACCATTAAAATTCAGCAACATGTCTAGTTTAGATTTCGATCATTTTCTCAAACATAAAATGATGTAATTTGACTATTGAGTTTTCAAATTTGAAACCCCAAATTTCTAATTTAGAAACCCCCTGATTTGACCTCTAATTTAGATTACGTGTACATAATTTGAAGTGTTTGTGTAAGATGGAACAAATAAAGTGGAGTGAATTTAGGTCATCAGCAACAGATTGGCTAGACGCAAGTCTGGCCAACCAAACTCTACTGTTGCCTTACAATGACATCGCTTGAATTGGTGGGCCATGTATGCTTGGCTAAGTGCTTCGCCGGATTGGGCAAAGCATATAGCTAACTAATTATTTTTTTTTCCTTGCACTTATGGAAGTTTGTGCCATATATATATATATATGTATGTATCATTTATTTAAATTTCAATAACTTTCACTACAAATTGAATTTTTTGATAAAATTATTTATGTTAGAAAAATAATTTCGAGAGCTTTAATTTGAGTACTACTTAGGCTATTTTTTTTGACTTAAAACGAAAAAATTATGAAAATTTTAAATTAAAAAAGGATAAAAAATTTTAACATATATATGTATATACATAAAATTTTAGATTAATTTAATTGTGAAAGATTATTTAATTGTGTGGGTAGTGAAAATTTGGACAATCTGTTGTGGAATCAAAATTTAGAGATTCTGACATAATAATATGGCTGACTAAAATATTGAAATAATTGACTAATATTCAAATTTAAAAAATTATTTTTGACCAACCTACTGTGATGCAGTTATATGATACTTGTAACGAAAATTTGTTTTCTAGTAACCTTATTTTTGGGTTGCATCCAATGCAACGGTGGTGGATCCCAAACCATGGGTTAGGTCCAAAGAGAATAGGCAAGACAACACATTTCCCAATTGCTCCTAAAATGGTTTGAAGTTTGAACTCTCAAACGGAGAAGTACTTCCATTTCAAAATTTCAACGGAAGCCTTGGAGGGAATTGGCTAATTTTAGCCCTTTGTTTATTTGCTTAATTTTCAACCGAAAGCAGCTCATCACTGTTCACTAGAGCCAGGGATTTAAAAAAGGACCAAAACCCAACAAACAAACGGACCAAAAGATTAACTTTTGTGCTAGCGTTACCAGATCTAGGGTTTCCAATGCGTCCCAAAGAAGCGGCGACCAGAGAAGATGACTACAAGTTCCTTCAGCTCATAGACGCCTTGGCTTCGCTTAATCAGAAAGTGAACCTAATCGGAGTAGTCGTTGAGACCACTACTCCAAAGAAGTCCAAAGGCACTGGTAACATATACTACTAATAACATGCTTTTACTTCCTATTTGAGATACTGTGTATAAGTGAGTCGTGGGAGAGAGAGAGAATCTTTCTCTGGTTAATGTTTGGATGGAAATTTTTTTTGTCACTATTTTCTTTTTTCACTCAGTTTGTTGAGTCAAAAATCGGATAGTGGCACTGGGAAGGTTTCAGATCAACCCAGTAACACAAGTTGAGCGAAAGATCAGAAATACCCCGAGTTATAGATTGGATTATGTGATGATTGTGATATTAAGTCAACCACAAGTTGAGTGAAAGGTCAGAAATACCCGACCTAAACAATATTTCCACTGGCAATGATGACAAAAAGGCCGGACTTACGGCTGCTTCCATTTGGCTGGTAGTAGATTGAAGAAAGTTTCGGTGAGGTACTTTTCTGAGCCAGTTGGAGTTATGTTTGGACATAAATTTCCTCTGTGGTTTACTGCAATTATCTATTTATTGATTTTTTTTTGGGTAACAGTCATACAAGGAGCTATAGAATCAATATCGTATTTCTCTCTCCCTCTCTCTCTCTTTACTCAATTAAAAAAGGTGGGGAATATGAATTGACTATGAAATTTGAAGAAAAAATTACTTTTTGTTATAAAAGATGCAAAGGACCATAGGCTTTACCTTTAAAAAAGTCATCTATATTCTGTACCAGGAAAATTTAGGATTTGATATATTAATATATTGCTATAAAGTGCGCGTATTAAGTGACTAAAACACTCTAAAATTAACTGGGTTATGTAATTTATGAATCAGCTTTTATTTTCTTGATGAATTCTAGTTCTGTAGACCCAATCAGAGGTTGAAAATTTTCAATCTCAGTCCTATTCATTGAAAAAGAAGCTAAATATTCTATAATTGTGAGTGTCAATTTTTTCCCACGAGTCTGTCTGAAGAATCCCAAAGGTCTTGGATGTGCAAATCCACCTTCCCTATAGATTCTTAAGATGGTTTCATATTGGAAATAATTTTGCTATATGGTACTACTGGAGCAATTTTTAGTGAGATCAACCTACATTCTACGGTTTTGGTTTGTAGCGATTATCTAAATTTTGAGTAAGTTTGCATGTTACATTGTCACTGAACAATATTTCTGCTGGCAATGATGACAAAAAGGCCGGACTTACGGCTGCTTCCATGTGGTTGGTAGTAGATTGAAGAACGTTTCGGTGAGGTACTTTTCTGAGCCAGTTAGAGTTAAATTTGGACATATATATTTCCTTGGGTGAAGTGCACAAAACACCCTTGTAGTATACAAATAGTGTGTATCACACCCCTTGTTCTAAAAACACCCCTAAACTAATGATTTTGTGCGAATAGGTCCATTTCGTCAATCTCCCGTTAATGGAGAGGTAAATTTACCTAAATTCCCATGTAGGAAAATTAAAAAACAAAACAAAAAAAAGATATGAGTGAAATGACCAAAAAGGACACACTCTTTCTTTGTCGCTCGTTGTTCTAAGCCACCACTACCAGTAGTGTCTTTGTGTAAATTTGATCTTCACACAGCATTTGTATTCATTCATTCCTCGTTTGTGAGTGGCAAAGCAAAAATAGAAGAGCTGAAGAAAAGGAATTAGAAGTATGTGGTATTTGTCCGTGTTCTACCATAGATTGTTGGATTACAGAAAACCGAAGTTGAATCTCTCGCCAAGCTTTTCGGTGCCTTCAAAGACGGTGATGGAGATAATAAGAGCAACCCACAATTGAAGTGAGCCCTTTATCTATTTCTCTCCTTCGCTGCTTGTGATTCGATTCAAACAATCTGCTTTGAAAGCACCACCTGCATGTGTGATCTGGAACTTTTTTGTAGGGGTATTGTTATGGTTTCTTCATATAATTGATATCGGAATTTAATGAGTTATTCTTTCCAGCAAATTGTTGGGGCTTACTTCAGGATCATGCTGAACGCTAAGATTGTCGATGCATCTCTCAAGCTTGCTTGTAGATCGGATGGATATTTTACTCCTTGCCTTTCACATCTAATTGGATCTGTAGGTTATGACTGATGTTTTGTATTTTAGTTTTCTAAATTCAAACACTTTGTTTGCAGAAAGCTGCCTTTCTTGTGCTTCATATTCGTCTTGGGTTAATTTAAGAGAATTGGGCCTTTGAAGTTCGTATTTAAAGGAAAGGAAATTTATTTCTAGCAAAATCTCTTAGATGATTATTGCTAACCTTTCATTTAATTGTTGAGATGGGTCTTTTGAAGGTTGGGGGTGTGCGTGAGTTTTATGTGTATATATATATATATATGTTTATATGCCAGGGGCATTTTGGAAACTCAAAAGGGCAACATTGACCATTTAAATTAAACCTAGTCACGTGGCCAGCACGTGATTGACGTAACGGGCAAAAGGCTAACGGTAGGTTGACAGAAGGGTGTAAGTTGCACATTTCTTTCAAATGTATTAGTTTTATATACACAAATGAAATGAGAGGGGTGTTATACGCACAATATCTACAGTTGCAAGACGTGAACAACGCCAAAACTCCACGTCACGATGCCAAAGCCCTACGTCATGATGCCGACAACCTTCGTCGTAGAGAGTTGCAGAGACGATCAGATAGACATGCTCTTCTTCTTCGTCTACTTCCTCTCTCTCTCTCTTTCTTTTTTTTTTCTTTCTCTAAATGCTGTCCTGCTGGACTAAATTATTTCTTACTATTTTCGTTAACAGATTTTCCTTTTTTTTTTTTTTTTTTTGTTGTCCCTCTCTTTCTCTCTCTTCGTAGTTTTCTTTTCTCTCTCAATCTGTTTTTCTTTTTCTTCTCCTTTGGATCCTGTCCTAAATTATTTCCTGCTGTTTTTTAATTTCTTTTGTGCTCTGTTTTTTTTTGCTGCCCCTCTCTGTGTCTTCCTTCTATTTCTTGCTTTTTTTTGTGTGCTTTGTTTGATTTTATAGTTCTTGAATTCTTGAATGACATGGTTGATGGATTTACTTTTTCATGTTTGGTATGAATTTTTAAAAATATTGATTATGAGATGTGAATTCTTCTATAGTAATTTAACTTTTCAATTGTGCGCCTCACTTCACTCAGGTTGCACTTAGGCTCCAAAGGACCTTTAGCGCCTTAGTGCACCTAGAGCCTTTGATAACACTGTTCTCTAACAGGAAAATTATGGATTTGATAAATTAATATACACTGTGTAGCAATAAAGTGTGTATTAAGTAACTAATGCACTCTACAATTAACTGGGTTTTGTAATTTATGAATCAACTTTTATTGCTGACGCGGAGAGCCTCTTATTTGTTTGTATTTTATAAACATGAAGTGTATTCTTGAAGAATTCTAGTTCTATAGGCATGCGTATATTATATTATATTGACTAATGGAGTATGGAATGTGCTGTGCATGTAAAAAGTTGGGAGCAAAACAAATTGTTTACTATACATTACAATTTGCTATAGAGGACACACTTATAAAAAATGAGTAATAATAAGGCCGTTGGACCAGATACCATACCTATAGAGGCTTGGAAAATTTTAGGAAAGAAAGGCATTGAATTTGAATGGTTAACAAAATTGTTTAACAAAATTCTAATAAAAGAAAGGGTGCCAAGTGAGTGGAGGAAAAGCACAATAGTACCAATCTATAAAAATAAAGGGGATATACAAAATTGTGAAAATTATAGAGGAATTAAATTAATGAGTCATACAATGAAATTGTGGGAAAGAGTAATAAAGCAAAGATTAAGGAAAGAAACATCAATATCTGATAACCAATTTGGATTTATGCTAGGTAGATCTACAATGGAAGCCATATACTTAATAAGACAACTTGTAGGATAATACAAGATTAAACAAAAAGACTTGTATATGGTTTTTATAGATTTAGAGAATGCTTATGATAGAGTGCCAAGGGACATAATTTGGTGGGCTCTACAAAGAAAACAAGTACCTATAAAATTTATAAATCTTATTTGGGATATGTATAGTGAGACATTGACTAGAGTGAACACTACATGCGGGGAAACTAGTGATTTTCCTATAAAGGTGGGATTACACCAAGGATCGGTATTGAGTCGTGTTAAAATCAATAATTTGGTATGAATAGGTTGTGCAGATTTTACAGCTCATTAGATGGGGAGAAAACGTGTATTATAGCTGAATATATGTCCTATAATTAGAATGTATATTTTGCTACATATTATCCCTAATTTATAGGGATTGTATTCTAGGAGTCAATATTCCAGATTTATAGGCTGTTATTTTTTAGATTTGTAGTTTGTTTTTTTGCCTATATAATTTTTCCTTGTACATTGCTAAAGTAATATAAAAAATTTCCATTATTTCACATGGTATCAGAGCCAAATGCTCTCTGGGAATCCGTGTAAATTTGTTGCTTGCATTGCCTCATAAAAGGAATTTCTTCCAGTTTTTTTTGGTCTATACTGCCATTTTCTTTCCTTCTTTTGGTTTTGTTTTTTCTGGCCTACTTTGCCATTTTTCCAGAACCATTTTTTCCTTTTCAAATCGGTCTTCTTGAGTCCAGATTTCTTTCCACTTCTGTCCAAAATCATGATTGAGGTTTCCGAATCTACTAATCAGCAAGTCATCAACACTACAGCAGGAGAGTTGCAGAATATTCAACCAAGTTTACGTCTCAACGGAAAAAACTATTTGAAGTGGTTTCAGTTTGTTCAAGCCTTCTTGAAAGGGAAAGGCAAACTGAGTCATCATTCTTCAATTGACTCTATGGTGATGTCCTGGTTATAGAATTCGATGATGCAAGAAGTCAGCAATACTTGCATATTTTTGACAACAACAAAGGAGATTTGGGAGTCCTGCAGGCAGATCTATTCTAAAGTTTGCGATGCTGGGCAAATCTATGAGATTAAGACAAAAATCTCATCTACCAAACAAGGTAACTGCTTGGTCATTGAATATGCTCACATTTTACAAAACTTATGGCAGGAGATATGCAGGTTTTTGATTCTGAAGCAATCTCTAGTGCTGATAATGATGAGGTAACTCCTATTTCTGAAGATTATGAACGAAATGGGGTTGATGATTATGATCTTCCTATTGCAAATAGAAAGGGTGTTAGGAAGTGAACTCAACGGCCTGCATATCCATTGTCTCACTTTGTGTCCTATGACAGCTGTCTAATGGTCATAAAAGTTTTCTTATCCACCTCAATACTATTACTATCCCAAAAACTGTCTCTGAAGCATTGGGAAGTAAAGAGTGGAAAGAAGCTACGAAGGCTGAAATGGATGCACTTGAGAAGAACAAAACATGAGACTTGGTAGAACTCACTCAAGGAAAGAAGCTAATGGGATGTAAATGGGTCTTCATTGTGAAATACAAGGCAGATGGTTCACTTGAACGGTTCAATGCAAGGTTAGTAGCTAATGGGTATACTCAAACCTGTGGGATAGATTATCTTGAAACATTTGCTCCTGTTGCAAAAATGAATACTGTAAAAATTCTATTGTCTTTAGCAGCTAATCGTGGCTGGAGTTTGTAGCAATTTGATGTAAAAAAATGCCTTTTTACATGGTGATCTTGATGAAGAAATCTATATGGAGGTTCCTCCAGGGTTTGAGTAAGAAAAGAATAAGGTGTGTAAGTTGAAAAAGACACTTTATGGCTTAAAAGAGTCTCCCAGGGCTTGGTTAGGCAGATTTGCTAGCATAATAAAAGCTTTGGGTTACAAACAAAGTTAGGGTGATCACACATTGTTTGTCAAACATTCTGCTTCAGGGGGAGTTACAACTCTATTAGTCTATGTGGATGATATAGTGGTAACAGGGGATGCCTTGTAAGGAATGGAGGCATTAAAAAGGTGTTTATTGCAAGAGTTTGAGATTAAAGAACTTTGCAGGTTAAAATACTTCCTCGGCATTGAAGTGGCTCACTCTCGACATGAGATCTTTATATCCCAAGAGAAGTATGTGTTGGATTTATTAACTGAGACATGGAAACTAGGGTGTAAACTAGTGGAGACACCCATTGAACAAAATCACAAGCTTTGTGAAGCTCCAGAAGATGCGGTGGTGGATAGAGAATCCTATCAGAGATTAGTTAGCAAACTAATCTATTTTTCTCATACCAGACCAGACATAGCCTATGTTGTAGGAGTGGTGAGTCAATTTATGCACAATCCAAAAGAAGTACATATTCAAGCAGCACATCGAATTCTATAGTACTTAAAAGGTACTCCAGGAAAGTTTGGAAGAGGCAATGAATTGACATTGGAAGCATACACGGATGCAGATTATGCCAGATCAGTTGATGACAGAAGATCTACTTCAGGCTATTGTACATTCCTCGGAGGCAACCTTGTATCGTGGAGAAGCAAGAAGCAAAATGTAGTTGCAAGGTCAAGTGCAGAAGTTGAGTTCAGAGCTATGGCATTAGGAGTTTGTGAGCTTCTATGGTTGAAAATAATTTGGAAGATCTGAAGATTGCATGGGAAGGACCTATGAAGCTATATTGTGATAACAAATCAACAATTAATATGGTACATAACCCAGTGCAACATGATCGCACCAAGCATGTAGAAGTAGACAGACATTTTATAAAGGAGAAGTTGAGTAGCGGACTGATTTGTACTCCATTTGTGTCAATAGAGGGTCAACTTGCAGATGTGTTAACTAACTAGCATTGAGTGGTTCTGCATTTCAGCCTATTATTAGCAAGCTGGGAATGGAAGCTATCCACTAACTAGCTTGAGGGGAGTGTTAGAATTAATAATTATGGTATGAATAAGTTGTGTAGATTTTACAGCTCATTAGATGGGGAGAAAACGTGTATTACAACTGTATATATGTATATATGTCATCTAATTAGAATGTATATTCTGCTAATTATTATTCCTGATTTATAGGGATTGTATTCTAGGAGTCAATATTCTAGATTTATGGGTTGTTTTTATGCATATATATTTTTTCCTTGTACATTGCTAAAGTAATATAAAAAATTCCCATTATTTCACAAGTCTACCTATTTGCGATAATATTAGACGAAATAACAAAAGATATTCAAGAAAACATCTCATGGTGTATGTTATTTGCAGATGACATAGTATTAATAGATACTTCTAAAGAGGCTTTAGCATCAAAAGTAGAAATATGGAGAAAGACATTAGAATCAAAGGGCCTACGAATTAGTAAAAGTAAAACGGAATATATGGCATGTAAATTTGATAAAATAGAAAACGAGGACAATATAAATATTACACTTCAAGATCAAAGAGTTACTGAAAAGAACTTTTTCCGCTACCTAGGATCAATATTACAAAAAGATGGAGAGATAGATGGTGACGTAGTAAGTAGGATTGGAGTTGGGTGGACAAAATGGAGACAAGCTAGTGGTGTCCTCTGTGACAAACGAATACCAAATAAATTAAAAGACAAATTCTATAAAACGGTTATTAGGCCTATAATATTGTATTGAGCAGAGTGTTGGGCATTGAAAAAACCATAAGTACATCACATTAATGTTACAAAAATGAGAATGTTGCGTTTGATTTTGATGATAGGAATAACTAGAAAAGATATGATAAATTATGAGTGTGTGAGAGGAACATTAGGTATAGCGCCTATAAATGATAAAATTAGGGAAAGTAGACTTGGGTGATATTGTCATATTCAACGTAGACCCGATGATGTACTGGTTAAAAGAGGAAGATTTGTTTGCTTAGAAGGTAAGTAATAAAGAGGCTGACCAAAACTTATGTGGGATGAAGTAATTAGAAATAATTTCAAAAAATTAAATCTAGGAGAAGATATAGTGCATAATAGGAAAGAATGGACAAAGAGAATTCATGTGGTTGACCCCATCTATATGGCAAAAAGGCAAGAATGATGATGATACATTACAATTTGCTACATCTATGTAAATCTTTTTTCTATCAATTAATAGTGAATGATGCCTCAAACATCTCTCTTTACATGCTTCTATTGACCCACAATTGTTTAAATTCAGCTTTATTAATTTATTCCACTTCAGTTCAGTTATCAAATTTTGATGATTGCTATGCAGATTGTTTTTGTAGACTAAGAATAGTTGACGAATCAAATTCAAGTCCTGGGATTTTTGTCAATGTATTTGCCGAGAATATGGAAAAGCTCCTTCATGTAGAGTCAACTGGAGATATAGTACTGTTTTCTCGCGTTGTGGTACTCCCTTCTACAAAATTCTTCTGAAGTTTTATATGTTCGTCTCCGTAATGCTTTTCTAAGCCGATATCCTCTTTGATTAATATTCTATTTCTTGCAATTTGTCAATTATTATTTTTATTATTCAAATTTTCTCGTCTTCATATTTTGTTTATTGTACTAGTGAAGATCTCATGTATCATTACCTACTTTTCTAATAATATTCAAAAAGTGGCTGCGGTGTCCAATATTATGTTGTTGAAAACCCTGACAAGTTCTGCCTTCAAAATAATATAAATATATATTTTTTCAATATGAATGACATCGGTCAGACCATTTTCTTTCATTGTGATCATCATATTTTGTATTTATATGTTTCATAGTATCATTCTATTCAATAACAGCCAGTTACAAATTTTATAAAAATTCATATCAGTATAACGTTGTGGCATGGTAACTACAATGGCCATTCCAATTACACTAAACATTGGAAGACCTCCCACTTGATCCATTACAGGATCCCAAATTCAACAACCTTGCCATAATTTTTTATTAATTTTATTTTTTGTCTTTTCTTACTTTCTTTTTTTTAATTATTTTTTGGCATGCACTTAAATTATTGTGAGAAGCCACTTATTAAGTGAACGGTCAATCCCCCTCTCTTCTTCTTCTTCTTCTTCTTTTCTCTATCTCTTTGTCTCTCTCTTTTCCTTTACTTGCAATGTGTTTTAGATATTATAATGTGTTTATTGATAGGTTTCATGTAACATTTACCATGGCAAGGAAAAAAAGATAAAGTAGCTTCTTGCATGAGATTTAACAAGTACACTTAAAACTGGGTGGTATGTTTCTATGCAGATAAACACTTATAGTGGGGAAGTATTTGCTCTTTTTAACAGAAGGTTCTCTTCATTTGGTCTATTTGAAGGGATACATAGTACAAACTTCGTTCCTTATCAAGTTTCTTCAAATTTTCGTCCTAGAGAACGCGACAAGAAGCTTATAGTGAGCTTAAGAAAGTGGTTGGTCGATTACCCCCTAGATACGGGTATCGTCATCAATCTTTGATGCTAACTTGCAATCAGTTCTTTCCAATAACTATATGAAAATTTTCACTTGAGACTTATGGATTGGAAAGTCTTTGGAACGGTATATGATAATGATTGATCCTATATATATATATATTTATATTTATATTGATTAGTCAAACTTACTAATAGATATGCACCCAAAAATCTTAAACATCATGATAAAGAGCAATTTAGAATTTTTATTGTCACTTTTCCTTTTACTATTATATTTTTTCCTTTCTTCATTTTCTTATTTTTCAAAACGTGGTGAAAATTGACTAGTATGCTTTTTTGATAAGTAAAATTGACTAGTATGTGAAGTTGCACTTGCACACTAGCAAATTCAGGCCCTTTAAAGTTGTAGCACTATAATTGACAATTGAGTTATGTTTGTTTGTTTGTTTTTTTTCCCTTTTAACAAGTAGGGTTAAATATATGCTACTAATTGATCTAATGGTGAACATGTACTGAGCCAAAAAAGAACAAAATATACTAATCTAAGTAAATTATTGGTGGGAATATTATCATACATCTACACATTGGATCACATAAGATATAGATGGTCAAGATGTAATTTAAAAATTAAGGGCTAATAGATGTTGTACTAATCTAAGTAAATTATTAGTGCGCACACAATATTATCATACATCTACACACATTGGATCACATAAGATATAGATGGTCAAGATGTAATTTAAAAATTAAGGGCTAATAGATGTTGTACTATCCAGTTGCGATGGACGTTTGGTCTATGACTCTATGTTTTTGGTATGCATTGGGTGTCTCCTAGCTCCATGGTGGACATGATCAAGGCTTGGAGATGGTGTATAGTAGGTAGCTGTGCTCAAGATGCTTGGAGGGCATATGCCTTTGTCTATGGTGGGGCTTGTGCTGAGAGAGAAATAGGAGGCCCTTTGATGGGGAGGAAACCCCTATTTAGTATAACAAATACGTCATTTTGAGTTCTTTATTCTTTTGGGTTAATGGTTGAAATTGTAAATCTTTGGGTGATTTTGTGGAATTTTTTGATAATCTGAGATTATAGATGGCTGTGTTGGTTCGTTTGTGTTTTTTGTTGGGAGCTCTTCCCTCTTGAGCGCCTTTAATGAAACTTTACTTACAAAAATAAAAATAAAAAATTAAGGGCTAAGGTTAACTTTTGCTAGAACCTTATATTATAACCCCTTTTAGGGTTCCAAGACAACCCGAATTGTTTTGGAAGTTGGGAGGAAGAGAGAGAGGAGAGGAGAGGAGAGGAGAGAAGATTAGAGATGTTTTGGAGGCCTTAAACTTTAAGGATCTAAAAATAAAAAAAAAACTTCAAGGATTTAACTTTCGTAAGTTGATGTTCTTATTCTCACTTTAGGGTTAAATTTGTGTATTGTAAATATTGCCATCACATTGAATTGACAATCTCTTTGGGATCATGTGATTATATTAGATATTATTGCAATATGAGATTTTCTTGGAACCATTCTTTAGGCAAAAATGATATTAAAAATAAGATCTACTTATTTGAGTATATTAAAATAATTCTCATATTTGAATTTTGTTTCTCATAATGATGCATGATTAAAATCAAGGACCAATTAAAACAAAAAGGTAAACTACTCGTAAAAACAATTAAGATAGAGAGAAAAAGTGATGCAGAGCAAGTGGAAGAGGAATTTCTTCAAACAGTTGAACATCGCAAGAAGTCTAGGCTGAGAGTGCATTAATCGCTTTATTAGTTTTAAGTCATTATTTAAGTCTTAAATTTGTTTTAATTTTCTGTTTAATGTTGCCTAAGCTTTAGTTGGATACTTTTTTTGTCATTTTGCTTCTATTTAATAAGTCATGTGCCTATTAAATGAGTCATGTGACCATTTAATGGTTGTTTTGTCATTTTAGGACCTTTTATTCTGTTGGACAGAATATTAGCGCTTAGATTATATTTATATGAAGGGCTAGGATTGAATATTTGTTAGGGCATCCCTTGTGGCTTATAAAAGAGTTGTTCCAAGTTGTATTGTGCAGTTTTCCTTGATATTATCAATATATTTAGTCTGCTATCGCAGCTTTCTATCTCTCCCTTTCTTTTGGGATTGAGTTGTGGGTGTATAAGCTATTCCCTAGCTTGATCTAGTTCTTTGTTTAACTTTCTTCACATTATTTTCTCTTTATAAGCTGATTGCATTAGTTGGTATCAAAGCCAGGTTCTGGTCCAGTGGGTTTGTGTTAGGTTAACAAATCTCTCTCTTAGGTTTTGCAACATACCGCCAAAGAGAAGAAATCCACCTCACAGGCTAGCTGTTGGGCTTGAACAGAACACAACAGTTGATCAACAACAAGTGCTTGCTGTGGTAGAAGATCTAAGAAGGCAGATTGAAGCTTAAGCCCAGTGTGTTGCGCAAACCCCAGCCCCTTCTCAAGATGGCGTTGAATCTGAGGAGGAGGACGATCTGGAAGAGGATTTTGTTAATCCTTTTCGTAGAAACGCAGCACCCAGACCCGCACCTATCCCATTTTATGAAAGGCTTTGGGATGGTGGTTTCAAGGTGGAGATTCTTGAATTTGTAGGAGATCTTAATGGAGAAAGCTTCATTGATTGGTTATCTGTTGTGGAAAGAATCTTTGACCTAAAGGATATACCCTAAGACAAAAAGGTGAAATTGGTCGCAGTGAAATTAAGGGGAAGAGCATCAGCTTGGTGGGATCAGTTCGTTATGACACGACAAAGACAAGGAAATCCCAAGATTGTTGATTGGGAAAAGATGCGAAAGAAGCTAAGAGAGACTTTTCTTCCTTACAACTATACCCAGTCAATATTTCAAAGCCTGCAAAATTGTCGACAAGGAAGCAGGAGTGTTGATGAATACAATGAGGAATACTTTGAACTTGTTCTCAGGAATGAGTTAAATGAAAGTGAGGAACAGAAGGTTGCACGGTATATAGGCGGATTACGTGTTAACTTGCAAGATATATTGAACCAACGAGATATTTGGAATGTTTCTCAAGCTTATCAGCGTGCCAAAACCGCAGAAATTCAGCAAGCTAGAGGGATGGATAGAGCACCAAATAATTAGGTTAATTCTAATCGGGTTACTAATTCTAAGGGGCAATCTAATGGGACGATTGCTAGCAATCGACCAACAACAACAGTGCCTCAAAGTGGCAGCAATACAGCCCCTCAATTACGGCCAGGTGGTGGAGCCACAGCCTAGCGGGGCAGGAGTTAAATGCTTCAAATGTGGAGCACCAGAACACAAGTCGGCTGAATGTCGAAAAACAAACAGTCATGAAGGAAAACAATTTCTCATTGAAGAATGTGGAGAAGATCAGTTACAAGAAGAAGATGAGCCTATTTATGATAACGATGACGAGGATGCTGTTGTTAGAGGAGTTACGGGGTTTTCTCTTGTGATGCGAAAGGCCTTCATAGCACCACGACACAAAGATCCTGATGATTGGCTGCGACATAATATTTTTCAAACCACTTGTACCATTGGTGGTTGTGTTTGCAAGCTGATTATAGATGGTGGAAGTTGTGAAAACATCATTTCTCAAGAAGCGGTGTCAAAGTTAAATCTATCCCTTGGTTCAAGAAAGGCAATGAGGTATCAGTCACTAAACGATTCTTGGTTAATTTATCTATTGGTAAGATAAAGTATAGTGTGATGTTGTGGCAATGGATGCATGTCATGTCTTATTTGGTCGACCTTGGCAATTTGACAATAAGGTGCAACATGATGGCTGCAAAAATACTTATACCTTCTATAAAGATAAGAAAAAGATAATATTGGTTCCATCTGAAGAGGAAGTTACACCTAAACCTAAATTAGGGGAGGGTGTTAATTTACTCTATATGTCCAATTTTGAGGAGGAATTGGAGGAGAGTGGCATGGTTTATGTTTTAATTGGCAAAGAGAAGCTTGCAAGATCAAATTGTCCAGCTGCTAGTTGATGTTCAGCCACTTTTAGAAGAGTTTCTGATGTTATGCCTTAGAATTTACCTCATGGATGACCTCCCATGAGGGACATCCAACACCACATTGATCTAATGCCCGGAGCTAGTTTACCAAATAAGCCACATTACCGAATGAGTCCTAAAGATCATGAAGAGCTTAATAGGCAAGTTTCAGAGTTATTAGAGATGGGTTATGTGCGTGAAAGCATGAGTCCATGTGCTGTACCAGCTTTATTGGTTCCAAAGAAAGATGGCAGTTGGAGAATGTGTACTGATAGTAGAGCCATCAACAAAATTTCTGTAAAATACAGATTTCCTATCCCTTGGTTAGAAGACATGCTAGATCATCTTTTGGGAGCCAAAGTTTACTCAAAAATTGATCTCAAAAGTGGATACCATCATATTAGAATTCGACTCGGAGAGGAGTGGAAGACAGCTTTCAAAACTCGTGGGGGGTTGTATGTGTGGCTGGTTATGCCATTTGGTTTATCAAATGCACCGAGCACTTTTATGCGTGTGATGAATCATGTGCTGAAACCTTATATTGGGAAGTTTGTTGTAGTGTTTTTTTGATGATATTCTTGTGTACAGCCCTTCCGAAGAGAAACATCTTGAACACTTACAAGCCCTCTTGACTATTTTAAGGGAGGAAAAACTGTTCATCAATTTCAAAAAGTGCAGCTTTATGACAGATTGAGTGTTGTTTTTGGGGTTTGAAGTCTCCTTAGGAGGAATCCAAGTGGATCAGTCCAAAGTGCAGGCTATCATTGAGTGGCCAAGTCCAACAAATGTTCATGAGGTTCGCAGCTTTCATGGTTTAGCCTCATTCTATCGTTGTTTTATGAGGGATTTCAGCTCACTTGCAGCACCAATTACGAGTTGCACGAAGAAAGGACCATTTAAGTGGACTGATGAAGTAGAAGAAAGTTTCCATTTACTTAAGAAAAAGCTTTCTGAAGCTCTTATCCTTGTTTTACTAGATTTTGACAAACTCTTTGAAGTCCATTGTGATGCTTCTAGAATCGGCATAGGAGCAGTGCTTAGCCAAGGAAGGAGTCCAATGGCATTCTTTAGCGAGAAATTAAGTGGTGCAAGGTTGAATTATTCTACATATGATGTGGAATTCTATGCTATTGTGCAGACACTCCGCCATTGGGAGCATTATTTGATCCAAAAAGAGTTTGTTTTGTATTCTGACCATGAGGCGTTGAAGTACATAAATGGGCAACATACGTTGAACCGTCGGCATGGCAAATGGGCAGCAAACTTGCAGCAGTTTACTTTCACTTTGACGCAAAAGTCAGGCGTCCAAAATAAGGTGGCAGATGCTTTAAGTCGAAGGTCTCATTTACTATCTACTATACAAGTTCAAGTTGTGGGTTTTGACACTTTCAAGGATCTGTATGTTGTTGATCCATTCTTTGGGAGGATTCATGAAGAGGTAGTGGAAGGTAAGAGGACTGACTACTGCTTGCAATCTGGTTTTCTCTTTAAAGGAGCAAAATTGTGTATTCCTAATTGTTTCTTAAGAGAGAAAATTATATTTCAGCTACATAATGAGGGACACTTTGGCAGAGACAAAACTTATGCCTTGGTTGATGCAAAATACTCTTGGCCAAAGTTAAGGAGGGATGTCAATAGGCTTGTTGATTGTTGCCAAATTTGTCAGGTGTCAAAAGGTGGAGCTACCAATGCTGGTTTATATATGCCTCTACATACTCCGACTTCTCCATGGACAGATGTTAGCATGGATTTTGTCTTAGTTGTTGTTGATAGATTTTCTAAAATGGCGCATTTCATACCATGCAGGAAAACTATGGATGCCTCTCAAATTGCTATCCTGTACTTTAAAGAAATTGTTCGTTTACATGGTGTGCCAAGTCCATCACTTTTGATCGCGATAGGAAGTTTATCAACCATTTTTGGAGGACTTTATGGAAGAAATTGGGGTCTGATTTAAACTTCAGTTCAGCCTATCATCCTTAAACCGATGGGCAAACCAAAGTTGTCAACAGAAGTTTGGGAAATCTTATTTGAAGTCATGTTGGGAATAATTTAAAACAATGGGATCAGGTTCTCTCTTATGCAGAATTTTCTTTTAATAGGTCCAGAAATCGAACAACTAAGATGAGTCCTTTTGAGATAGTTTATGGGCAGAATCCGAATAACGTTTTAGATTTGGTTCTACTTCCAATCATGGCCTGTGTGAGTTCTGTAGCTGACGAATTGGTGGATCAGATCAAAGAAATTCACAACAAGGTGCGGCAACAAATCGAGGAGAGCAATCATAAGTATAAAGAACATGTCAACAAGGGTAGAAGGCGTGTGATCTTTGATGTGGGAGATTATGTATGGATTGTTTTGTTTAGAGATCGATATCCGGCTGGTGAATACAATAAGCTCAGTGCAAGAAAGATTGGACCGTGTGAAGTACTTGAGAGGATTAACGACAATGCAAACAGGATGAAGCATCCAAGCCACATCAAGACATTCGATGTTTTCAATGTTCGTCATTTGATTCCTTATCAAGGTGACTCTTCAAGCGAGGATGATGCTAACTCGAGGTTGAGTTTTCTCTCACCTGGAGGGACTGATGCAGAGCAAGTGGAAGACGAATGATGCGAAATAGGTAGGGGCGCTTCGATATTAAAATATATTGAGAAGAAGAGAGAGAATGAGAGAGCAGAATAAGAGAGAAGAAGAAGCAGGAGGAAGAAATATTTAATCTCAATAATATTCAATATTCAGTCATCAAAAAGTACCTTTCATAATGCCTAAACCACATATAAATAAGCAGCAAGGAAAACCCTAATCAAATCCTACAACTAACAATAAAACCCTAAAATATTAAATTACGAAAATATCCCTAAAATAAAAACATTACTAATATAATAATAATATTAAATAAAAATTATCCCTAATTATCTATCTTTGCCTCTTCTCCAGAAATAGAGGCAAAGCACGTGCAACTCATGCATGCGAATCATAGCTCGTCCTACATCAATTCTCCTCGACTGAGAAGAACTCTTTTCCGAAGAGTGAAGCGGACAATGCTGCTCGAAAAATCTCGAATCAACATGGCAAAACTCATTTGTACTCCATGTGAAATTAGAGGAGGGATAGTACTTCCATAGAAGCGATAGTAGATCACTCTGATGGTCAAGAATGACCTCTACCCAGTCCAAAAACCATGGCTGATGGAATGGTAGAACACGTGCTGATGCTGAAGAAAATATAGCTCCACCTGTAGGAACACAAGATAATAACACAGGTGCTTCAAAAGTACCACGGTTAGGCATCAAATACTCCACATCAAAAATTGAATTAGTACTCAAATCTAATGACCAGTCAAAGAAATATGCATTAGGTCCTGGCTTATGATTGATGTGGAAAAGTCTAACAATGTGGCCATATTTTATATAGAAGGAGTTCTTAAGATAAGGATGCGGTAATGCACAAATTATAACAAAATCTTTTTCAAAACATTCATGATTCCTATTATGAGCATATGTAGCAAGTTCATAATTTTTATTACTCAAAACAATTTCGTATCGCATTTCGGCATGAAAATCATGGACAAGCTGGACAAAGGAATCAAGGAATTCGAGCGAATACATATATGGAGGTTGGTGATTATAATCAATGAACTGACATGGTAAAGAATAGTAAATAATCTCAAAAGAACAACTACTAATACACTTATTAGTCAAACTAGTTTAAGCAAACTCCATGATAGGCAAAAATAAATCCCAAGTGTCTAGATACAATCTTACAAGATAACTGACCAACTATCCTAGACCTTGGTTAACAATCTCAATTTTCCTATCAGTTCGAGGACATGATGCAAAAGGAAATTTTAGATTTGTCCCTAAAAATGTCCAAAGTGTCTTCCAGAAACTACTGTTGTACTTCACATCTCTATTTGAGACAATGGAAGTGGGTGACTCATGATGTGTAACAACTCTCCCATTTGCTTCAACAAGTACGTAGTCAACATGATTAATGTTGCAGTTATCAAGGGCAACTACTGACTGAGGAGCACAATGACCAATTTCTTCGCAAGACACCCTATTAGAGACGTGACTACTTCCAAAATACTCTTTTCCAAATGGACAAATAGAAGTGTCTACTTCTGCAAAGTCAGTGAACAAAAGGCCCATAGATTGCACAACCTTCAAAAGACAAGGCTTAAGAATTGTAGCACAGTTGTTCAGGACCTTCTCTCCTAACTTGTAAGATTGAGGTGAAATAGTCTGATTTTCCTTTTTAACACTAGTTAGAAGAGGATGAAGTAGTTCCACTGAAATATAGTCGCTTTCCTCCGGTACAAGAGTCATAATTTTCTCCATGGATGAAAAGACACTATCTGAGTAAAAATACCTTATTCCCTTTAAAAAGTGTTCAAACATTTCAATAATTAATTCATTACAATCCAAATCAAGCATTACCAAGCATGACTTGACTTTTGCAATAGTGTGAAGCATTGAAATTGCCTTTCTGTAGCAGAAAAATGAGACAACCTCTCAGAAGATATAACAGTTACCTGAAAAAAGTGAAAAAAGTTGTTCATTACTGAAAGGCTCATTTGGTGCAACAATTCTCAAAATCTCGTTAAGGCAACAGACAACTGAAAGTCTCATATCTCTATTTGAGTGTCTAAATAAGTTATTTGCAAATAAGACCTCTATTACTTGAGATATTGCATTTTGAATTAGTGTAGATGGATCTTGCCCCACTTTGCATAAAAGAAGTTCTAACTCATCAAGTAGGCTAATAAGTTCATGAACAGATGAGGGAAGCATAAGAAGCCTATTTCTAATTTTTAGGAGTTGTTGGGCTACTTCCCTTTCAACAACTCTCTTTATCTCTCTTTCATCTTCACACCAATTAGTTCGATTTTTGTGTGAAGGGAAACTTGGTTTGCCCTCAACAATCTTAGTCTTGCTTGGCTTAGAACACAACCATTGGGGACATAAAACAATGTTCTCCTTAATGGTCATGGTGTCTTAATGGAATGATATACAGATAGGAATGGTTGAGGAAAATGCCGACATAGGACTCAAAATGAATTAAGTAAACTAAATTATAAACTAACACAATGCAAAATCAAGGAATTGAATGCAATTAAAATGATTATGTCAAAAAACATGCACTAGAGTGTTTAGTTGCAAATTCAAGAGGAAAAATAAAAATGATTTTTTTTAATTTTTTGAAATAAAAATAAAAGTGGATATAATGATAGCAAGACAAAATATAATAAATAATGGAAAGAAATAAAGAGGCAATGGAAAGAAGCAAAAGAGCAATTAAAGTTAATATTTGGGTTCAATAATCAAATGGGCTCAATTAGGACCTTTTTGCAATTTCATGACTAACCAAATAATTAAAAGTACTAATCACAATTTCAAGTGAAGTAATTGTACCTT